>OX637553.1:2699232-2851008 GCA_951800025.1 Oligia strigilis | reverse complement strand
GTTACTCATTCACGCAAAAACGGCTTAACGGATTTGGATTAAATTTGGCACTCCGATAGTTTATAACCTTGATTAACTTAAGGGATAATTTTTATCCCGATTTTCTCACGGCATCAAATTTTATGCGGGTGAAACCGCGGGACGCTGCTATACAAGTTACAAATAATTCTCCGATTTGTTAATGGAACTAAATAATAAAAATTGAATAGTATAGAAAAAAAACAAAAGAGAATCCTCGTGCATAACTTTAATTTCTACGCCTTTCAATCAAAACTTGTGTTTGGTTGAACCATGTAACATTGCCTTTATTGGCACGAGTAGTCACTTTGACATTATGAACACAATACTTCCAGCCAGTGCTTCTACCCTAGTATCCAGTAACCCGCCCTCAGGGTAAGTTCTTGGTCGTTTTGTATTCAAGAAGGCTTTATTTACGATGTTGTTGGCTTATTGTTCTGATTGCCTTAACTATGAGACTAATGTTAACAGAAAATGTTTTCTTTGGCTGCCAGTGCTTTGCCTTATAATTACGTAACAACAACAAGAAATTCAAATTAATTTAATTCTTAAAAATTCTAACTAGGAAAAGATTTCTGGTTTTTGATGTTCTGGCGTCTGTACAGGGGTTTATCTAGGTAGGTACTAAGTAATTAAGATCGGTTGCTGCCCTACTTCACTGAACAAAATTGATATGCTGCATGTAACAACGACCTAACCACTAATGAATCAGCGAAATGAAGAATGGAATGCCTTTACAAAGTAGGAAGGAACGTCGAGTCTGTTTGAGACTTTTAATTCCCGGCTCTGAATGACGAGTGAATGGAAAACACTGCTACCCAGAAAACATGAGCCCAAAGAGCTCTCAGTATTTTCGTGGAACAATGAACAATTATTTTGCAGGAAATACCGTTGTTTTTCAAAACCCAAACCGTATAATGATGTTTCTTTTCCGGTTATATTATTTTTACTACCTTCTGCCCGCGATTTCGTTTGCGTAGAGGTCATAAGTGTACACAATATACTAAAATGACAACGACATTTTTATAAATCACCGTCGCCCCGCGCGTTTACCTCAATTTCGCTTAGAAAAAAAAAATCAAGAACATCTTTGATTTTTTTTTTCCTTTTGCTCGGCTTCTAAAGGTCGTAGCGCGACGTTAAATAGCCTAAAAACCTCACTCAAGAATTGGGCTATCAATTCAAAAAGAAATTTACAAATCCGCGAGTTATTCTAAGAAAAAAAACAAACTCATCAGCCTCAGCCCTAATAACCTCTTAATAACCGCCAATGAGACACAATTGATTTTCTATATTTTTTTTTTATGTTGTATGCCGACATCGTACCACGCCGGGATTGCGTGGTAAATATACTAGCGGACCTGACAGTCGTTGTCCTGCCCGAACACTCCGAACAGCGCTCCTATCGGCTGTCCACCAGGCGGCGGCGACCTCTCGCGTCCGGCCCTGGTGCAAGCCATGGTCCGGGGCGAGAGGGAGTGGGAGGCAGTCACCTCCTTCTGCGAAGCAGTCATGCTAGCGAAGGAGGTGGCGGGACGGCTCAAGGAGAGAGCGTCCTGTCCCAGCCGCCGCGGGACACGCTACGGGCGTATTCGGGAGCCGCGTGACGACTCCCGGCCACCGTAAGCGCGGGCCTGCGGGCGGAGAGTAATGGGTAGCTCACCGTCCGATCAGGACCAGCCCCGTGCCGGACGGCGTGTACGTGTTCCACGCGCGCCTCAAAGAGATGTCAGCATCGAGGAGCCCTTAGGGCCGAAGTCTGCCGGGTCAGCGGGATTGTCCGAAAGGGTTACCGCTGGCCCGGAACATAAAGGGCTAAGGAAGGAACACAGGTGGGTTTTAGTCAGTAAGAGTCTGACACTCCCTTCCGCTCCACCCAGAGCGGGAGGGGTCATTTGATGATTTCCCATCCGCAAAAAACAAAAAGTTTTGACGCTTATAATCTAAAATTCTAGTGATCCAGATGTTTGAATTGCTCTATCTCTTTGAGGCGCGCGTGGAACACGTACGCGCCGTCCGGCACGGGCCTGGTCCTGATCGGACGGTGAGCTACCCATTACTCTCCGCCCGCAGGCCCGCGCCTACGGTGGCAGGGAGCCGTCTCGCGGCTCCCAAAGCCAACTAACTTTTGGAGGTCACTTCTTCTTCCATGAAACCTTACTTAGTACGTACCTACCTACTAATTACTTAGGTACTAGTGTGAAAGCTATCCTACAAAGTTCTCCGGTCTAAAAGCCCTAATTAACTATATTACTGAAATGTCAGCAAATTAAGTTTCAGCCGGTTAATGGCAGCAGCTCCGATATCTGGTTACCGCTTCTAAGTGCTATTAGTCGCTTGAGTGCAGCGCGGAGCGTAATGTCAACGTAAACCAATAATAATATTCGATTTCAAAGGCATTTTATACGCTTGTTTATAGCCTTTAGCTGTATACGGGCTGAACAAGTCTTCCCTCGGGAGAGTGCGGAGTAGGGTTACCAATCCTACTATACAAGACGATTTTTTTACCGGTTCCAGATTTCTACAGGCTGTTCTACCCATGAATATGAACAACTTTCACTATGGGACCAACTCTGAAATCACGAAAAAAAATCTGTAGTTTCATACAAAAGTTCAGTACCTAAGTACCTACTACCTATTTGATCAAAATGTATGAAACAGCAGATTTGTTTTTTAGTGATTTCAGAGTTGGGCCCATAGTGAAAGTTGTTCATATTCATGGGTAGAACAGCCTGTAGAAATTTGGAACGGGAAAAAAAACACATTCTGTATAATATAGAATCCGGCGATTCTTAAAAAAAAATGTAGGAAAAAGAAATAGTAGGTAGTTTCCCTATTTTAATTTCAATACAAAATGGCGATATGTGTATACAGCCTATGATGTCCCCACTGCTGGGACACAGGCCTCCTCTCGGTGAGGGAGAACGGCCGTAATCCACCACACAGATCCAGTGCGGGTTGGTAGATGTCACATGTCTTGGAATATTGGTTGTAGGACATGTCGGTTTCCTCACGACGATGTTTTCCTTCACCGTTTTGAGAAAAGTGGTGATGAAAAAGTAATTTACACAAAGTAAAGCGCCAGTCGGGGTTTGGACCTTCGACCTACAACTCGTAACAAGAGAAAATATTCTTGATACATACCCAATATACTTCTTTTTCTCGCCGTTTACTTTATTATTAAGTACAAACATTGGCTAGGAAAATACTATATTTGATTTTAAAAAAAGTTGGCAAAACTAGCTAATGCGGAGGGAAGTTACACAGATATTTTTTTATTGACAACTAGCGTTTGCCAGCGGCTTCGCTTGTGTGCTACCGCATACCGGGATGAAAAGTACCCTATGGCATAATCCAGCTCGTGGTCCACCGATGTGCCAAATTTCATCCAAATTCGTTCAGCCATTTACGCGTGATTGAGTAACAAGCATCTAAACATAGACCTACAAAGTTTAGTAAATAGTAGAATAAATTAAACAAATCATTTCACTCAACCTCACCCACACACATGGCGCCCTGGTACTTTGAAATAACAAAAATGACAAAAACAAAGTATTACTGAAAAAAAGTAATTTTAACCCAGTAAACAATCGCTCGTATCGCATGGCTGTAGGCCAAAAGCGTTTTAATTGATTTTTATAAAGGGAAGCAAACAAACCTCGCATATATATCAAGTAATTGGACGGTTTAGAAATCAAACAAGAGCCCCCAGCTAGATTAGGTAGGTATATCAAATGCTTCATTCCCTTGGCATAATTATGTTACCTGAAATGTGATATTTCTCTAAGCTTGAATGGCTGAATTCTGAGTAATTCAAGTCGCTTTACACTTGTAAAGCTCAACCACTGGTTGGTTGAAACACTAGGGCCATGGGGTCCGAGTGCCCACTTGGTTTTTCGAGATATCGCCAAGCGGTTAGTTCCGGAGGTAAACATATTTTGCCAAAGAAGTCCTTTTCTTGTAATTTCTATAAATAAACTTATGTCGGGATGGTTTGGCTTTTTATTTGGACAACATTCTCAAGCCAACCAGCCAGTTATTTTAATTTCATCTTCAAATTTCTTTTGTTTGCACATCCTGGTTTCACACATTCAGCTGCATCCGGTGAGACTGGAAGCCGACCCCAACATGGTTGGAAAAAGGCTAGGCAGGCGATGATGATTTCCTATAATTACATGCTAGCCTAGTAGCATCACCTACGTGTTAGTACCTAATATTTCGGGTAACGATGTTTAGTTCCACTGAAAGGTAATATTGTTTAAGAAAATAAAATCATCATCATCTGCCTAGCCTTTTCCCAACTATAATGTGGGGTCGGTCCAGTCTGACCGGATGCAGGTGAATACCAGTATTTTACATAGAGCGACTGCCTATCTGACCTCCACAACCCAGTTACCTACGGGGTAATACGATACCCCTTGGTAAGACTGGTTGTCAGACTTTCGGGCTTCCGACTACCCGTAACGACTGTCAAAGATCCACGAATGACAGCCGGGACCAACGGCTTAACGTGCTTTCCGAGGCACGGCCCCTCCGTGTGTAAAGATGAATAAAATATCAAGTGAAAATAATGTTAAGTTGCTTAAAATACCAAATAAAACAAAATAATTTCGTTGTATAAAATGTGATGTTACTAGGGCTTCAAGTCTTATAGGAGATGTTTCTTCGAGCTTGCAAGAAGAATGAATTTTAAACGGCTGAGCGACACGGCTCCACGTTTCTCGGAGAGGCTTGTTCCCCTACGGCCACATTTACATAGCTCCTGCCTTTAAACACAGCTTTGCGACTCAGCCTCTTGTCGAGGTCTCAACTAAACAAATGTTTAATATTAATGATGTATTTTCCAACTATTTAGGGATTTGTTTCATAAACAATGAGGATTTGTTTATGCGGTCGGATTTTGTTAAGGTTCGCACTAGCGGTTGGCCGCCTAGGCGGTTCGTTTGAGCGGTCCAACCGCTTGCATCGCGGTTTCTTCGTGTGAAGTGAAAAATAAAAACTTTTTTACAAAAAAAAAAACAACCGACTTCCAAAAAAAAAACACTACAAAGTGAAAGTAACTTTAATAATAAATAACTTAAATTCCAGATGGGAAAAATTCAATTACACTTTGCCCTACCCGGGAATAGAATCCCGGTCCTCATGATGAATGGTGCTTTCTTAAAAATACAATACTATATCTCTCCCAAATTCATTTACATAATTAAAATCGGTTCAGTATTACGTAATAACGTAGCAATCAGACAAATAGACAAACTGATTCCTGCATTAATAATGTTAGTAAGGATCCTCGTGGCTTGCCAGAAATTCATGTAGGTATATAATTAACGCGGCATATTAATAACGCGGCAGATAGAAACTCAGTCAAGTCATCAAGTAAATTCAAGTATTAAAGGTACAGTAGGCTACAAGTCTGTGGTAACAAAACCAGTAAACAGTACCAGTAGTTTACTGGTTTTGTACTTACAATGGCAATGCTCTTCATTTTCACAGTTCAATAACGTTCATTGCGTTATGTTACGTTGTTGAGCAGACGATTTTTTTAAACGTATGAAGCAGTGGATTAGCTATTTCTTTCGGTTATTCCGTTTTAGCCACCCTAAAACAGCCACCCTAGGGTGGATACCCGGAAACGCGTGTCCATCTATCAAACCCCAGACGGATTGGATAATCTTTTCGTATATTATTTTTCTTCCGATATTTTCTCTAGGCTGTATCCAGTCAGTTAGAGAAACATGTCAGAAACTGGCCCAAGATACTTAGTAGATATTAGCATAATTATTGAAAACGAGGAAGTTTATTTTGATTTAAATGCAATATGTAGGTAATATGATTTTTGTGGTTATTAACCGGTAAAGCTGAGATGGGTCACGAAACAATAGAAAATCAATTGTGTCTCATTAGCGGAGTTTAGGAGGTTAAAATACTAATAATCTAGTAAAGTGATAAGTACTTGGGGTAAAAAGTCAGTCAGAATAACAATCAATTATCCACTCACTAACCACAAGTGAATTCCAATTATCCACCACGTCTGGGGCGGATAGATGAACACGCGTTTCCGAGTATCCACTCTAGAGTGGCTGTTTTAGAGTGGAGAAATGGAATAACCCACTTCTTTTAAAATCTTTCGAATTGAGATTGAAAGTGTGTTAGCCAATTAGAGTGCTGGCATCTTATAATATTGAAACTCCTAACTACGCTATATAGTCGGGGATACACATGCCAGTAAATCGGGAAAGTAGCTGGCATGAAAGTTACTGGCATGTACGAGTAACTGGAACACTGCGGATAAATTTGCAAGTAATACTGGTATGCAAGTTGTGCCCTTGTATGCCAGTATTACGATCGCGTCGCACAAAAGTATGCTTTGGCAGCCCCCCGCGGACCCTCCCTCAACGGGCATGCAAGTAAATCAAATTGTGTGCTAGCTACTTGTATACTAGTTACAGGCAAGCCAGTTAGCGTATACACATGACAGTAGCTGGCACGTGCAAGGAGCTGGTATGCTAGTGTGCTAGCTACTGGCATTTGTGTATCCCCGGCTATAAGGCCAGCTCAAAGTCAAATAAAAGAAAGGTCAAATAAAACAATATCTTCAAGTCTCCCACTTGTTAGTCGGTGAACCCGAATGTCTAAGGAAGGACTAACAAGTGGAAGGCTTAAATATATTCTTTTATTTATATAATAAAACTTTATGTAAAAGAAGAAAAAACTGTACAAAGGCGGACTTTAGCCTGAGGCATTTTCTACCAGTCAACCTTAGGGTGATAGTTTTTTTTATGTATTAGGTATTTTATAGAATTTTGTTTAGTTTGAATGTTAGGTTTTAGGTAGTACTTAATCATTTTAATTCCTGATATAACTACATATTTAATCTACGTCTTTTCGCATTGTGACCTTATTTATATTAGACTAGCTGCGTCCCGCGGTTTCACTCGCGTAAATGTCGATCCCGTGGGAATATCGGGATAAAAAGTAGCCTATATGTTAATCCAGGGTGTCAGCTACCTCCATACCAAATTTTATCAAAATTGGTCCAGCCGTTTGAACGTGAAGAAGTAACAAACATATAAACACACACACACACTCACAAACTTTCGCCTTTATAATATTATAGTGTGATAACCAAGTTATATTAACAGTCTGCACCACACATACAAGTTATTATTAGTCAGTTATTGCGGCCTTTTTTTTCCAGCCTTGGTTTTAATTCAGTCCGTTGGATTTCAGGACACCTGCGTGTTACAAGCGGTGCAGGTGACGTGGATTTGTCCGCTTTTTACGCCTGAAAACTTTTGTTTCTTGTTTATTTTTCGAAGCGGCGCGATGCAAAGGAAATTAACGGATCGTTTGATCAACTGTGTTTATTTTCATTTACAAATTACATGGACTCTGTTATGTGCTCGTTTTCAGGAATTGCGATTCTTTGTTCGTCGTTTGTGATAATGCAGTGATCTTAATTAATACTTCTTTTACCTGCTGCTCCGCTTTGTCTACTCCACTCTCATAACGTCAACAGGATTCGTTTTCAAACAATTAAATTCAGTAATTACACCGAACTTGATTAAATTTTTCATCCTTTGTACTTAATCTATTTCCTGATTGATTGAAGAGAACAATTTGTGGAAAATTATGTGTTATTGCAAAAGTAATTAGTACTTTTTTAAATTTATGTGATTTTACGGAATGCTGTTTTAAATACGTTTCATATCAAACAAATAAGTCTTCCGACCCAGGGAATTTGTCTTTGAATTTTTTCCCGTATTGACGTATTAGTGCTACCATTTTACCAGTGTGAGAGAGAGACGGAGCTATAGAAGACCGATAGCACCATCTCTTTTTTTCAAAGGTATAATGATGCCATTAATACTTCATACTAAGTAAGGACCCAAGGGTCATTGCTAAAACATACGTGAAGCTTTCACATCACCCGTTTTACGTAAGCTTCGAAAGTTTTCTTTTTCATGTTGTTTTCAATGTCACAACACCGCAAAGCTCAGAGGATAACTTCGATAAGCTGGTTTGCTTTCCACTTAATCGGGATATACCGTTCAGCCATTCCGTTGTTATTTCCGCTTTACTAAGCTGCTGCACGTGTCGCTTTGGGCACTCAGGACACGTACCCACTATTTACCAGAAGCATTTAAACTAGTGTTGCTTAACTATCGATAGTTGATCTATTGATAGTTGGCCTTGAAAACTAGTCACCATATCGATAGGGTTATCGATAGTATTGGAATTTTACGATACTATCGACAGTAGGTATCAATCGTCAGACATGAGTAATAGAGTAATACTATTGTTGAAGAGCATTATTATCGATAGTATTGAGTTGTGATACTATTGATACTATCGCTATATAAGTGTGTTTTAAAACAATAACTATCGACAGTATATTAGAACTATCGATATTTTTAACCCATCCAATATCTATGTTCTTCTCACGCTAAGAATCTGCGTTCTTCTAACAATCTTCTCCTACTCTGTCCTTCCCATACTTCTGACTTTGTTCATTCTTCCTTTCATATTCAGTCCATTCTTCTTTGGAATGCAACTGTTGATATCAGGACGGCCACCAGTCGGTATGCATTTAAGCGGAATTTGCAAAGTTATTTTCAAAACAAATAGCGTAGAGTCATCTCAACACCTCTCTCCCTTGAATTTGTATGTAAGGTAAACATCCTAACCTACCGCCTAAGCAACAATACTTCAGTAAGTACCATAATCTTCTCTAATGAACATTCAGGACCAAAAAAAGCGTGAGAATTGATCAAAAAGAGTAAAATTTTCTACTGAAAATTCACTAAAAGCCGCGATAAAACGCGCGAGTAAAAGCCAAATGTGTTTTATAAATTTATAGCTTACCGCAAACGGCATCACCTGTATGAATTATTTGGGCATAGAAAGCCGTTTCATTTTCGTGAACGCAAAGTTTTATTGAAAAAATTCACACGAATGTGTCGCTGGGGACCGATCGCGGAGGATGGATGGCGCCGGTCGGCTGTAATGGGCACCTGCTGATAGGATCATAAATTTCGGTGAGAACTTGATGAGGAATGTGCTAGGTTCGTTAGTACATAGGCGTTGTTAGGACAGTGTTTTGTTATTAGTACGAACAAAGGGTTTCTTTCTTGCGGGAAGTACAGTCAACAGCAAAAGTAGATGATCAAAATCAGAAATTAAATACCTACTAATGAACGGAGTTTGCGTCAGAACTCTGCCACACAGCCACACAGTCTCTGCACATAGCTCAACAACAACTACAGCATAAGCTCTGCCACACAGTTCTGACGCGAAGTCCGTTAATTAGTATTGAATTTCTGATTTTGATCATCTACTTTTGCTGTTGACTGTACCTAGTCAAGGTATTGTCAAACGGTCTGTTGCGTGTCGTACCCGTAGATGTGGTGGAAATATCTGCTTACAAAACATATTCGAGAAAAAATAATGAAAAAAATTTGGGACACGTACTTAGTACTTATACAAGGTGTAACAGAATAAACGCAAGTCCTGAAAGTAGTTTGTTCATAATTGATTACTGAATCAATTTCGGTAACATTTAAGATAGGTATTTTTTTTTAAATTATGAATTTTGCCATACTGATCGCCGATTGAGCCAAAGAAAATTAAATCTTATGTCAAGGCAATAAGACTCAATTTTGAATGCATAAAGTAATGATAGGGTCAACACAATTTACATAATAAAAATAGTTAGCTTTAAAAAAAAATTGTTCTGATCATTGTATTATGCTTTTAACTCAATACTCTAATTGGGGTGTATGAGGTCTTGCGTTCATTATGTTACGCATTGTATATGTGGCAGGGACAACGACGCGCACCCTGTTGCTATGGATTCAGGGTATGATTGTAAACCGACAGAAAAAAAATCATCGCAAGGGCGTTGAAATTTTTCATCGGTTATTAAAAAAAAAATTTGCTGTTCCATACATTTTGCAAACAGCAGATTTTTTTTTTTCTCAACTGACGAAAATTTTCTACGCTAGACTCATACGCTGAATTCAAGGTCACAGTTTGTGCGTCGATGTTTCCTGCCACCCTGTATAGGTACCTACCTTTTATTTGTTGGTTATGTACAGTCAACAAAGGAGTTAAGTATACAGGAGCGTCGGATATAGTTGAAGTTTACTAAGAAACCGATGGATGTTCTGGACTGAAATTTAATTTAATAAATGAGCTGTTTGTTTTCTATTAATAAACTAAAATTTTGTTCGAGAATATCCATCGGTTTCTTAGTAAACTTCAACTATATCCGACGCTCCTGTATACTTAACTCCTTTGTTGACTGTACAGTCACGAGCACTAATATGTCAACACTTGGCAACTTTCAATTGCGATTTTGTCGTAACCTATGGGTTCGAAAATACTTTGTTCGTAATAACATAAAATTTCATTCAAAACTGAAGGAGAAAATTGTCTTTGAATAAAGCCAAGTGTATACATACCTACTTATGCTCGTGACTGTACAGAGTATTAAGTTTACGAGAAGTGCGTACACTTAGGTACATAGCTCACAAACTCGAAAATACAGCTCACAGCTCGTAAAGTAGGACCTCAAGGAACATAATTATTATAATCTCTTAGAATGTTGTAAACAGTTTCCGTGGCATCTTGATGAGTTTTGTATCGAAATAGTAATATTATCATGGCCAAAAGTGTAATTGGAACAAATACCGAAAAATAGCTCACCAAAACCTAAAAAAACAACACTACACAAAATGGCTGCCGAAAAACACTTTACGTAGATCATGCGAGAAGGGCTGTCTGTTTTAATAATATCGCTGTCGCTGCTGTTTTTTCCCGGGTTTGTTATCGTAGAAAGTGTTTGTTTCATCACGAGGTAACTGAAACACAAAGTGGAAATAAGATGAAATATGTCAGGACTCAGGACCACTCGAAGTCTCAGCCAAGTGCAGAAATAATGAAAACGGAATAACATTTCAGCGAGTAAACGGAAACTTCTAGCATATAAAGGTGTAAAAATAACCCCCTGGTATTTTATGTTCTCCTAATACATTATCGATGCAGAGTAGACAAGTATTACCTATAGGTACCTACTTATGGGAAATATTATTCTTATTTCCAAAAGTGATGAATGAATTTCCGAAATGGAAAGTTTAATTCCAATTTTTTTTCAAGTTTTGTTCATGTACAGAAAGCGTCACTATGTCCTAACCCCTCAAGTTTTAAAATGTTACACTGCTACAACATTGAATTCCTTACGAATAATCTAAAGAATACTTCAAAAAGAGTCCATTGTGTTGACTCGGATTCGAACCATCGCATCACCGAACGTCGTCATACTCATACCGGCAGTTTGACGAACTAGCCAGCGAGCCCATATGAATTGCGATGAAATTGTTATCTACTATCGGCTGAGTCATTATATCTTTAGGTCCCTGTCTAATCGAAAGATGTTATAATTTGAGGGTATCCATTAATTTTACTTACTTACGTTGTCTTTATAAAATTAATCCATACCTTCAAGTTAGAACTTTGTATACGTTCACTTAAAACGGCGAAGAGTAAACGACTACTATTTATCCATTATTTTTTTAAATGATTTCTGATTTTATAAGAACTAAAATAGTTGTTCTGTTTGTTGTAAAATAAGATCATAGTTTTGTTAGATAATAACAATAATAAATATTATTAAATGATTAATAAAGTATTTTATTTTTCTTGATTTTTTAATTCTTTATAAATAATTACTACTTAAAACAAAATAGAAAAATATATCAAAATAATATAATGAACAAAAAGCACATTTCGTGCCTATATAGGATTTGAACTTCCAATCTTATGCACGGTAAGCGGTCTTGAAACCTCCAGTCTATTTAGACGCTGAATAAGTTGTCGTAAATGTTAACCCTATTATTGTTGCTTGTCGTCGCAAAAGTATTGTTTTATTGAAAGAAACAATAATAAAAACAGAATTAAAAAAAAAAATACTTACTTAAACTTATTTATTCACTAAAACAATACATTATTTAAAATAAAATGTTTTTGCAAAATACAAAAACCAACTTAGGCCTATCACGGATTTGAACGCACATGTCTTTTGGTGGGGTAACTACTTAAAGGAGCTGTGTGTACGTGATCTTAATGACTTATTTTACATTTCTTAGTTTTGTTAGCACATTGTATAACGTTAACAAACAATGTTCCGCCCGTGACTTCGTCTGCGTTAATTTTGGGCCCCCGAGCCACCGCGTCGCATCCCATCGTCCGCCCGCGCTATTACTTCGCTTAGCGTTCTTTCTGACTTTTTTTTTCGTTTTACTCGAATCCTGAATTCCTGATAGCGTGATCAAAATCCAAATCATTTTTTTTTTTCACTTATCCTACATGGGCACATAAGAAACGTCAGAAGCTAGGTGCACGGTTCCAATTGGTCGTTTCCTATAGAGGAGAACCGGCAAGAAACTCCACGGTTACTCTTTTTAAAAATAATTGGCTTTTACACTGTTTCCAAATTACAGTAGGTATGGGAGGACAGCGCGCTGTCCTGACCTGGTACCAGTTCCAGTGCCAGTACCTGGTACTTGATAAATTAAAAAATGGTCTACAGATTTTGTAAATGTAAGGAATTTGTAGGCCTTGTAGACTTTAGATCTCTAAAGTCTACAAGGCCTACAAATTCCTTACATTTACAAAATATGGTGTTACATGATGTCTATAACCTCCCTCAAGAATTGGGCTATAACTACTCGTAAAATGCAATTTTTTTTTTTTTATTCCGACTGGTACCTATTTCCAGAGATTTGCGCGTTCAAAAAAACAAACTAGATCAAAGTCGCTTTTCCTATAATATTATGTCTGTGTGACCGCATTGTGCTTCTAAACTGCGCAACGGAGTTTGATGCGGTTTCACCATCATACCTATATATAGAATTTTATTCCGGAAGGTTTTACGCCGTACGGCATTTCATACAAACCCTTGTTTTTCGAAATGAATTAACCGATTTTAATGAAACTTTATACGCTTAAGCAGGATACAAAGGTCTAAAAAGTTACTTAAAAATATTTCGAAAAATATGACCAATTTTAAATTTTCCACAGAAACAGAGATTTAAAGTTATCTTTTTTAATTAAATAATATATTTCGAAAATGTTCTTAAGTAGGTAACTTTTTAGACCTTTGTATCCTGCTTATGCGTATGAAGTTTCATTGAAATCGGTTCATTCATTTCGAAAAACAAGGGCTTGAAAGTTTGTATGAAATGCCGTATGTCGTAAACGCTCTTAATACATTGATAATAAACTTACCTAGGTACATATTAAGTATATAAATAAATAAATCTCGGTGTTTTGTCTACTGGCAAAAACCACGCGAGTCGCCAGGCCAGTCAAAATATAGTCTTGATTTTTAACGACGAAAATGGTAAATAACCGAAGAAAACCTACGTACTCCAATGAAAGAAATAAAGAAAAGAAAACTTGACCCAGGATAAGAATTAGAATACCACTAAGGACTGGCATAATCAAATAAAAAGTATTCATCATCATCATAATCCGCCTATAATGTTCCCACTGCTGGGACACAAACCTCCTCTCTCAATAAAAAGTAATATAAGTATTTTATAATCCCTTTCCATCTAATCTAAAAACACTGGCTCAACAAAATATAACTTACGCTTACATAATCAGCCTATAATGTTCCCACTGCTGGGACACAGGCCTCCTCTAGGTGAGAGGGAGTGGGCCGTAATCCACCACGCGGGCCCAGTGCGGGTTGGCAGATATCACATGTCTTCGAATTTTTGGTTCTAGGACATGCCGGTTTCCTCACGATGTTTTCCTTCACCGTTTTGAGAGCAGTGGTGATGAAACAATTTACACAAAGTAAAGCGCCTGTCTGGGTTCGAACCTACGACCTACAACTCGTAAGTCGCGGCCGTTACCACTGGGCCACCACTGCTCCATTCTCGATGCTCGTCTTTTTGCATTTGATTATTAGTAAAACTATTATTAAAAAAAAATAGGGTTATAGGTCATTGTATGTTTTACCAATAACCCTGTATACTTTCATATGCATTTAATAAAAAAACACTACAATATTTATTTATTTGATGATTTCCCATCAAAAAAAAAAAAAAAAAAAGAGGTCATTGTATTCATCATTATGAACAACTTAAACTATGGAACCGAACCTGAAATCGCGGAAAAAAAATCAGCTGTTCCCTACATTTTGAGGAGTTATACTAACATAAATGTAGGGAACAGAAGATTTTTGTTTTACCAGTAACCCTGTATACCTAAGACTTACACTCTATACTTTAAATGCACCTTCAAACAAGACTCGTAAGTCGCGGCCGTTACCACTTGGCCACCACTGCTCTCACTAACTTACATTTATTAAAGTCTTTATGTGAACGGTTATTAAGTCTATAATTTGATTTTTTTCCTCTTAGGTACAAAGCGATCTTACCTTGATTAAAACTTTGCCAGGTTTAATAATTCTTACTGTAAGCAGTTCAAGTAAAGTCATCGCTAATGTAAATGTAATTTTATTGTTTGAACTATAAGATCCAATTTTACTTGTGTGGAGGCCAGAAGAAAATTGCGAGGCCTGGTTATGTAACAAAGTTAAGTGAAGTTTTTATAAGAATCACGTGTTGGTAACGGTTTTAATTTAAATTGAGGAAAGCCTCCTTCTTCTTATGTTGCTCCGGTTTTCTTCTTTCTAATTGGAAGAATCATAGGATGAATTGCTAAGTAAAAGTTAATTGCGATTTGGGTTGATTTTTAGATACCATGTAACAATTTAAAAAAATTGTATTAGTGACAGACATTAATAAAAATGTTTTCAGTATAGCTATGATTTCCTAGAAGTGCGGTAACCGACACAGCGTCCGCATTTTACCGGTGAATGACGTCACTGAAACGTTATTTCTGAAAGTAAGTTGGTGTGTTTTCCGGAAGAGCATTTTTGACACTGTAAAGTCAAACCCCGCTACCCAAAGATTTAAATCGCTAGATTTGCTTTCACGCGAAACGTGTCCATACTGAGAAGAGTGAGTTCACAAATTATTATAATGTTTCCGTGACAATCAAGTCAAGTCACAGCGTCATGGTGTGTCAGAGGTGTTAAAACGAAACAGAAACGCGGCTATCTTTTGACACGGTATCATATTTAACGATTTAAATCTTTACCGCTGTCATGATTTTCATGACAGCCGTCACTGCGGCCAGTGCCGTAACTAGCCTTTTATACGCCCGGTGCGGGCTGCTAATTACGCGCCCTTTTTTTTTTTTTGCGGCTGGGATATCATCAAATGACCCTCCCGCTCTGGGTGGAGCGGAAGGGAGTGTCAGACTCTTACTGACTAAAACCCACCCGTGTTCCTTCCTTAGCCCTCCTATGTTCCGGGCCAGCGGTGACCCTTTGGGACAATCCTGCTGACCCGGCAGGCTTCCGTCCTAAGGGGCCTCTTCCTCGATCCTGACATCTCTATGAGGCGCGCGTGGAACACGTACGCGCCGTCCGGCAAGGGCCTGGTCCTGATCGGACGGTGAGCTACCCATTACCCTCCACCCGCAGGCCCGCGCCTACGGAGGCCGGGAGTCGTCACGTGGCTCCCGACGCCCGGAGCGTCTCCCGCGGCGGCTGGGACGGGAGGCTCTCTCCCTGAGCCGTCCCGCCACCTCCTTTGCTAGCATGACTGCTACGCAGAAGAAGGTGACTGCCTCCCACTCCCTCTCGCCCCGGACCATATCTTGCACCAGGGCCGGACGCGAGCGGACGCGGCGCGGAGCACCGCCGTGTCCTCTACGTGGCGCCTCTCTAGTCACTCCTCAAAGAGGGGTCTTATCGCCGCTATCGTGGCGTGTCCTGCGCTGAGTTGCAACAGTCGCTCTTTGTGGGCACACCGGGGCCCCGTATAGGGCCATGGACCGCACGACCCCCACGTAAAGCCTCCGGAAGGAGGCGTTTGGCACCCTCAGGTTGGGAAAGAGCCGCTTGAAGGCGCCCCGGCCCGTTCCAGTTTGGGGGCCAAACGTCGGAAGTGCTCGACGAAGTTCCACCGGCTGTCGAGGACGAGACCCAGGTATTTCATCGTCGTCTCGACGTCGATGTGAACCCCTCCTACCGTTAGTTGGGATCCCGATGGTGGCGCGTTCCGGGGCTCATGTAGATGACGGCTCTGTCCGTCAAATACGCCTCGATTATTCGACGGAGGTAGGTCGGCACCCAGTCATAGCGGAGTGCCTCCACAATGCAGCTCCAGGGCAAGGTGTTAAACGCGTTGACGATGTCGAGTGACACCGCCACGACGACCCCACCCCCGGAACGGACACCGCGTCCCCCGTCGTGAGGGCCCTCACGCGCATGATGGCGTCCACCGTCGAGCGCCCCTTGCGGAGGCCAAACTGTCTGTCCGCAAGAACCGGCCCCGTCCTCACCAGGTGCCCGGCGAGGCGGCCCGCAATCACTCTCTCAAAGAGCTTGCCGACCTCTTGTTACGTACCTATTTTGGTGGGTGTTTTGACAGTGAAACTACACACTACTACATTTTATTTAAAATTTAGGAATAGGTCATCTCTCGTCAAATGACGTCATTACACTCTTCGAGCAGCGCGATGGGCTGGTATGCGGACGGAGAGTTCGCAGGGCGCCCTGGCTTCCGAATGAGGACCAGCTTCCCCGTCTTCCAACGGAGTGGAAACTGGCCTCTCTCCAAACATGCGCTTAAGAGCGCCTCCAGTCAAGGCCCGAGAGCCCTCGAGGCCAGGACCCAGGCTTTACCTGGCAAGCCGTCGGGTCCTGGGGTAACATTCGCGTTAATAAATTAGGTGAAAAAACGTTTATTCGAAAATTCGAATTCAGAAACTATTTTATCAATTGCTTCATTTATATGAATTTTAAAATTTTGTTGTGGGGTAAGATCGTAGCTGGAGTCTGAACTTTCTCTCAAGTCGTGTCTCTTTCTCGCTTTTTACGCATGTCAGGAAAATCGTCTTCGATATCACATTCTTCACAAACTTTTACGATTATTATTACGATCTCATCGTCTTTAAAATTGATAATATTATTTATTTGTAAGAAGAATATACGCGGACGACGCGAATCCACACGTATAAATAAATAAATAATAGGTAGTGTTAGTGGCCCAGGTCTGGTCATTTCTGCGCCCCTCCAGGGTCTGCGCCCTGTGCCTGGGCACCGCTGGCACCGCCCTAGTTACGGCACTGACTGCGGCCGTTATATTTATACGGTTTTCGCTTTTCTGGGAAACAGTAACACTTTCCTTAAAGTCCACGGCATTTTTCCCAAAACAAAGTTTACATACTGAACATTTTCACGTTCAGAAAAGCAGATGGAGTAATTTTTTATAAGCAAAACTCATTATACCTTTCCCTGTGATATAGAGGACGCATTTGTACCTGTCGCAATACCTTTTTGCCTTTTGTAGCCTCATCAATCTTTTACCAACGAGACATGTAAAAATGTCGTAGCTCGTCGCTAAAGTCTGGTTCACACTGGTGGAGTATAGGAGGTAAAGTACTGGCCTATTTTTAGGTCAAAGAATTATCATTGCCATCCAAAACGTGGCAATACTGCCAGCCTATTGGGCACTTTTCCTACTTACAGTGATGCGGACGAATTGTTTGATGCTCAATGAGTTAATTCTTCAAAAAAAAGTGTTAGATTGTATACAGGATATATTTTTAACCTGTGCGCAAACTGTAACCATGAAAACAGCACATGACTAGAATCATGTACGACCCTTTTACGCAGAAATACTTCGTCGGTCATCAAAAAAAAAAAAAACAATCGCTCTCCGGTGCCGACAGAAGTGAAAACTTGAACAATTACGTGTGTATTTTTTAAATCGTCTTATTAACAAAACATGCGCGGTGTCGGTTACGGTAACTGTGTCGCGAGTTCAATGGTTTTTTCCTATCTCAAAAAATGCTTAACGCCCTTAATGAAGTTTTCACTTAAAAAAAAAAAATTGTTTCTTAGAGAACTGCAATATGCCTAAAATGTACCTATGGCAGCAAATTTTTTTTTTTAATAATTGGCGACTCAGGGGGATTCCGAATCATGTACCTTCAGTAGGTACATGATTCGGAATCCCCCTGAGAGATTCATTGGTTACAATTTGCGCACTGTTTAAGATTTCTTATTAATCATGTAAATTATAAACATCGATTTTTTGCTTTGAAAGTAGGTAAAGTACTTACGTAGTATACCATTAATATAAGGTGATTCGGAAATTGGAGCATTCTACCGGGAAAAATAGGTACTAACGACTGTCGACTGGGGAGATAACGAATTTAAGTGTGTCCCTCGAAAACAAAACAGAGAATGGCATGGCGGAAACTTTTGGCTTGCTTCAATGTAAAATCTGAGCTAGGTAGTGCACTTATTGAATGCAAAAATGTCAAACATTTTAAAAGAGTAGCTCTGGAGCTTCTTGACCAGAGAGTAGGGAGGCCTTTGCCCAGCAGTGGGACATTAACGGTTAATAAAAAAAAGCCTTTTTTTGCTTCTCCTTATGGAGTCGCGCGTCTTGAGTCAATTCTATTTTCTTATAATAATAATAAATCATTTTATTTCAGGTATTGTGTAAATACATACAACGGTGCCTTTTAATGGTCTAGGTACAGACGCCAGCACATCAAGCTACTACAATCTGTCAAATTTCTTTGATAGATTTTCAACTTTATCGCTATAGCATAAGGTTCAAAGTTGATTGGGAAAATTTGACAGTTTCGGGTAGCTTGATGTGCTTGGCGTCTGTACAAGGTTTTTTTTAATTTATTTGTTTCGAAAACCCTTATCTTATTTTACAATTTGGTTTTAACCACACAACGTAGTATCTGTGTGCTGGCGAGCCGTTCATTAAAATTTTTACAAAAATGTTTTTGTAATTACAATTTGACTTTGATTTTATGATAAGAAGTGATGTGGCTTACACCGCCTACCTATTCGAGTGTACTAGAATCAGCCTAGCAGTGTAAACTGAGCTTTAAAACAAAGCAATTCAAACAATACAGGTACTTACCTTCCTTACTATGTAACGAATATGAATATTTAGATAGGTACCTACTCTTATTATCTTTGTAAGTTTTCTTTCAAAACATTGTGCCAGAACGATTTGAAAAAGAAACACATGATTTCCTTTTGATTATTCAATAACATGTCAAATGCGTAAGTCTCGGCGAAAACTCATAACGGTTTCTTTGCGAAAACATTTCCTGAATTGGACTGCGATTCTTTGAGGGACGCCTATGTGGACGTAGGTATTCTGGAATAATGATTATGATAGATTCTGGTAGGAAATACGGCATATCATCTGCCTAGCCTTTTCCCGACTATGTTGGGGTCGGCTTCCAGTCTAACCGGATGCAGCTGAATACCAGTATTTTACATGGAGCGACTACCTATCTGATCTCCACAACCCAGTTACTGGGTAATACGATACCCCTTGGTAAGACTGGTGGTCAGACTTTCGGGCTTCTGACTACCCGTAACGACTGTCAAAGATCCACGAATGACAGCCGGGACCAACGACTTATCGTGCTTTCCGAGGCATGGAGGGGTCACGGTATGTAAACATGGTCCCCCATCCACAGACCAACCGCGGCAAGAACCTGATCGATCGACTGTCATTGTGTGTCTGTAATTATTTAGCTACGGGCCTCTCTCTTTAGTAAGTAGGTATATCTAAGTAGGATTGGCGAGATTAATATTAAGGAAAAAGGGACAATTAATATGTAGTTACGTGCGCTTTCACATTTAGGCGACTTTAGCAGCGCGACTGACGCGCGACCGTCGCCTAGTAAGAATTTCATATTATAAACAGAAGCGTGCGTGAAGGTTTCTGCTTCTGCCGCGCTACTGTCGCGCTGCTAACGTTCTAATGTGAAAGCGGCCTACTTGGATTTCCATTTAGTTGCCTTGTCCCCTAGGCGTGTTAAAGGGACAGTATGCTGGACGGGCCGTTTACCTATATCAACCAGGGTAATTTGTCTCCTGAGATGATTTACGACGGGCAGCATGTGTTTAGTTATCCGGAATTTTGGGCTTTATTTTAAGGGTCCTTCAAACAGGCGCGACACGCGATATAATAGCGCGCGACACAAAGGCACCGCCCGTTGCGCGACTTGCGGTGCCTTTGTGTCGCAACGGATCTTATCGCGTGTCGCGCCTGTTTGAAGGAGCATTTAAATTAAAGTATATAGTGTAAGTCGTAGGTATACAGGGTTACTGGTAAAACAAAAATCTTCTGTTCCCTACATTTATGTTCGTATAACTCCTCAAAATGTAGGGAACAGCTGATTTTTTTTCCGCGATTTCAGGTTTGGTTCCATAGTTTAAGTTGTTCATAATGATGAATACAATGACCTCTTTTTTTTTTCTGATGGGAAATCATCACATAAATAAAAATTGTAGTGTTTTTTTATTAAATGCATATGAAAGTATACAGGGTTATTGGTAAAACATACAATGACCTCTTAAGAGGTTTTTAATGTTTTACCAATAACCCTGTATACTTTCATATGCATTTAATAAAAAAACACTACAATTTTTATTTATTTGTTTGCATAAAGAGCATCGAGCATGGAGCAGTGGTGGCCAAGTGGTAACGGCAGCGACTTACGAGTTGTAGGTCGTAGTCGAACCTACGACCTACAACTCGTAAGTCGCTGCCGTTACCACCCACACAGGCGCTTTACTTTGTGAAAATTATTTCATCACCACTGCTCTCAAAAAGGTGAAGGAAAACATCGTGAGGAAACCGGCCCGCGTGGTGTATTACGGCCCACTCCCTCTCACCGAGAGGAGGCCTGTGTCCCAGCAGTGGGAACATTATAGGCTTATTATGGTTATGGTTATGGAGCATCGATCAACGTAACAAAAGGAAGCTAAGGAACGAAGGGAGCACATAAAATTGACGTACCTACCAACCGACTCACATCACATATTTTGTTGATTTTTTATGTAATTAATGACGTCACAAACAATGGCGTAGTACACACGAAACGAAAACGAGTAAATATCCAAAAATAGCTTTTTAATTGGAAGAGGGTTACAAAATTTTATGTAACTTTTGTTTTTAGGGATTTGTTCCTACTTTCCAGGTAAATGAACAATTTATTAATTAGGTCATCATGTACCTAAATGAATTTGTAAAAGCGAAATTCCGTAGGGATTTAAAATAATTAAGCAACGAAAACGATAAAGTTTTTATTACAAAAAATATGATTTGAAAATTCCACCAAACGCAAGCAGGATTTTCGCAATTGATAAAGTAAAGAGCATACTAGTCAAGTACAATATATCTATATTCCTATATAAAATTCAAAGTCCTGACTGACTGATACATCAACGCACAGCCTAAACCGCTGGTCCAAGAGACATGGAATTTATAGGGTGTGTTTTTTGTGAAGAGTAGGTATCCACTAAGCATGGGTTTTCCGAAATCCCACCCCTAAAGGAGATGGGGGGAGGGTGAAATTTCACGCGGACGAAGTCGCGGGCAGAAGCTAGTTTTCTATATATTTTATCTATTTCCTCAGTATAGATAGATTGCTTATGGTTTATTTTACGCCAAAATTCTTAATTAAGTAATATTGTTTTAAGAATATTTGTAGCTACGGATAAAAGTCGAGGAGGTCGGAAGTTATCCCACAGGACAGGACCGTACTATCGAGATAAAACGTATGCTATGTCCTAACCCAGGCCATAGTCTACTCATGTGCCAAATTTCATCCAAATCCGTTCAGCCATTTTATCGTAAAGGCGTAACACACAAACAAACTCACTTTCGCATGAATTATAATATTACTGCTGACCCGGCGAAGTTCGTACCGTCGCAGATTTTCTTTTGTTATTTTTCCCGTTTTTTAATAATTATTCTGCTATTCGGGGCGAAGACAAATCCAACAAATAAAATATCGTAAAAATCGGTCCAGCTGTTCTTGAGTTATAAATGGTGTAACTAACCCGACTTTGTTTTATTACCTACTAGCTGACCCGGCAAACGTTGTTTTGCTCCTACACTACTCCTACCCAACTCCTACCCTACACCCACACTACTCCTACCCTACTCCTACACTACTCCTACCCTACTCCTACCCTACTCCTACCCTACTCCTACCCTACTCCTACACTACTCCTACCCTACTCCTACACTACTCCTACCCTACTCCTACACTACTCCTACACTACTCCTACCCTACTTCTACCCTACCCCTACCCTACCCTACTCCTACCCTACTCTACTCCTACCCTACTCCTACACTACTCCTACCCTACCCCTACCCTACCCTACTCCTACCCTACTCCTACACTACTCCTACCCTACTCCTACACTACTCCTACACTACTCCTACCCTACTTCTACCCTACTCCTACCCTACTCCTACTATAAAAAAAAAAAAAGTATCCTATGTCCGTCTCCTGGTCCTAAGCTACCTCCCCACCAATTTTCAGCCAAATCGATTCAGCCGTTCTCGAGTTATAAGTGGTGTAACTAACAGACTTTCTTTTATATATATAGATATAGATTTAAATATATAGATTAGTTAGGAATAAACTATTAGACCGATAAATAAGGTAGAAATAATTAGGTAAATCATTTCTTATTGAACGTACAGTCGACAAAAGAGATAAGTATGCAGGATCGTCGTTGAAGTTTAGTAAGAAACCGATGGATGTTGTCGACTGAAATTTTATTTAATAAATGAGCTGCTTGTTTTCTATTACTGAAATTAAATTTTATTCGAGAACATCCATCTCTTTCTTACTAAACTTCGACTATATCCGACGATCCTGTATACTTATCTATTTTGTTGACTGTACCTATAGGTACCCTGGTCAATTGCTTACAAAGCTTAATTTTCGCGTCTCCACCTACGCGAAAATTAAGCTACCGCCATTATCACAAATGGCCGAAATTGAAATGAGCAGTCCATTATCGCAGATATCAATTACGCTACGGGTTGTGGCGCAAATTGTATTGTATCTTTTGGAAGAATGCTTATTGAGATAAATAAAATAAATTATTTTGAAAATAACTGACTCCTTAGTCTAGCATGAGGTTCTGGGTTCGATTCCCGGGTCGGTCAAAGTGTTATTGGGTTATTCCGTCTGGATTTTCTCAGTAGCAGCCCGGAGGATTGGCGCCCGATTAATGACAATATGCTCGCCTCCTATAAGGGATTTAAATTTTTTTTTGGAAAATCAAAAAGTGCACGACTCATAATGTTTGACCGTACAAAAAACCATAGATAAAGATATTATATTAGTTAGTTTTTTATTAATTATGATTAAACTACTTTTAATTTATGAGCCATTGTCAATAGCGTTTCTCGGGTGAAACGAATCTGTTAAAAAAAAATCGATTCATTGATTTTTTCGCAAGCTACAATGTTTTCAGGTTTACCAGTATTTTACAAGGAGCGACTGCCTATCTGACCTCCACAACCCAGTTACCGAGTAATACGATACCCCTTGGTAAGACTGGTTGTCAGACTTTCGGGCTACTGACGACCCGTAACGAATGTCAAAGATCCACGAATGACAGCGGGGATCAACGGCTTAACGTGCTATCCGAGGCACGGAGGGATCTTGTATGTGAAGATGGTCACCCATCCACGGACCACCCGCGACAAGCGTAGCTTAACCTGATCGATCGCCCCGTGCGGCTGTTATTACCTAGCCACAAGCCCCTTCACACACACAATACCTAATGTAACACATAGAAAACAAAACTTTGTTACTAGGAGTTCAGTATAGTGTAGCAGCAAGGCTCCGCACTTTTTATCTGTTTTTTTCCACGTTTTCCCCACTTGTATTTACAAACAAGCGGCTGACATTGACCGGGTTTAGTCACACGTCACTGCTCTCACTTGTGTGAGGTTTAAGGGTTTAGCTCTATGTCGTTGTGATGGTCAGTTGAAGTGTATTTTAGCAGGTAAATGTGGAGTGAAAGACAAATCAAAACATCGTTATAAAAGATAGAAAGAAGAACGACAAGTAGGTATATTGCAGTGCTAAACGCTGTTTCATACTTCTGAGCGTGATGGTATCCTAGTAACGTTAGGATAGGAGCAGGGGCGTCTACCCCATATTAGCCGTATCAATTATACGGGCCCAAGAAGCGACGAGTGTAAAAAAAATATCCAATTCTCAAGCTCTTGCCTGCATATAGTAAACTTACACAGAAAATCTAACCTATCCAAGCGCTCCTGCATTCCCGGTCCAATTTTTTAGCTCGCTTCGCTCACTCTTCAATGAAACCGGATGCAAGTTGGTCTTTGTTTATTCAATAGTAGATCATACTTTATCAATTCAGTTTATTTTTGTAAATTATAATTGTTGTGTCTTTGTGAATAAATATTATTACGGAGGCGAATAAAACAGACGTAAACCTGCCTTTTGTGACTTTCGGTGCACGATCATAAAAACACGTTACACCTCTTCGTTCACCGCCACAATAACTTTTGTTATTATTACTGTGATTGTAGAATTTCGTAATTATTAGAAGAACACATGAACAAAACATCACGCCTGTATTCTCCGTAGAGGTTGTTTGCAGAGAGTCGGTTCGCCCACAATTAGAACTCCATTTTTGGTGCACGGTGAAAACTCTCATGGACTTCCTCCATCGCGGGGGTGACAAACTCAAACTCAAAGCATTTATTTCAATTAAACCATTTACAAGCACTTTTGAATTGAGTTGAGCTGCACGATTTTTGAAAATGCGTGCACTGACTGGACAGGTACTCTCAATCTGTGTGGTTCTTTCCTCAAAAGACCACCTCAGACATCGATCTACATGGTCTTCATATAACCTGACCAAGATTATGTCTGGACTTTAAAAGAGACTGTGACCTCTGAGTTTGTTTCGGCCTTTCTTCTCAGAGTAGTCAGATAGGAAACGCCGACTTCATCTAGTTTTAAAAAAAAAACATGATTGACGTGTAAAAGTGTTTGTACAAACCTACTTACAAAAATAAAATCATTTCATTTCAAAGAATTATCAGAAGTCGGTCAGTCAGAAAATATGAAGTTAGTTGCCCATTCCAAAGCGTAGGTACAAACTGTCAAATTTTCCCAATCAATTTTGAACCTTATGCTGCAGCGATAAAGTTGAAAATCTATTAAATAAATTTGACAGATTGTGGTAGCTTGATGTCTGTACCTATGGAGAAGAACGGGCAAGAAACTCCATGGACACTCTTTTAAATTATATTTTTACAAAAATATTAGTTACATCGTTAATGTTGAATTTATAATTATATGTGAGAACGATGTAGTTAAAAAAAAAGACGTACGAGAGACGACAGAGCATACCGGCCAAAACCACCGCGGTGTTCCGTACCTCTGTCTATGGCCGGGGATGCGGGATTCGCATAAGCATTCATCGCTCCCAAATTAATTAGACCTACTACGCAAACAATATACTTACCTACACAAAAAAAACTTAAGGGTATAAGACGGTTATTGTAATAGAACTTTTTTCCTTAGTCAAAGAAGTGACTTTAAATATTATATTGACAATTTTTTATATGCCTTTTGACTACTTTGTATGTGTATATTTCATGTCTTTTTTTTTGTAATGTGCGTTTTTTTGTGCAGAATAAACAATGTTTTTTCATTCTTTTCTTTACTAAACAATAAAATAAATAGTTTACGTCTACTCGCATAGAATAATACACCATGTGGATTACAGATATAAATATAGAAATTTTACATAGGGTCAAGGGTGACACAAAATAGGCGGTCTTACGACTAAAAGCGATCGTTTAAAGATAACCTTTGGATGGCTTTACGGGAGAAGGAGAGATAATACTACAGCATACATCTATGAATATAAAATTCAAAGTCCTGACTGACTGATATATCAACGCACAGCCTAAACCGCTGGTCCTAGAGACATGAAATTTGGAGAGTGTGTTGTTTGTGAAGAGAGAGAGGTATCCACTAAGAAAGGGTTTTTCGAAATTCCACCCCTAAGAGGGTGAATGGGGGGAGGGTGAAATTACACGCGGACGAAGTCGCGGGCAGAAGCTATTAGGTTACAAAAAGCGCTACAGTCGCTTCACGTCGAGCTACGGCGTAGCTTTCACTGTGCTACGACCGCGCGGTCTCCACACTTTTGGAACTTTAAAAAGCCTTTTTTTTTGAGGGTGAGAAATCATCAAATGACCCCTCCCGCTCTGGGTAGAGTGGATTTTATAAAGCCTGTGATTAATTTAAGCCATCAATTTATTTCCGGATTTTATGGCGCACTTTCTTTCCCCTTTAATCTGTACGGATATCAAAGATACACAAAATCTAGCGTATTTTTAGGCACTGTTAGTAATTTAGAAACGGTTACCAATAAACGTATGATTTGTTATATTCAGGTCTAATTCAGGACAGCTTCTTTACAGCTGTTGACTGCGGCTTCGTCTGAGTGTAGGTATACTGTGTTTAGATTTTTTTAACACAAATATCCAGCTATCCATAATTCCTTACTTATATTGTCACTAGCAGCGCCCGCGGTTTCACCCGCAAGCCGTGGGAATACCGGGATAAAAACTATCTTATGTCCTTTCCCGGGATGCAATCTATAATATTACTATGGATTGCAAAAGTAACTCAGTCCACTTTTACAATTGCAATGTATGTAAGTATGTATCGCCTACGCTGCCACAAGCTAAGAAAACATCAAGAAAGAGTAGGTATCTGTCCTTGCTTAATGGCAGCCTGCTGCACGACTATAAGCAGGTTCACACCTTACTGTTTACGGCCTCATTAACTTTCCCTGTGTTAAAAATAAAACATTGTTATGACACAGGTCGCATTTATTATTAAAAGTCTCTCCGTTAGAAAGTTCGCAAAGAAGGTACACAGGTATTTTAATACCTCTGACAGGAACAACCTAACAGCAACTTTATTATGACGAGAATAAAGTTCACAATGATTTTGACAGACTTGTCAGTGGCAGCAACCCAACAGCTACCTTATTAGAATGAGAATAAGGATCACTGTGATGCAAAATCAGGGGAAAAATAAAAGATTAAAGGTTTATAGCTTCTTACCACTGACCTCTATTAAACGAGCTTGTATAGGTAATACAGGTCAGTGCTTCTTACAGATACCTAGAATATGACCTACTTAATACGACATTTCGTTGAGTAAGTTTGAAAAAGTTCACCAAGAAGGTTGCTAGCAGCATGCACAGAGTACACTATAGTATACTGAAAGCAGCATGTTACCTCGACGGAACGATAGCACGGTTTGGATGTGGTGGAGCTATCTTGCAAACTATGCTCCACCTCCTATCCAGGGGGTCTACTCCGAAGCGGTTAACCATTATATCGGCCGAATGTTCGGGCATTTTCTGATTCGAATATTGTTGTCCTACTACGAATTTAAAAAAAAAAAGTAAGAAAAGGGTTAAGGGTTCTAAAAAGGTTCGAATTGGCACAGTTTGGTCGGGACCAATAGTCAGTATAGGAAATTAATGGTAGTAGAAAATGACCGAACATTCGGCCGATACAGTGGTTAACCGCTTCGGAGTAGACCCCCTGTCCTCTCGACAGTGTCAACAAAACTTTAATGGCTTCAAGTTTCTTCGAAATCTACACCACCACTAACACCTGACTAAGTCAAGCTGTAGGTGTTAGTACCTATGTGGGGGACCACCCCACAGTGCTTACGTCCTCGTCGTGTCCCCTGGAAACGGCCCAGCTCTGACCACCGTAACGGAGTGGCAGACTGGGTACGGCCAAAGTGCACTGTGCTTTCGTAGCGATTTTATTTTATCTTGTCTTGTGCGTTTACGAACCTGTCGGAATTTTATTTTATTATGTCTAGCCCTATGCGGGATGCCTGCGGGCGATTTTTAAAAAAGAAAAAAGGCCCTTCTCAGGGCCAACCCTCAGACGCTTCGGCGTCAGAGGCCAGCCGCGCGCCTTCTGCGGCGAGCTTGTTCGGAACGGCGGAGGACTCGTCCGACAACGACTCGCTCATCAGCGTGTCGGAAGCGGACGACTCCCGATCGCGAAAGCGAACACACCGGAGCGGTGGGTCCGAGGGCTCCTCGGCCTCGGGGTCGACGCGGTTGCCGAAGGCGAAAAAGCCGACGGTGGCCGCGGAGACCCATGTCGTTGGGCTCGCGGGCGCCCAACGCCAGCTGGACCTGGCTCGGCGGGCTCAGCTCCAGCAGGAGCTGGAGGAGCGGGTCGCTGCCGCGGAAAAGCGGGCGCACGTCGCCCGGGCCAAGTCCGGGTACGGCGCGTCCCGCGTTGTGTACGCGGAGCAGTCTCTGGCAGAGCTGCAAAGAATGGCGGAGGAGGACGAGGAGGAGATCGTGGAGGTCGCCTCTAAGTCCTCAAACCTCAAGGGGACCCTGCAGAAGGCCCTGAAATGCAGGGCCGCCAGCATGCGCGGTGTGGTCGCGGAGCTGGTGCGACGAAAGGCCAGCGACGAGACGCGGCAACTGCAGGCGAAGGTGGATCGCCTGCAGTCGGAGGTCAGCCAGCTTCATCAGAAGCTGGCTGAGGCCACGGCCCGGCCACAACAGGCCAAAACGAGCCCTGCGGCAGAGGGCCCCTCCCCGAACCTTGAGGAAATTATCCGCAAGGTGGTACGGGAGGAGAGGGCCTTCACTAGAGCCTGCTTAGCAGGGATAGAGGACCGGCTCCTACCGGAGAAGCGCCTCCGGCCGCCGCTTGCGGCGGATGCGACGCAGCGCGAGCCGGAGCCGTCCACCTCCGCCCAGGTGGAAGACGCCCTCCTCCTCCCCTCGACGACCCCGTCCAACGCGTGGACGGAAGTGGTCCGAAAGGGGAAGGGCAAAGGTAAGAAGTCGGCGACGGCCGTCCCTGCCGTCCGCGCCGCCACCGTTCCCACCCAGTCGCAGACGACCGGCAAGGGGAAGGGGACGGCGAAAGGGAAAGGGAGGGGAAAGGGGCGCCTTGTCCCCCCGAAAACCGCGGCCGTCGTGGTGACGCTCACCGCGGAGGCTGCGGAACGGGGGGAGACGTACGCGTCCGTCTTGGTGCGGGCGCGTGCCAATGCCGACCCCGCCCAGTTGGGGATCGGCAGCGTCACCTGCCGCAAGACGCAGGCCGGGGCTCGAATCTTCGAGTTCCCGGGGGCGGAGGGGGGTGCCCATGCGGACCTCTTCGCAGCCAAGCTTGCGGAGGTGATCGCCGATTCTGCCAAGGTGGCCCGACCGGTCAAGTCGGCGGCCATAGAGGTGGCCGACTTGGACGACTCCGTCACCAAGGAGGAGGTGGTGGCGGCGGTCGCAGCCATAGGGGGCTGCGGCATCGCGGCGGTGCAAGGCAGGGCCATAAGGCCCGGCCGCGGCGGCATGGGCACCATACGCCTCGAGTGCCCAATCACCGCCGCCAAAGCCGTCCTGGCCAAGGGACGGATCACGGTCGGGTTCAGCTCGGGTGCAGTCCGGGCACTCGAGGAGCAGCCTCTGAGGTGTTTCCGGTGTCTGGGCATCGGCCACACCCGGCCCCTGTGTCCGTCCGCGGTGGACAGGACGGACACGTGCTTCCGCTGCGGCAAGGAGGGCCACAAGGCCGCCGCCTGCGAGGCCGCCACGCCGCACTGCGCGGTGTGTGCCGCCAGTGGCTGCCCGGCAGGCCACATAATGAAGGGGAGGAACTGCAATCCTCCCCCTAAGCGGGGCAAAGCGCAGGCGCCGACTGGTCCTGCTGCGGCTGCCAAGAGCACCGTCGTTCCTGCGACGGTGGCTGCGGAGGGGGGTGCGATGACCATCGATGGATAGGGTCGAACATCGCATCCTCCAGGCGAACGCCAACCACTGCAGGGCAGCCCAGGATCTGCTGATGCAGACCATGGCTGAGTGGTTGGTGGACTTGGCGGTGGTCGCCGAGCCTTACTCGGTCCCCGGCCGTTGGCTAGGCGACCGGGACGGCTTGGTGGCGTTGGTGTCGCGGTCTTCCACGGACTCCCCTCCCCTCTCGCTCTTAGAGAGGGGACCGGGATACGTGGCCGCCGCGTGGGGAGACATGGCCCTGGTAGGGGTCTACTTCTCCCCAAACCGCCCTCTCTCGGACTTTGAGGACTTCCTCGAGGTCCTCACCGCAGTCGTAGGGAGGGCGGCGCCACGCCAGGTCGTGGTGCTGGGCGACCTAAACGCCAAGTCGGCGGCCTGGGGCAACCCGGCCGCGGGTTGCAACGTCCGGGGACGCGCCGTCGAGTTTTGGGCGGCCTCGTGCGGTGTGTCCCTCCTCAACAGGGGGGCGGTCCACACGTGTGTGCGGCAACACGGCGGGTCGGTGGTGGACGTCTCGTTTGCCACCCCCGCGCTAGCCGCCCGCGTCGTCAACTGGCGGGTGGAGATGGTGGAGACGTTGTCGGACCACCGATATGTGCGGTTCGACATCTCCACCCAGGGGGGGGGGACGGCCCGCGCTGGGCAATCTCCCTTCCCGCGTTGGGCACTCACCCGCCTGGACCGGGAGGCAGCCGAGGAGGCGGCCTTTCTCCAGGACTGGCTGTCGCCCCCTGTCGAGGTCCTGGACGTGGACGCCGCAGCGGTCCGGCTCAGGGGGTCCCTGACCGAGGTGTGCGACTCCAGCATGCCTCGGTCACGCCGCCCGCCTCCCCGTCGTGCCGTCTATTGGTGGACGGAGGAGCTGTCGGGACTCCGGAGCGCCTGCGTGGCGGCCAGAAGGGCCTACACGCGGAGCCGACGGCGCAGCGCCCGAAACCGCGTCCCCGCGGAAGAGGACCGCCTTTACGCCTCTTACCGAGAGGCGAAGACGGTCCTCAAGGCGGCGATGGGCGCTGCAGAAGACTCGGCGAGGGCCGAGATGCTGGAGGGTCTCGACAGGGACCCGTATGGGAGACCGTACAAGGCGGCGCGGAACCAGCTCCGCCCCTATGGTCCCCCCCTGACGGAGACCCTCGAGCCAGCGTTGCTGGATGGGGTGGTCCGGTCCCTGTTTCCGCGCAGGACCGACTTCGCCCCACCAACGATGGCTCCCCCGCAAGGGGCGGCTCCACCGGAGGAGGAGGTACCCCCGGTGACGGCGTCGGAATTCCGCGAGGGGGTCCTCAGCCTCCGCGCCAAGAAGACGGCCCCCGGACCAGACGGCGTCCCGGCACGGGTGGTGGCGATCGCCGCCTCCCAAATGGAGGAAAGGTTTCGGGACCTCTTCAGCGCGTGCTTTACGGCTGGGAGGTTCCCGAAACTGTGGAAGGAGGGGCAGCTCTGCCTCCTCCGAAAGGAGGGACGCCCGGTGGACTCCCCATCGGCATACCGGCCCATCGTCCTGCTCGATGAGGTCGGTAAGATGTTCGAGGGGATCGTCGCGTCCCGGCTCGCTGGTCTTTTGCGGGGAGTGGGGCCGGACCTGTCGGACGCCCAATTCGGCTTCCGTCGAGGGCGTTCGACGATCGACGCGCTGGCCCTGCTCAAAGGCCAGGTGAAGGAGGCGGTGGAGGCGGGGGACGGAGTGCTGGCGGTGTCGTTCGACATTGCAAATGCCTTCAACTCCGTCCCCCACTCGACGATATTGGAGGCGCTCCGGTATCACGGAGTGCCCCAATACCTCCAGAACCTCCTGGCCAGCTACTTGGAGGGCCGAGAGGTCCTCCTTGTGGACAAGACGGCCACGGTGAGGCGGTACGGCGCAGAGTCCGGTGTTCCGCAGGGGTCAGTGCTGGGGCCACCCCTGTGGAACATCGGATTCGACTGGCTCCTGAGGGGGGCCCTCCTTGAGGGTACGAGTGTCATCTGCTACGCGGATGACACTCTCCTCACTGCCCGGGGGAGGAGCTTTGCGGAGGCGGCCTGTCTGGCTTCGGCTGGCGGATCCTTGGTCGCAGAGAGGATCCGCCGGCTGGGATTGAAGGTGGCGCTGCACAAGACCGAGGCCGTGTTCTTTCGCGGGCCTCGGCAGCGCTGCCCTCCAGACGCCCACATCGTCGTAGAGGGCGTCAGGATAGAGGTCCAGCCCCAGATGAAGTATCTGGGTCTGGTGCTGGATGACAGGTGGCGCTTCGGCCCGCATTTCAGCGGGCTGTCGACGCGCCTCCTGAAAGCCGCTGACGCCCTCTCGTGGCTCCTCCCGAACCTGGGGGGCCCCAAGGAGAAATGCCGGCGCCTCTATGCCGGCATCCTCAGGAGCATGGCCCTGTACGGGGCCCCCATCTGGGCGGACTCCCTGCATAGGAGGGAGAACGCGACCGCCATCCGCAAGCCCCAAAGGGCCATTGCACTGCGGGTGGCGAGGGCCTACCGCTCGGTGGGCTTTTCGGCGGCGTGCGCTCTGGCCGGCACCCCTCCTTGGGAGTTGGAGGCTTGGGTGCTGGCCAGAGTCTACGAGTGGACCGCGCAGCGGAGGGCGCTCGGGGAGCGCCCCGTCGCCGAGGAGCGGGAAGCCGTGCGGCGGGAGGCGAGGGATGCCATCGTCCTCCACTGGACGGAGGACCTCGCCACCGCCGCCTTTGGCCGCCGCACGCTGGACGCGCTCGGTCCGGTCCTGCAGGGCTGGCTCGAGCGGTCCCACGGTTTCCTCTCGTTCCGTCTGGTGCAGGTGTTGTCCGGACACGGCTGTTTCGGAACGCACCTGCACCGGATCGGGAGGGAGGAGACCCCGGCCTGCCACGACTGCGGCGCAGCGGAGGACACGGCACAGCACACGCTTGAAGTGTGCCCAGCTTGGTCCGAGCTGCGCCGCGGTCTGACCGCGGTGGTCGGACAGGACCTCTCGCTTCCCAGCGTGATCAACGCCATGCTGGAGAGCGAGGGGTCCTGGGCGGCGGTCGCCTCCTTTTGCGAGGACGTGATCTCGCAAAAGGAGGAGGCGGAGCGCGCGCGGGAGGACGACCCTCTCGCTGCGCCGCTCCGCAGACGAAGGGGTCGGAGAAGGCGCCGTCCTCTCCCTCCTCATGGTGGCGATGGGCGGGCGACAGGCACGGGGGTGCCTTCGCCCGCATTGCACCCATCACCACCCTCGTCTGTCACTCCCGGGCCCTTCCCCCTCCCCACGGGGGGGGCGTGAGGGGTCCGCCTTGGAGGGCCATCGTCGGCGGAGGACTGGATGTCAAGGCTTTGCCGGTTTCCCAGTCCCCCGCCACTCTGACGAAGCGGGAGTGTCGCTGGGTTATTTTAGTGGGTATACCGGGTCAGACCGGGGAGTCCCACATAGCCCCCCATCCCCCGATGGGAGGGTATGCGTAATGCATTTTTTCCCAGCGCAAACAAAAAAAAAAAAAAAAAAAAAAAAAAAGGTGTTAGTACCTATGTACTAACACCTTAATTATTAAACAACGGAAAACAAATAAAAGTAAATAACATAAAACAAAGTATACAAAAAACAAAATAAAAATAAAACAAAAATATCTTGATAACGCATAGCTTTACTGGACCTGGGGACCTTTACTGTGTGTGGTTCTACACGCACTTGCCGTATCGATACGTTGGTAATGTCCTGAACAAAGAATACATACGTCCCATCACTACAAACTATGCAAGTGCCGTTCGGCTACTGAAAACAATAACGATAAATTTGTTCCACTGAACCGCACCTTACAAAATTTTGTTTCAGTGCGGTTAGTGGAAGTGCTCAGGTGCGGTTCGACCAAGTGCGGTTCAAATCAGTGCTCTGAGTGGAGTACCTCGAAAATCCTCAGGCTGGGATCAAACCCACGACAAGTATCTTAACCTGGCACTATGCCCCGAGACTATCCTGCCCTCTGTGGCCAAAACTTCCAGTCAAAATGACCTCCGCGTTTCCACAGACGATGCCGTGGAAGAGGCGAAGTTTTGGGCCAAGAACGAGAGACACGAAGAAGAAGAAGACCTTGAAACCGAAGCTAGAAAAGGACATACCTGTATTACACCTACAGGATTTTTTTATGAAACCGGGCGTAAAGTTGTGCTTTACGGCCGGCGCGGCGGAACATGGCAATAAATTGGCATTACACTGGTCTCTTTAATGTGCCATTAACCATTCAGTATTTTAACAGTTTGAGTCCTGTAGCAAAACAATGTTATGAAAACCAGGTCTTTCGAAAAACATATTATTTGCATCAAAAAATTCATGAAGGTTTTTACCCAGTTACATTACAATTTGTTAATTTATTGGCAGCTCTGTTAAATTAGCTGACAATTTGATTTGTTATCATATTCATAGTCATCACATAAGCATAAATAAATAAATACTATTAGTGGGCTTCTTGTGTGTAAAGTTACATGGAACATGTAAGCGTAGGTAGGTTACCCACCTACTTGAGTACTTCACCTAGAGAGAAATCAGGGAAATTAGGTAATTGTTAGGTTAGCAAATTGATTACATAAATTGTCCGTGTATTCAATTTACAAGAGTCATTCTTTGAGAGTTGTATTATCATCATCATCATTTCAGCCAAAAGACGTCCACTGCTGGACATAGGCCTCCCCCAAGCACTTCCACTTCGACCGGTTCTGTGCTTCTCGCATCCAACGGGTTCCTGCGGCCTTCACAAGGTCGTCGGTCCACCTTGTGGGAGGCCTTCCAACGCTACGTCTTCCGGTACGTGGTCGCCACTCCAGAACCTTTCGGCCCCATCGGCCATCTGTTCTGCGAGCAATGTGCCCTGCCCACTGCCACTTAAGTTTGGCAATTCTTCGGGCTATGTCGGTTACCTTGGTTCTCCTGCGGATCTCCTCATTCCTGATTCGATCACGCAGGGAAACTCCAAGCATAGCCCTCTCCATTGCCCTTTGGGTGACTTTTAGCCTTCTTATAAGGCCCATTGTGAGCGACCACGTTTCAGTGCCTAAGTCATCACTGGCAACACGCACTGGTCAAAGACTTTCGTCTTGAGACACTGCGGTATGTGGGACGAGAAGATATTGCGTAGCTTCCCGAACGCTGCCCAGCCGAGTCGGATTCGACGATTGACCTCTTTCTCGAAGTTAGGCCTACCTAACTGGACAGTTTGTCCTAGGTAAACATACTCGTCCACGACTTCGAGTGTAGCGTCTCCGATCTTTATGGGAGTGGGTGTTACATGGGCATGAGTTGTATTAAGGCTCCTTCAAACAGGCGCGACACGCGATAAAATCGCGAGCGGCACAAAGGCACAGCTAGTCGCGCAACGAGCGGTGCCTTTGTGTCGCGCGCGTATTATACTCGTATCGCGTGTCGCACCTGTTTGTAGGAGCCTTCAAATGGCTATGACAAGACTTATTGACGTAGTTTGTTTTGCTTAATAATTATTATCCCTGATTGTACAGTCAACAAAGGAGATAAGTATGCAGGGTTGTCGGATATAGTTGAAGTTTAGTTAGAAAAGAATGGATGTTCTCGAATAAAATTTTATTTTATTAATAGAAAATAAAGAGCTCATTTATCAAATTTAATTTCAGTCGACAACATCCATCGGTTTCTTACTAAACTTCAACTATATTCGACGGTCCTGCATACTTACTTATCTGTTTTGTTGTAGGTACACTAGGAGCGTTTACGCACGCAGCAGGATACAAAGTTTAATTTGTTCTAATTTGGCTGTAACACTATTTTTCGAAATTGTTCTGTAACTTTTTAGACCTTTGTATCCTGCCTATGCGTACGAAGTTTAATTAAAATCGGTTCATTCATTTCGAAAAACAAGGGCTTGAAAGTTTGTATGAAATGCCGTACGTCGTAAACGCTCTTAAAACGTAGTCTAACCTTACGCGTGTCCATTGACTTACGCACCTCATGTGTATAATGTATCCCACACATTCTCATGCCGAGGTTAATCCTCAGTAAATAAACTACCGCCAACAAACCACCATCTTAAAGCCAATAATCACGTCCACCAAAGGTTCTATAAAAACTCGAGCGTGACTTTCGGTCCTCCAACTTTAGGGTGAGGACTCAACAACTTTGTTGTTAAGTCCAAAACTGCGGTCAGTTTTGGAACTAAACGTGTCGTTGACTCGGAAGTCGCGGTTACGTGTCTCTTGGTGACGTGTCGTGTCATCCCCTAGAGTTTGTATGTAGGTTTAGGATGTGTGTATTTTGTGGTCTCTTTGTAACACGTACCTAATTTTTGAACACGAGGATTTTCAAAATGATTCAAATTGAGATTGATAGTGCTGGTACACGCACGCTGTCTGTGAGTACTACACACCTGAACTTTCTGAACACCATAAGGTCACTATACTATGTCCTCCAAGGGCGTCCCCTCCCGGCGATTCCACTCACATTTGCCTTGTAAATACTTTTTGTTAGTCGCCTTTATACTATAATAAAGTTGACCCTAATAAAATAGGTTAAGGCTAGGCAAAGAGAGAGAGAAAGTCTCCTTTCATTTATTATGATTACACTAGCTGCGCCCCGCGGTTTCACCCGCGTAAGTGTCGATCCCGTGGGAATATCGGGATAAAAAGTAGCCTATATGCATTGAACTATATATTACTAGCGTAAGGACCGGGCTAACGGCGCGACTAAATGGCACCAACGCGCTGGCCCTAAAATGACGGTTTTAGGGCCAACACGACTCAGTTGACAGTGGTGCGCGCGAACTTCGAACTTCGAACGAAGAACTTCTATGTAAAATGTTCAGACGGGCGTATTCTTACTTTTGAAATCATTGCCTATATGTTAATCCAGGGTGTCAGCTACCTCCATACAAAATTTTATCAAAATTGATCCAGCCGTTTGAGCGTGAAGACACTCACACCCCCACACACACACTCACAAACTTTCGCCTTTATAATATTAGTGTGAAAAATCGAATTATGCAATCCTGAATGACCTGAATCCAAAATTAGGTTATACATAGTTTATACTACAGTTCAATCCAAAACTGTGTTATAAGTTTACAGGGTCCTGCCCTCAGGGAATCACAAATATTCAGCCAATAACTGCAATATATCCAGAGGAATCAGCTGTACCTACCTGGGGACCAAATTAAACTCTATACAGACAAAATATGTCAATAAACTGTAATAAAAATATCTACGCTTTACAATAGTTGTCTATCGTACAGTTACCGAAAAGTTTCGCGGGTTCGGCGAACTAAACCCAAAATAAAACTGCGCCGATTCGTTTTAAGTACTAATTCTCATTTAGTCTCTAGATCTAAATCTAAACCTTTTGTTTCATGGAAAGCGATTAAATCGACGCGTGAGCAGGCGAAAAATGATTGGGACCGAATCGAAAACCAATCGATCATAAATAACTAGCTGCGCCCCGAGGTTTCACCTGCATAAATGGGAATATCGAGATAAAAAGTAGCGTATGTGTTAATCCAGGGTGTCAGCTACCTCCATACAAAATTTTATAAAAATTGGTCTAGCCGTTTGAGCGTGAAGAAGTAACAAACATATAAACACATACACACACACGAAAGTTTCAAAGCTATTGATCCTACAAGAGGTACCTCCCCAGATGTTGATCATCAACTTAGCTACAAGTACGAAAGAACTTACGCTACGCAAGTTGTGGCTTTTTAAGTTTACCGCTTTTACCGCCGCGCGCCGGTGACATTAGCTACAAGCCTCTACGAGACTAAAACTTTCGCATTTATAATATTAGTGTGATGAGTAGGTGCAGACAGGCGCTTTACTAATTATTTCGTTACTACTGCTCTCAAAACGGTGAAGGAAGACATTATGAAAAAAAAAAAAGAAGAGAAAAAAAAAAGAAAAGAGTAAAGAGAGTTTGTAAAGAGTATTTCTATTCTATTCTATTGTGAGGAAACCGGCGCGGCGGCGTTCCAGAACCAAAAATTCGAAGACATGAGACATCTACGCCCGCACTGGGCCCGCGTGGTGGATTACGGTCAACAAACTCCCGGTGAGAGGGCCGAGATCAGGCCTATGTCCCAGCAGTAAGAACATTATAGGCTATTATGCTAATGAGTAGGTTATAGTATTTTTATTTCAAGAAGGGACGCGCGCTTTGCTTGTGTTAACCAAGTGTACAAATACGCAGTGAATGTGTATGCAAGCGCAGGAGCTCTCTTAAAAATACTGTCGAATATCAAAACGCATGCTTTATGGAACATTGACACAATTTTTTTTTTACTAAGATCTTATCAATAATTAATCATACCTTCAAAATACAAGCATCCATGATTAATTAATAATCAAATTAAATCGGTTTTAATTTTATGCGTCAACAAGACCGGATTTGAGATCTTTTTTTGCGATTTCTCAAAAATCCGCTTTTTAGGGTTCCGTACCCAAAGGGTAAAAACGGAACCCTATTACTAAGACTTCGCTGTCCGTCCGTCTGTCTGTCACCAGGCTGTATCTCATGAACAGTGATAGCTAGACAGTTGAAATTTTCACAGATGATGTATTTCTGTTGCCGCTATAACAACAAATACTAAAAACAAAATAAAATAAATATTTAAGGGGGGGTCCCATACAAAAAACGTGTTTTTTTCTGCGTTTTTGCCTTGTGGTACGGAACCCTTCGTGTGCGAGTCCGACTCGCACTTGGCCAGTTTTTTATTTTTTTTAGTTAAATCAGTATTCCAATAAGCATGCGAAAAGTTAACATTGTTTTAAGAAGAAATACAATCATAGTTCGCCTCCTATTTAATAAGGGTCACCTTGAAACCACAATTAGAACAAAAATATAATACCTATATGTAAGCATTGTCTTCACTGCAGTCTGCAACTATTAATATTGTGGCTTCGATGTAAACTGTGGTTGACGTCGCGTCGTCCACATACGGCTGCAACCGTTGCTATGGCCCACTCAATGTGGTCTGAGTAACAACGATTTGTTTACATCATTTTCTGTGGAAGAGTTAAAGGTGTAGGTACTGTAAAGATAGTCTGCAAAATGAAAGCTGGCAGAAAAAAAAAATTGTTATGCTATTTATTGTAGACCATTGTAGTCTGATTAAATAAAGATTTATAATAATAATTATAACTCGTTGTTTCATTTTTCAGATATGATTATAACAATGTAGTTTCCCTACTTACTTGGTAACTTCGCACATATTTTAAAGATTTTTTAAAACTATTAGGTGACGTAATTCCGGTCTGACTGCACCTCGGTTGACACTTTGACGTGTAGCTCATTCCTTTTTCGTGCGCGGTAGCTATCGCACGCGCCCTTAAGCATCATGCCAAAAAGAAGCGCGCAATCAAAAATTGATCACTACGCTAGGAAAATTAGAAAAATTGAAGAAAAACAAAGACCGTTACAATCGTCATCGGATGATGAAGGTAAGCAAAGTATACTTTATTCTTTGGTGATCTAGAAGTGAATAGTGAAAATATCAGTTTTGTAAATGCTCTGGGATTGACTGCGAGTCAATAACTTTGACATTGTTCAATACTAAATTATAAAAGTTAAACTTTAATATTGCATCGGGATTGACTGCGAGTCTTTAACGATGACAAACAAGCACAGAAAATACGTACAATTTAAACAGATGTAACGTTAACGTGCAAAATCAACTAAGAAATTTTATTCTTTAATATTGCATCGGGATTGACTGCGAGTCTTTAACGATGACAAACAAGCACAGAAAATACGTACAATCTAAAACAGATGTAACGTTAACGTGCAAAATCAATTAAGAAATTTTATTCTTTAATATTGCATCGGGATTGACTGCGAGTCTTTAACGATGACAAACAAGCACAGAAAATACGTACAATCTAAAACAGATGTAACGTTAACGTGCAAAATCAATTAAGAAATTTTATTCTTTAATATTGCATCGGGATTGACTGCGAGTCTTTAACGATGACAAACAAGCACAGAAAATACGTACAATCTAAAACAGATGTAACGTTAACGTGCAAAATCAATTAAGAAATTTTATTCTTTAATATTGCATCGGGATTGACTGCGAGTCTTTAACGATGACAAACAAGCACAGAAAATACGTACAATCTAAAACAGATGTAACGTTAACGTGCAAAATCAATTAAGAAATTTTATTTCTTACACTACCCTCAGAATTGTTATCTTCACAACCTTAATTACAAATTGTAATTTTAGGTAGCGAAGATCCTGATGTGGTCCCAGGCAATGATAATGAAGCTATTATGGAGCCAGTACCCGTGCCAACCGACGTACCACAAGACGTGGAATCGGAATCTGGCGACATTCCTAACCAACACTATGCCCAGGCGGAACCCTGTCCCCCTGAGGCAACTACTGGTAGCATGGAACCTGAGTTAGACTGTTAGATCCTGATCTACTGTCGCCACTCGGTGAATCCACATCAGATTCGCCTGACTACGGCGATAACATTCACGATAATCTATCGCAGTTGTGGCTTCCTTTGCTAAGGAAAGGAATGCCTAAAGAAAACAAGGACAAGGTACTGAAAGAGTACCTTGTGCCAGACAATTGTAGGCTCCTTCAAGCACCCAAGTTGAATGCTGAAATCTCGGCGGCGGTACCGGACATGGTTCGCAACCGCGACAAGACACTTACAGCGTCTCAACAACAGCTAGTGTGGGAATCACCGCCATCAAGGCTCGAGTGAAATTAATCACACCTAGCTTGGACAAGGCATTCATAAATATCATCAACGAGTCCGAACGGGATAAATCACTGTTTGGCTCGTTCTTATCAGAAAAAATTAAAGCCGCCAAGGCCATTGAAAAGCAAGGCCTTTCCATAAAAAAGACCGCAAAAGTTTCAAATTCGCCTCAACTTCCTAATACCCGCCAGTCCTACCCGGGAAACTGGAACCTGCCTCCTCGATACCCAGCGAACAGGGGGGGGGCGGGGTGCATACAGGAGGCCGATGACGACGGCGGGGAATCGCTGTCCGTACACGATGTCAGCACAGCCGCCACAACGCCCGGCCTCGCAGGACAAACCTCGGGCTCCCGCTCAGCGTCACCGTTAACGCAGGTACATGCGGTTAGACTTATCCAATTTTATGACCGATGGCTAAAAATAACAATGTTGTTCTTGATTGGTTAAAAAATGGTTATCCAATACCCTTTCATACACATGTACGACAATCAATAATACCTAAAAACAACCTATCAAATACTGAGAAATCAGATATGATGAAAGCCGTTATGAAACTCAAATCTTTAGGGGCTATCTCAGAGTGCAATGTGACTAAAGATCAATTTATTTCTAAAATATTCCTCACACTAAAACCTAACGGCGATAAACGCTTTATATTAAACCTAAAAACCTTAAACAAGCTCTCGTAATCAAGAGCGAACATTTTAAAAATGGAGGATTACCGAACAGCATGCAAATTGATACCACGCGATGGATACCTTGCTACCATCGACTTAAAAGATGCGTATTTCCTCTTAGGCATTAGGCATTCCGACCGTAAATATTTATCAATTTCAGCCCAATAATTCGCTAAGAACATATGGCTTTAATTGCATGCCGTTGGCGTTTGGCTTATCCGTTGCCCCACGGGTATTCACTAAGGTTATGAAGGAAGTCATAACTTACCTCAGACATCACGGTTTTCAGTCAGTTTGTTATTTAGATGACATTTTATGCATTGGAAATACTTACGAGAATGGTCATAATAACGTAAATGAAACTTTGAAACTACTCGAGTTTCTAGGGTTTGTTGTCAATTACGATAAAAGTATGTTAAAACCGCGACAATTCTGCAAGTACTTAGGATTTTGTTACGATACCAGGTATCTCAGTACCTATACAATTGCCAGCCGATAAGCGACGTAACATCATCGAGTTAGTAACAAAATTCACTAAATTACAGCCATGTTCCATCCGCGAATTAGCTCGCTTTATCGGTATTCTAGTCGCCACTAGCCCAGCCCTTAAATACGCTTGGGTATACACTAAGATTTTAGAACGCCAGAAGTTTCTAGCGTTACTTAAGCATAATAATAATTACGAAGCTAAAATTAACCTACCTAATATTATATTAGAGGATCTGAACTGGTGGCTATCAAATGTTAATACAGCACGCAACTTTATGCGACAGCCAAATTTTGACATCGAAATCTATACCGACGCGTCGATGTCAGGCTGGGGTTCTGTTTGCAACAACGCTCAAGTACATGGCAAATGGAAGTCTTCATAAAATTATTGTCATATCAATTACTTAGAGCTGATGGCAGCCTTTCTAGGTTTGAAATCCTTCGCCAGTGATGCAACCAATAAATAAATAAAATAAACAATATTACTGCGCATGGACAACACCACTGCGATCAGTTATGTAAATCGTATGGGGGTATTCAATACCCCCACTTAAACGACTTGGCTAGGTCCCTTTGGAAATGTTGTGAACAGCGCAACCTATAGGTCATATACCTATCATACGTAAATTCCAAAGAAAACCGGGCAGACGCCGCGTCTAGAGTAGTCAATCCGGATACTGAATGGTCACTTTCCGATGAAGCATTCCAAGACATTATAAAATATTTTGGTCAACCTGAAATAGACTTATTCGCGTCCCGCGATAATGCGAAGTGTACCACATTCATCTCACGGAAACAAGACCCTGACGCAGCATCCGTAGACGCATTTACGATGGACTGGCAGAGCCATTTCTTCTACGCTTTTCCACCATTTTCCCTGGTATTAAAATGCCTTAGAAAAATTATTGATGACAAATGCACATGGCTTACTAGTTTATCCCAACTGGCCATCACAGCCATGGTTCCCACTATTGCAAAGCCTTATAGTTTCCGACGTTGTTTATAAATTAAGACCCATAAAACCCAAGTACTCCACCGCCTGGAATCCCCAATTGGTTTTAAACCATGTCTCAACATGGTTCCCTAATAGTGAGTTCTAACACGAAAAAAAAAAAAAAAAAAAACTGGTGATCCTACTTGCAATTTGTACAGCTCACAGGGTACAAACGCTGTCTTTAATTAAACTCGAGAACATACTTTTCTCTGATAGCGGCATAAAAATCGTCATAACAGACATCATAAAGACATCCGCACCCGGCAGAGACCAGCCAATATTGTTCTTGCCATACTTCAGGAAAAATACGCGTATATGTCCAGCTACGGTGCTCTCAGGTTATATTTCTATAACTAAAAACATAAGACCTGAGAGTACAAACAATCTGTTGTTGACGTACAAACGGCCACAAAAACCCGCTACCACGCAAACCATCAGTAGATGGATCAAACAAGTCTTGTCAGAAAGCGGCATTGATACCAGTGTATTCGCCGCGCACAGTACACGGCTCGCGTCAACCTCGGCCGCAAGCTTAGCCAGGAGTTAATATAGAAACCATTCGCAAAAGCGCAGGGTGGACTATTAGTTCATCTAATTCATTTGCTCGTTTTTATAATAGGTACGTTATAAACGAAGGCGAATTTGCCAAATCGGTTTGCTTACGATTAGACATACAGACTGATTATTAATTCCTATTAACTATAGGTACCTATTATAAGATTATATTACACTACAGACAGAAATGTTTATTTATGTTATGTTCATGTGATCGATAAGATCTTTATGTTTAGCTCGTTGAAGTTAATTCGAAATCTATATATATATACATATAATAAAACAGTAGAAAAACTGTGTCTGTACATTGAAAATATTTAAAAAAAAAAATTGGGGGGTGGTTTAGAAACAGTAATAGGGTACGAATCCGAAAAAAAAATTCTGTCTGTTTGTCTGTTTGTCTGTTTGTTTGTACACGCTAATCTTCGGAACTACTGGAAGGATTTGAATGATTTTTGTTTTGTTGTATAGGTATTATGTCTGGGCAACATATAGGCTATAATTTATCTTGGAAACTTGAACACCTGATGCAGAACCGCAACAGACCAGCTAAACTATAAGAGATACAAAAATGGTACCATAGCAAAAATTGTTCCACGTGATGAGCATTTTCTGCCGAGAGAATAAATTTGAAGATCTGGAACACCTGATGTGGAACTCCAAGAGCCCAGCTACACCATAACATATATAGGAATGACGTCTTACCAAAAGTTGTTCGGTCTGATGGGCATTTCCTGTTGACTTATAAAAAAACTGGCCAACACGAAGGGTTCCGTAACACAAGGCAAAAACGCCGAAAAAAACACGTTTGCTGTATGGGAGCCCCCCTTAAATATTTATTTTATTTTGTTTTTAGTATTTTTTGTTATAGCGGCAACAGAAATACATCATCTGTCAAAATTTCAACTGTCTAGCTACCGCGGTTCTTGAGATACAGCCTGGTGACAGACAGACGGCAAAAACGCCGAAAAAAACACGTTTTTTTGTATGGGAGCCCCCCTTAAATATTTATTTTATTTTGTTTTTAGTATTTGTTGTCATAGCGGCAACAGAAATACATCATCTGTGAAAATTTCAACTGTCTAGCTACCGCGGTTCTTGAGATACAGCCTGGCGACAGACAGACGGCAAAAACGCCGAAAAAAACACGTTTTTTTGTATGGGAGCCCCCCTTAAATATTTATTTTATTTTGTTTTTAGTATTTGTTGTTATAGCGGCAACAGAAATACATCATCTGTGAAAATTTCAACTGTCTAGCTACCGCGGTTCTTGAGATACAGCCTGGCGACTGACAGACGGACGGACGGACAGCGAAGTCTTAGTAATAGGGTTCCGTTTTTACCCTTTGGGTACGGAACCCTAAAAATCTAAGATCAGAAGCCTACCCGGTAACGCAGAGGAGCAGTCACTTAGATTTTAATTGATCAGGTATCTTCTTCACAATAAAACTATAACCATGCCTAGAAAGAGGTCAAATCTTTCCCAATGTTCCAAAGGGGCTAAAAGATTGAGGATCATAAGATCCCAAGAATCTACCGGAGAGCGTCAGGAGAGACTTGATGCTGTTCGAGAACATCAGGCTGCAACTCGATCCGTGGAAACCTCTGCGGCGACTGACCGCTGATTGTGAACGACATGCATTGCCTCGCGAATCGGAAACGTTTACCGATACAGAATCACGCTTGAGTTTTCAGCGTATTCGCTCATCTACTAACAGGTCTTTTGAAACGAGTGATGAACGTGATGCGCGACTAACTACTGATAGAGATTATCTTACATTGTCCCGAACACGCACACAACAAAATTTTCATAATCAGTTAGAAAGTGAGAGAGAAAGAATTGCTGGAGTACGGCATGAAAAGACAAGAAGAGCGCAACGAACGTATGAATACTGATCAAATTCGACATCTCTGAACAGAATGTCGATATCATCTGAAGAATCGGATGTGTCTCAAGATATAGCCGTAGGCCATGGCAACCTTCCTTGGGTTGATGAGGAACGGAGTGCATTTACGTATACTCCTTTGATTGACTACACCACATATTCCGCCATCGGAGGTGTGGTTCAAAATTGTACTTTTTGTGAAGCTGTTAAAATGGCAAAAAGAAACAAACGGTATGTGTTGCTCAGGTGGGAAAGTACATATTGAAATATTTCAAAATCCTCGAAATATTAAGATCACTGGTGACCATCCACAGTCAAAACATTTCTTGGACTTCATCCGTTCGTACAATAATGCCTTTCAAATGACATATTTTGGTGCGAAGCAGATTTCAGAAGGCCCATTTATGCCAACATTCAAAGTGCAAGGCCAAGTTTACCAGCTTATTGGTTCATTATTGCCTGAAAATGACGTCTCGAATCGTCTCGCTCACCCCGGTGTTTTCCAGTCCCCGGGCTCTTAGAATTCGACATCAGACGTTTCAGCCGGTCGATTCTATAAAAATCTCACCGTGAAAACTTAGGTGAAGTGAGCGTGGAGTGAGCTGTCAATAGTGTCAATTCCTACCAAAAACAAACTCACTTCACCTAAGTTTCCACGGTGCGATTTTTACAGAATCGACCGGCTGATCTTCGATTTTGACAACTACGTTGTCATGTCGTTGTCAGCGACAACGTATCGCTGGCATAAGCAACAGCATCCGCGTACGAAGTCGCGGGCAGAAGCTAGTAAGTAAATATAAATGTAACGTACCATTACGGAAACATAAGTATAACTATAAGGCTGATTTGTCTATAGGTAAATAAAACCATAATGTTTAAAACCTTATTGTTTTCCATTTCAAAACTTTCTGACTCTTAACATCTACATTGTTATAATCATATCTGAAAAATGAAACAACGAGTTATAATATATGATCAAACGAACTTCCAAGTGAAGTTCGATCATTATTATGATGAGTTGCTTCATTTGAAGATAATATGATCACCCTCCCTCCCTGACGCTTGAAGATTCCCAGATATAGAGAAAGTTTTATATCATACTCATGACTCTAAAAAATGAGCTACACGTCAAAGTGTCAACCGAGGTGCAGTCAGACCGGAATTACGTCACCTAATAGTTTTAAAAAATCTTTAAAATATGTGCGAAGTTACCAAGTAAGTAGGGAAACTACATTGTTATAATCATATCTTCAAATGAAGCAACTCATCATAATAATGATCGAACTTCACTTGGAAGTTCGTTTGATCATATATAATATTCTGTAAAAATCTCATCGTGAAAACTGAGGTACCTACCTAACGAGCTGTTAACAAAGTCAATCCCAAAAATCAGGCGGAATGACAGCTGACATAGTTAAAAAATGGAATTGGGAATGTAATCGATGTAATCCATTTGAGCGTGCTTAAACCCGTACCGAACGTGAGCGCGATAACGATGTCCCGTGAATCGTCATAGATGACGTCATGATATGCGCCATCTTGCGATAACGCCGACCATGCCTTTTAATAACACATCAAAAATTCTAGCTATAAAATTCAGTATTGCTTCGTATTTAGCGCCTCCGCCGTATCCTTCCCGGTACTGCAAAAGCGCGTAAGCTCTGCAGTACCTACGTCGGAAAGGGTCCTCAGGCAGACCCTTAATGATCAGGAACATACCGATTTCATCGCCTAAAGTCAAAACTTCCACATCAATGGAATTATGAATATAGCTGAATACTGCCATTATAGTCGAGGGCTCCTATAAGGCCCGTTTGACCTTCATAACGAGGTGTCATTACCCGTGTAATACCCGCACTGTGGGGCGTGGGCTATCGCCAACAGCTCCTGAATACGAAGCATGATGAATGACCTTTAATGAAGGGGGCTTGTAATTTTATGAATGGATTTTAGGGAGATTTTGCGAGGACTGCATTTTGCTGATAATTATTTAACAGCTCCCCTTTACAGACTTCAGGTATAGAACTTTAAGTCTGGAAAGTCGAGGCACACAATAAAAGAAAAGATTGATCCTACACAAAGAGGCATATAGGAAACTTGCATCGTTTGACCGCTTCAGTGGCATACAAACTCTAAAATATGCCTTAGTTATTTGCATTCTCATATTTTACTAAAAATGCCCTTTTTGTCCGGATGTAACCTTTCATTTCAAGGAAATTTTAGTCATTATATTTCCGATTAAAGCTATTCAGTGTTACGATTTTTTTGTGATTTCTACGAATAGCAAAATAACGTAAAATACTCCGAGTATTTTACGTTATTTATCGAGCTATGCTCGAAGTATCTTTGAAGGATAAAATCAGAAATGAAATTATCCGGAAAAGAACCGGAGTAACCGACATAGCTTGCAGAGTAAGCAAACTGAAGTGGCAGTGGGCTGGCTAGCTTTGTTGACGGACCGATGGCCGGTGGAGCAGACGAGTCCTGGAGTGCAGACCGCGTATAAGCAAGCGTAGTGTGGGACGCTCCATAACTAGATGGACAGTAGCGGCCCTAGGGCGGTGCGAGCGGTGCTACGGCACCGGGCGCCGTCATGGGGGGCGCTGAAATCAACCGAAATGCACCAGTCAACGAATAGTTACTGATGTTAACTATTCGATGACCGTTGATAGTAACTACCATATAGCGCGGACGCGAAGTATCGACCGAGAGTCGCGACGAACATTTGGGCACGCAAACGGAGCGGGCGGCGCGGAAAGGTCCATATTGGAAAAAAGCTTGTGCTGATTGGCAAATCAGTTTGACAGGTGACAGGGGCGCCACATTAGGATTTAGCACCACCTAAAAAAAAACTAGGGCCGCCGCTATGGACCGATGACCTTAAGATAAGATAAGATAAGACCTTATGGCTGGGACAGACTGGATGTGGAAACGGAGGACAAGGTGTTGTGGGGCAGCCTAGGAAAGGCCTATGTCCAGCAGTGGACTGCGAAAGGCAGAGTTGATTGATTGAACGAATGGAATTTGATCATTATTGAAATAGTAGGCATTTCTAGTGTTTTAGCACAGTTGCTATCCGCAATATAAATTAATTAATTGTCTCGTAATGACCATACTCAAAGTAATTAATTTGAGTAACAATGAGGCAACACAGAGACCAATAAACTTTTAACCTAGAATATTTTACCAAAATATGCGCTTCAATTTGTATTTGTTGTGGTTGGAATTGCTGGTCATAAAATTTAACCTAACCGGCAGTTTCCCTATCCAAAGGTGTTGTAAAACATGTCATTACGTACCTAATGACGGTGGGTAGAGACGTGGGACTACCGACCCGAGAAGTCGGGTTTCATGCTTAGAAGTGAACAGTAATTGAAAGAAAGAACTACGTTTTCTTCTGTTTAGTACTCATAAACATGTAGGTAATAAGAAAAGTCAGAGAAATTTATTACCCAGCAAAAATCGATTTTCTTGGTAATAAACTTTGACTAGCATAAATTGTCCATTTATTCAAATCACAGACTGACATTCTTCGACAGGTGTACGAAGTGGCTATGAAACGACAAATTGAAAGTGTCTTTTTGCTTAAAAACTAATTTCCCCGACTGTAGGTTCATACAAACTTTAAATATAGATATTTAAACCGTTTGAATGTTTACTAACAAGAACATAAATACCATTTTAAAACAATAAAAATGTGAATTTATAAACCCAATCAAACCACGGCTTATCCACCGTCATATTTCATAGTATATTTCTGTAGCTTTTAATCCTGGTATTGTACGTTATTAATGTGTTGTTTTAGTTAAACGTTATTAATGTATTGTTTCGTAACGTTAAACGTTGTAATCGCTGGTCGCCGGCTGAAGCTCGGCTTAGTGAGGGAAGTAAAACAAAACAAGTAAGCTATACTGTGAATGTATGTTACGGATTACAGAATACTAATCTATACCTACATTACATCTACTTATATATATATATACAAATTACAGGGTAGGTATACAGGGTAATATACAGGGTTATTGGTAAAACATTAACAACCTCTTAAGAGGTCATTGTACTCATCATGATAAACAATTTTTACTATGGGACCAAACCTGAAATCGCGAAAAAAAAATCAGTTGTTCCCTACATTTATGTTCGTATAACTCGTCAAAGTGTACGAACAGCTGACTTTTTTTCGCGATTGATTTCGCAGATGATGATATAATTAAGAAAACTAACTGTATAGGTAACCTAACTATAAAAACTAACTTTAACTTTCCGCAAGAAAACTCAAGACTGAAAATTCTACTGCAAGTGTTTCGTAAGTAATTTTAACCTAATTAAGAGCCACAGTCAGCTGTTGCAACTAAAATATTTGCACAAAATTAAAAACGGAACAAAAATACTTAAATTAAACTGAACTTTTTAGTTTAGCTTTGTTTGTTAACTGTGCTGGCTAACACACACAGTTTTGATTTATTTATTTTATCCCAGTTGCGTTCCAAAAGTTTTTGATGTATTTTCATTGCTCCCTGAGTTCCCTTGAGTTATCCCCGTGCCCTCACGACTCATAAATTGCCTTAGTAGACATTTATTGCTGCAACCATCGACCGATGTCTTATAAATTGCTATCAGGGCTAATGGTTGTCCAAATGGGACTATTGCCGTAATTACTAATCAAGTCTTCAAGATTGGTGGACAGCCCATAAAGCCCATTATTTATGTTTCATGTTAATTACTTATTGTTTAGTTAAAAATAGGCCAAGTACATGTCGTATCACGCACAATGAAGGGTTCTTTAATTGGAATGAATTTATCCCAAGAATAAACTTAACATTGTAGTTGAAAATCATGCCATACATTGCAACTGCAAATGTAAGTTGGTCGACTGTTAGGTACTCGTAAACTTGTAAAGCTTACTTAGCTGTGATAGTTTTTCTTTTAACTTCGTTATATATACTACTAACGTAAATTTTTTCACAAATCCAAAAACAACCATCATCGTCATCATCATCTGCATAGCCTTTTCCCAACTATGTTGGGGTCGGCTTGAGCTGACCCAAACATAGTTGGGAAAAGGCTAGGCAGATCAATGAATGTATATAGTTAGTAATCTTAAAAAGTGATCTGAAGTATCGGTTTGTTAGGGCTCCACACAACTAAGCTATAAGTTGTTGGGTAAGTTTGTTAAGCTGCTTCGAAGTCGCTATCGGTGAACGTTTTAAAATGGAATCTTCTATAGAAAATAAAGCGAAATAAAAGTATAAAAAGAAGGTAGCCATATAAAGAGACAATTTATAAATTAAAGTACTAACCAAAGCATGTTATTTTACTGAAACATTGTCAAACATTTTCGTAGTAGGTAGAGCTAATAAAGTTTCTTTTACGAATTGACAACATAACAAGGTTCAGTTCATTTAAAAGGAAATAATGAAATACTTCTGAGAAATGAATTCACATTATTCAACAAAATTTGTAGATTATAGCAAAAATTTCTAACTATGTAGAATAGAATATGTTTATTTATTAAAAATTTACAAGTTCCAATTGTTCAAATTTCAATTGGTCCATGGAGCACCGACGGACGGTCTTAATTGTATAATTAAGACTTTGTAATTAAAAGAAAATATATAAATACCTATAGTTTCTCATATTTTGCTTACTTATTTCAGCATGCATGCATTCGGACTATGAGAGTGAGAGAGAGTGCACCTGTGTCTGCGCACACGCTTGTGCACTATTATGATATCTCCCGTTAGGCTAGTCTCTGGTGCGATTGGTCGCCATAGCCGAAATAAGGTCTGGAGGACTATCAACACAACTAAAGTAAATGCAATTAAAACTCAACCTACACTTAGCAGTTCATTTACACAACTCACTTCACTCACGCCATTACTCACGCACACACACGCACACAACAAAATCTACTCTCATACATCACACAAGTGCGCTCCTTCCTTTTGTATTTCCTTTTTGCTTTATTTTTCTATCTTATTTAAATTAGATTATTTTATTCTTGGTTCAGTTTATCAATTGCATACCTGTTATTTATGATAGTGGAAGAGCGGAGTTCACCTAACACAAGCATCTTCTTGCTTAAAAGGTGATCTCTAACTTATTGTGTGTTATAATTGTATGTAGCAATAAACATTTTTGTTTTTTTTATCAACCTCTGAGTCTGTTTCGGCCTTTCTTCTCTGAGTAGTCAGATAGGAAACGCTAACCTCATCAAGCTTAAATAATAATAATCTGATCCAGCCTGTCCCATCTTGCTGCCTTCTTCCCAGCGACGCCCTAAACCGAGGTTCGTACCCCACAGGGGGTGCCCTTTAGCGTGTAGTCCCTTAGTATACTAGATATTCGCCCCTGGCTGGAGGCTTTGAGTTAAGGCAACCACAGGATAGCACGACCTCTCAAGGTCAACTACGAGATGCCATAAAGGAGAAAAAAAGGACTATCTACATGCCCCTATCTTCTATCTATATATATAAAATGGTAAACTGACTGACTGACTGTTGATATATCAACACACAGCCCAAACCGCTGGTCCTAGAGACATGAAATTTGGAGGGTGTGTTCTTTGTGAAGAGTAGGTATCCACTAAGAAAGGGTTTTTCGAAATTCCACCCCTAAGAGGGTGACTGGGGGGAGAGTGAAATTTCACGCGGACGAAGTCGCGGGCGAAAGCTAGTAATTAATATAACCCTAAAATTATTCATTTACATTCCAAGTTCCAACACCACATAATTTTTAACACAAAAAGCCCAACAAAGGCCATACTATGTCATCTTCTTGTCCACACACCCGTAATACTCCCACAAGCCTCCCTTTGATATTTAAACCTGAAAAATGAAACTTGCCGAGCTGAAAAGTCGCTCGCATACCGCGGGAGTAGATATGTGAACATAGTATGGTTCAGTTAAGCTCCTTACTGGAATGTACTTGTTTATCAAATGCGATGTTATGTCGATGTTATGTGGAACGAGCTTAGGGACAAATAACAAAAGAGTTACGGTGTATAATTATTTATTTAGATGTTTTTATCTCAATTAAACCATAACATATTATGATGACGGCACGGTTGGCGCAGTGGTTAAGCGATGGACTGCTGCGCCGCGTGTCGCGGGTTCGATTCCCGCACGGAACAAATATTTGTATGACCTACAAGTAGTTGTTCCGGGTCTGGCTGTTTGTGTACGTGAATTATTTAAATTCACACACAAACATTTAGTTTGTAAACGCACCCACAATACAGGAGAAATTCCTCGTGTGGAGCAACGTTTTTTTAAAAAAAAAAATTGATAATATTTACATAATCTATGCTAATATTTACGTTTTTTAATATGTACTTTTATATAAAAAAATAAGCAAAATAATCATAGGGCACCAAAAAATTCGTCCGCATCGCTGTCAACAGGAACAGTGCCCAAAAGGCTGGCAGCATTGCCAGTATATGTATTGGGTGTATATGTTATAACATTATAGCTACGTCACCATCTGCCTAGTCTTTTTCCAACTATGTTGGGGTCGGCTTCCAGTCTAACCAGATGCAGCTGAATACTAGTTTTTTACATGGAGCGACTGCCTATATGACCTCCACAACCCAGTTACTGGGTAATACAATACCCCTTGGTAAGACTACGGTTGTCAGACTTTCAAGCTTCTGACGATCCGTAACAATTGTCAAAGATCCACGAATGACAGCCGGGACTAACAGTTTAACGTGCTTTCCGAGACACGTCTTGGTATGTAAAGATGGTCACCCATCCACGGACCAACCGCGGTGAGCGTAGCTTAACCTGATCGTCGATCGATCAGGTTCACATTCTCTTTGGCCGGGACCAACGGCTTAACGTGCTTTCCGAGGCACGGAGGGGTCTTGGTATGTAAAGATGGTCACCCATCCACGGACCAACCGCGGCATGAGTAGCTTAACCTGATCGATAGACCCGTGCGGCTGTTATTACTTAGCCACAAGTCCCCGCTACATTATAACTATGTGTACTAAACATATTAGAAGCCCTAAGCAATTAATTAACCAAGTCGATTTGTAGCAATCTGTTCTAATTGGGCACGTTGGATTTGTGTGTGTTAATGAAAACAACATTATGAATAACTAGTTTCTGCCCGCGACTTCGTTCGCGTGAAATTTCTTGCTCCCCCGACCCACCCCGTCGCATCGCATCGCCTGCACATACGTACTATTACTTCGTTTTCACTTCCGTTCTGACTTTTTTATATTCGCTCGGCTCTTAAGGGTCCTAGCGTTATGTTAAATAGCCTATAGCCTTCCTAAATATTTGGGCTATCACATGCAAAAAGAATTTTTGAAATCCGACTGGCAGTTCCGGAGATTAGCGCGTTCAAACAAACAAACTCTTTAGCTTTGTTATTAGTATGTTTATATAGATTATTAGTGTAGATTCCTGCCAGAGAATAAAGTGTGGTAAAAGAGAGATGAGGGCCATCTCTCTTTTCTCGCACTTTACTCTGTCTCTCTGATCTTTCCGTGTGCAGACTAAAAGCATATACAATGGAAGACGTCAAAAATACGAACAGAAGATACTTTTAAATTTTTTTGCACTTGTAGCGGTATCTACAACGCCACACGCGAACAACGCGTCATACTGGCGTCACGCAAATCCTGCATCGCGCAAGCAAAGTTTACCGCGCAACTAGCATAGATGCAACGGCCCGACATGAATCATTGGGCAGTTGCCCGCCAGACACAACACCCGTCTGGTCGGAGGATCCTCCCTTTTCTATAGGGTATGAGTGAACTTTACACCCTGTTCCTCACACCTCTATACACTAATAACAACACACGCCAATTCAACAATTACATACTTAACCTGACAAGCATAGTTTGATAATTTAACGACGATAGCAATACAAAATGCAGCCTCATTCCGTGGTAATATTGTCCAATAAATCGATAGTACATTATGTATGTACATAGTTCACTACGCATTGTGTTATTGTTCTGCACAGTTCATTACGGAACGCCGATCCCATTGCATCATTAATGTAATTTCCTGCCAACATCATGCCTCCTCTTGGTGAGAGGGAGTGGGCCGTAATCTACCACGCGGGCCGAGTGGATGTCTCTTGTGTCTTCGAATTTTTGGTTCTTGGTCATGCCGGTTTCCTCGCGATGTTTTCCTTTATCCTTTTGAGAGCAGTGCTGCAAACTTGCAAAGAAAGGGTTTCGGAAGTTGTCACTTAACACATTGAAGGACATACTGAACGTGACACAATGGAAGTTTTATTGTTATTATGTCACGTCGAGGGGCGTTAAGTGTCCCGTAAAGTGCCGGAGCTACCCATGCCCTTATTGTGGTACTGGTGACCGCCGAGGTGGTTTTTAGAGAGGTTTCTAACCGAAAGAAACGATTTTGAGGTCGCAACCCAGTTTTTCTTGTCGACTTAATTTGCGAATATATTTGTCTTGAACTCGAATGGAGCTCTGTCATGAGCTCATGACGCGGCGAAGTGGATCGAACCCGAAATAAATACTCGAGTAAAATCGTAAACACAGATATTTTTGAACTACTCAGTGACTGATAATAATAACAAAGCTTAGCAAGAGTTCAATCAAGTCTGCTGACTAAAATCTTAATTGACTGACTGGTTTAGAATTGAAGAAATAAACACAGTCTAGTTTTAATACCACTAGCAGCGCCCCGCAGTTTTACCCGCGTAAGTTTTGATCCCGTAAGAATATCGCGATATAAAGTATCCTGTATGTTAATCCTGGTTATAAACTATCTGTGTGCCAAATTTCATCCAAATCCATTCAGTGGTTTGCGCGTGATTGAGTAACAAACATCCAAACATCTTCACAGACTTTCACATCCATACTAATATGATAAATTCGAAAGTAACTCTGTCTGTCTGTCTGTCTGTATGTTACCTTTTCACGCCTAAACCACTCAAGCGATTTCGATAAAATTTGGTAGAGAGCTAGATTGCATTCCGGGACATAGGATAGTTTTTATCCCGATATTCCCATGGGATAAAAATAAGTATTTAATTTAGTATCTAGTATAAATAAAATAAGTATTTAATTTTGTATCTAGTGTAAATAGTTTGTATGTTATTGTTAATGTTCTGTAATAAACATAATAATTACTCTTCAATTAAAACGAAATAATTTTACTTTAAAAACACTGCAATCAGTATTCAAATAATTTTCTTTCATGCTTTCATGATAATAGTGCACTTTGTTGTTAAACAATAAAATAAAGAAACTTATTCCTGTTTCTTTTATGTTGGAAATAGAAGTTCTGTCCCGAAGTGCTCCTGAAGAGCCACGTGCAGCCGTTTAGTGTATCGGAAATGATCTGCGAGAGATTGTCTCTCGATTGGACCCGTTATGATGCAATATCCGTGGAAGTGTTGCAGTTATGATGCAATATCCGTGGAAGTGTTGCAGTTATGATGCAATATCCGTGGAAGTGTTGCAGTTATGATGCAATATCCGTGGAAGTGTTGCAGTTATGATGCAATATCCGTGGAAGTGTTGCAGTTATGATGCAATATCCGTGGAAGTGTTGCAGTTATGATGCAATATCCGTGGAAGTGTTGCAGTTATGATGCAATATCCGTGGAAGTGTTGCAGTTATGATGCAATATCCGTGGAAGTGTTGCAGTTATGATGCAATATCCGTGGAAGTATTGCAGTTATGATGCAATATCCGTGGAAGTGTTGCAGTTATGATGCAGGGGAGTTGAGTTACCGAGTAGATAAACTTACAAATTCAATGGTTTTTCTTTGTATCCTTTTTATTATGGCAATAGTGTAATACGGTAGCAAAAGTGATAAGGCCTCTGTATTTTTCTGGTGTAGGTACCTACAATAAAGTAAATATATAAATACGTTATAGTGACGCTGCACCACTGGTGAGTGAAAATCGCGGGTCCAAATTAGTATCAGTTTATTAGTTCGATTCTGAAAATAACCCAATTTAAGCGGTCGTTTTCGGGGTTCAGTAGCCCAAGGGAGCGGACCCTGTTACGAATGACCGATGTCTTTCAATGTTATTTGTCTTCCCCGTATTTTGCACCTGACATGTAAGCAAAAAGTTTTAATAAAAAAAAAAAATAGTGGCACGCCGGGAGTGCCGACAGAAGTGAAAACAAAACACAAACATAATACTTTGCCATCACTCACTGACATATCGGATATACATTAAAACCGAGTACCTACATCCCGAGGACAGCAGAACACATCCGAAGCGGGTATTTTTTTAATCGCCTTGTAAACAAAACACGCGCGGTGTCGATTACGGTAGCAGTGAAGAGAGTGTAATGGTTTTTTCCCCATCTTAAAAAATGCCTAACACGCCTTTTCAAAGAAGTTTTCACCTCAAAATAAAGTACTCATATTTATACAATCCAATTATGGTAACGGGATAAATTTTGGCATATTTTACGGATAACAAAGAAAATTAAGTTCTGAATTTATGTTTCAAATCAAATAGCCTGCGAGTTTCGGCCAATCATAACGACCAAAACCTTCAAACTAATTTACCTACTTACTTAGCTATAGAAAATTAATATTTAACCTGTCAGTGTGAATCGCTCGAAGATCCAAGTTGCCTTAATCCCAGATTTGACGTTAATCTTTATGAATGAAGTCAGAAAAGATTAGAGGCGACGTTTGAACTGACACTTTGTAATTATCTTTACGTTTCCGTTAGTCTAATATTAGGTATACTTAGGATAAATCGATAAGAACTTTTGTTTCAAAAAAAGTCTTTGACAGATACATTCATTATAATTAATGCTAATACCTATTTAAAATAATAATAATATGTACATTTATATGAAAAAAAATTAGCAAAATGATCATAGGGCATCAAAAAATTCGTCCGCATCGCTGTCAACAGGAACAGTGCCCAAAAGGCTGGCAGCATTGCCACGTTGTATGGCAATGCTAATTCTTTGGCCAAGAAATAGGCCAGCCCTCTGGTCACGTGAAGAGTCGACTAACCGCTTGGCGATATCTCGAAAAACCAAGTGGGCACTCGGACCCCATGGCCCTAGTGTTTCAACCCCAAACGGCTCGAACATATAACTCCCAATCAGGTTGGAATATTTTCGCCGTTTGAGGTTTTCTGCACCTGCAGCAGCCGCCCCAGCACAGCCCACCGTGCTAGGAATTATAATTATAATTAATTAAATTAACATCATTATAATTAATATAGTTATAATTAATTATTTGAAGGATTATAATTAACAAGCTTCTGCCCGCGACTTCGTCCGCGTGAAATTTCACCCTCTCCCCATTTACCACCTTAGGGGTTGAATTTCGAAAAATCCTTCCTTATTCCTTGTCTACATTATAAAGGGAATCTCTGTGCAAAATTTCAGCTTTCTAGGTCCAAGGGTTTGGGCTGGGCGTTGATGAGTCAGTCAATCAGTCAGTCAGGACTTTTCTTTTTATTTATATAGATTCATTATTATCGCCAATCGGTTGGTTGACTCATCACGTGACCAGAGGGCTGGCCTATTTTTAGACCAAAGAATAAGCATTGCCATCCAACGTGGTAATGCTGCCAGCCTTTTGGGCACTTATGCCATTGACAGCGATGCGGACGAATTTTTTGATGCCCAATGAGCTCCTGTTTTTTCTTTTCCTTTTTTTATATATTTGTATATACTATATAATATGTATATTTTAGTGTTAAATTGTAAAATAGTTAATTAAAATTAAATTGAAATAAATTAATAAGTTTATTTATTATTTATAACTATATTACTTATTGGATTATAATGAATACGTCATAATGACGCTGATAAGAGAAAATCGCGGGTGCAAAATCAGTTCAGATCAAATCAGAGTAATTATTTCGCACCTAGGATTACTATTATACAAAATTTGTAAAGTCGTATCCAAAAGGTTTCCATTACATACCATACATTTTCCATTTCCAAAAAACGCGGAACTTTTTTTTCAGGTATGTAGGTATTCATTTTAGTTTTTTATTTCAAACAAAATATTCCCTCAAGTAAAAAAATACGAAAAATGACGAGGCCTGGCAATGTCCGGAGAACTAACAAGCCGGACCAATCTGGCCGGATCATAGGTAACCCTATTAACCAGAAGTTTCACTCTCAAAGTGAGTGAGACAGATAGTTTCGAAACATGAATGAGGTACTATTAGTACTTCAATACTAAGTTGTAATCTGGAGGTTAAGCGAAACGCCTCTCGACCACAAAGTTGCGGGTTCAAACCTGTATTTCGAAGAAGCAAGCGTCGTTTTCGTAGTTCGAGTATATGTGTCGTCTTGCAGTTGACTGTATCACCAAATCGTGATTCACAGATGAGTTTCTATGGTCTATTTAATAGTAACAATGGATCCTTCCTTGTTTCTATGGACCCCTAGTACCGATGTAGCGGTATCTACAGCGCCACATGGAAACAACGCGTCATACTACGTCACGCAAATCCTACATCGCGCAAGCAGAGTTTACCGCGCAATTAGCATAGATACAACGGCCCGACATGAATCATTGGGCAGTTGCCCGCCAGACATAACACCCGTCTGGTCGGAGGATCCTCCCTTTTCTATGGAGGTTGAGTGAACTTTACACCCTGTTCCTCCTACCTCTATACTGGTGACCCCGAGAATGAACGTCAGCGCAGCCTTCGTGCACCTACTCCAGCGTGACGTCATCATCATCACTCCCGCAAGCTTTAGAGCGGCGAGTCACCCAGCCAGCCAGCTTCCACGGCTTCAACGGGTATCCTGACCACCAGCATGCAGCGACCGCGCATTCCTGGTCATCACCCTCAGCCTCATCAGCAACCTCGGCACAGCACACTGCACTTTCGGCCGGTCCACAAGCAGAGCCCTTGAAATACGCTCTCCTGGTCGACGCCAGCAGTCAGCCTCAACCCGGCGCTGTACCACATCCGACGCACTGGAGCATAACGCAGCGCCACCCCGACTCACTGGGGATATCTTCGCAGACAGTTCCGACTCACCGTGAACTATGCGGCAACCGGTTCCGACTCACTGGAACCTCAGCTGGCCTGGCAAGCATCGCAAGATACAAGACTCAGCCCACTATCGACCTCCGGTCTCCGGGGGGGAGTGATGTAGCGGTATCTACAGCGCCACATGGAAACAACGCGTCATACTACGTCACGCAAATCCTACATCGCGCAAGCAGAGTTTACCGCGCAATTAGCATAGATACAACGGCCCGACATGAATCATTGGGCAGTTGCCCGCCAGACATAACACCCGTCTGGTCGGAGGATCCTCCCTTTTCTATGGAGGTTGAGTGAACTTTACACCCTGTTCCTCATACCCTCTATACCTAAACAAAAGCCAATGATATTGTATTTTGGGACATTCCTCTATTCGCGAACAAGACGGTTTCATCAAAGCATGAAGTTAGAATACAGTGTATTATTCAGTGGACAGGGAAGTGTCCAAATACTTAGTGGGTGTTTCAATGAACTCATACTGTACAAAGTTCTTATACTTACATACACAGCTTTATGTATTGTTAGTTTAAACCATAAGCCTAAGTAGTATCCATTCAATTTCAGATAGATCTTATTTGTTAAAAACTGGCCAAGTGCGAGTCGGTCAAGCACACGAAGGGTTCCGTACCACAAGGCAAAAACGCTTAAAAAACACGTTTGTTGTATGGGAGCCCCCCTTAAATATTTATTTTATTCTGTTTTTAGTATTTGTTGTTATAGCGGCAACAGAAATACATCATCTGTGAAAATTTCAACTAAGTATCTAGCTATCGCGGTTCATGAGATACAGCCTGGTGACAGACGGTCAGTGGAGTCTTAGTAATAGGGTCCCGTTTTTACGCTTTGGATACAGAACAATAAAAACACCGATGTTACAATAATGTCTAATTAAAACAGCTTCAATTATGAGAAGATTACACGACCTAATTGGAAAATACATAATTGAAACCACGTTCCACAAAACTTACATCGAAAAGAAACAGCAAACTTTCTTACTTTCCTTACCTTTAAGTTCTATAATAGCGTGAATAAATTAAACTGGAATCAAACCACTGATTACTAAAAAGATAAACCACATAAACTTTAGCATTCAAAAAAGAAAAAAACTGTAATAATATTTTAATGTTCTTATAAAGACCGAACACAAACTTCGGGTATGTTCGGGACGGTGCTACGAGATTTACGAGCGCTCTACGCCGTAGCTCGTGGCTGACTGGAGAGGCGACCTGTAGCGTCGTAGCGGTGCTACGATCGCCGCTTCATAAAGCTGTGTGCACACTTTCACTTTCAGGTGATTGGATAAACTATTTTGTTTTAATTTTTGAGATTGGTTACTCCGTAATGTTGCTTACTCGTGTATAAAAATGCTGTAAAAATGTGCTTTATAACTATAAGTAGGTACATTGACAACACCATTTCTAAAAATAATTTCTCTACATAAATTCTTACGTAGTTTTTGTGCTGTAAGAAAATAGTTGTTTGTACGAAACAGTGTTCCCATTAATCTTTTAAGAGTTATTGAATGGTATCATGTATCGTGTGAAGCGGTTATGTTGTTCAACAATATATTGGAAGCTTGTTGTAATGCGTCATAGTCAAATAATTTACATACATACTTTATAGGCTTGTGGCTAAGTAACAACAGTCACGCGGGTCGATCTACGCTTGCTGCGGTTGGTCCGTGGATGGGTGACCATCTTTACATACCGAGACCCCTACGTGCCGCCGTTGGTCCCGGCTGTCAGTCGTGGATCTTTGGCAGTCGTTACAGGTCGCCAGAAGCCTGAAAGTCTGACAACCAGTCTTACCAAGGGGTGTTACGACACCCCTTGGTAAGACTGGTTGACTGACAGCCGGGCACGGGACACTGACATGCAAATTGCAAAAAGCAAAAAAAAAAATTTCGCGGGTTATCTTACCTCCATAACCCAGTTATTGGGTAACGTATTACCCAATAACTGGGTTATGGAGGTCAGATAGGGAGTCGCTTCATGTAACATAAAAGGCAGGCAGATGATGATGACCAACTATGACTGTATTATGGGGGATGTGCTAAGATAACCCGCAAAATTATTATTTTTTGCTTTTTGCAATTTGCATGTAAGTGCCAGCGAGATAATTGCGTAGGTAACACATTATGGCTGTCATTTTGAAAGTTCAACAACATTCATTGCGTCATTTACGTTGCTGAGCAGACAATTGTTTCGGACATATGAAGCAATGGATTAGCAATATCCTAAATGATTCAGATTGTGATTGATTATGTGTTACGCTATGAGGGTGCAGGTTGTAAGATGATTAAAATATGATTCGCGATCGTAACAAATATGGGTTTATCATAACAAACTGAATAATAAGGATAATATAAGGTTCCATTAAAATATATGGACAATCTTTTAGAAATCATTCAGAGCACCAAGATAAGGACGCTGGTAAAAAAATATATAAGAAAAACGCATAGATACTTACAAAAAAATAATCAGCTAACGGAAATACACTAATGTGCCGGCAATTTATCATTTTAGGTCAAAATAATATATTACTAAGTAAGTTAGCTTATTTCTCTGATTAATTGTTTTAAGCATGTTGTGTTTACCTATAAGTAATTGATGCACTGTTATTTTACTTTTAAAAATGTATTATGTGGTTGTATTTAGTGTAATCAATTGTTGGTGAACCTAATAAAATAAATAAATAAATAAAAATAAAATCACTTTAATCAGTGTTTTTTTTGCTTGGATATCTTTGGTTAGACGAAAGTCTGACAACCAGTCTTACCAAGGGGTATCGTACGTATTACCCAGTAACCGGGTTGTGGAGATCAGAAAAGGCGAGGCAGATGATGATGATCTATGGTTAGACGAACTGAGCGCTGTGTTAAAAATTTCTCCATCTATTTTAATGGACCTATTGACTATGTCCCTATGTTTTTCTTTTTGAAGTGAAACTTCTTTACGCGAGTTTGGCATTTTTTGAGATGGGAAAAAACCATGAAACTCGCGACACTGTTACCGACACCGCGCTACATTACGCTACGAGAAACAGCATTTCCTCTTAAATAATAATAATAAAATACAATCTCATCATAAAATTCACCACACGCTGCATTTACTTGGCATTAGCCCGTAAATGTAGCCAAAACCAGCCTTAGAGCTGAGAAAAAGAACACTCCCGATAATAATAATAATAATATTCCACAACTATCACACAACGCCGTCTAGTCTCAAGCTAAGCAGAGCTTGTGTTATGAGTACTAGACAACTGATAAACATACTTATATATTTCTAAATACATACATATATATAGATAAATTACACCCAGACACAGAACAAATGATCATGCTCATCACACAAACATTTGTCCTGGGTGGGAATCGAACCCACGACCTCCGGCATAGCAGTCATAGTCACTGACCACTAGACCAACAGGCCAGCCTTAAATAAATATAGTTTACCATATTCAGGCTTATAGTTCTGCTACATTGTAAAATTCATTACGCCACATATTTCTTCTGCAAAAAGGTCCTGTTTCGTAACATTAATCAAGCCTTATCCGGTCGGATCGATCACATGTCTAGACCGTACGGTCCGATGATGAATGTAGCGGAAATAACCGACAACTTCGCTAAACAAGATTATTTCCTGTGCCAGGTGCCAATTGTGACCCTGAGGGGAGTTTGTGCCAGTTTGGTATGCCATGATAGACTTTAGACCTGTAGATCATTTTTCATTTTAATAACAGTACCTGGTACTTGTTCACAGGCCTACGCTGCCCTTTACATACGTACCGTAATTTGAAAACATTGTAAAAGTCAATTATTTTTAAAAGCGTAACCGTGGAGTTTCTTGCCGGCTCCTCTATAGGAAACGACCAATTGGAACCATACACCTAACTACTGACGTTTTGTAGGTGCCCATGTAGGTTTATGTGAAATTTTTTTTTTTTTTAATTTTGAATTTGGGTAAGTACCTTCTCAATCAAGGTGTAAATGAAACTCAAAACTAGAAAAGGGGTGATTAAACTCATCATTGTGAACAGCTTGTACTATAGGACTAAAGTAAAAACAGCTGTTCCATACCTATCGAGTTAGTGTGCATACACACGAGCGACATGCGCTGACGACAGAGTCAACTGCAAGCGTATTCCACATTGGGCACCCGCTTAAACCTGACACACAGCGGCACATGCACTCAGGTGCCATTTAAGCGGGTGCCCAATGTGGAATACGTCCCGACAACGTGTCGCTCGTGTATTTGAGTACGGTGCTCAAATATACGAGCGACGTTGGTTGCCTCCGACAAGCGTCGCGGCCTGTCGCCGACACGATTGAATGAAGGGAACATAGCTGTTTTTATTTTTTCCTTTTGAGTTTTGTGCACGTAGTCTGTCAATTTGTCAGAGCAATTAGTAAGGACACTTTACCTCCTAAGAGTGATTGCCATGTCGTTTAGCCATGCTAATCCTTCCTTCGACCAAACAGCGAGTCAGCCTTAATGAAAGCAAATTGCTAAGCTATTTGTGCTGGTCATACTAATAAAACTTAACGATGCTGAGAGAAACTAATAACAATACTAACTAAAACAATAACTTGAGTACTTATCTCCGCATCTTCTGAGCTATAAGAACTAATCTGGATGTACAGTCAACAAAAGAGATAAGTATGCAGGATCGTCGGATATAGTTTAAGTTTAGTAAGAAACCGATGGACGTTCTCGAATAAAATTTAATTTTAGTAATAGAAAACAAACAGCTCATTTATCAAATTAAATTTCAGTCGACAACATTCATCGGTTTCTTACTAAACTTCAACTATATCCGACGATCCTGCATACTTATCTATTTTGTTGACTATACCTATAGGTACCCTGGTCAATTGCTTGTTTCGTATGGTTATGTTTTTAGTAGTAATCTGTAGGCTAATTCCCGTAATTAAAAACATTCAAAATCTAGTCGCAATCTCATCTCAGCGAGAATCAATGTCAAAAACTTGTTAAAAATGTAAGGAAATTAGAGGTATTTTTGACAGATTGAGACTGATATCAAACTGTGAACATTCTTAAAAAAAACCGGGCATGAGCGATATTTAACAATAGGCTATTTGACTGGTTTCTGATAAACATCTCAGATTATTTAATGGTGTCTAACGAGCCCACAAAAACCTATTACTTCAAATTGCATAATGTATTTCTTTTAAAAATAGTAAATAAAAATGTACTGTTTAAATAAGCCGCCAAAACGCTATCTTTAACAATATGGCGTCGTGACGTCACGATTCACGTAAACAAACGTTGAAACGGTCGAGATACTAGACAAAAGTCATCTGTTCTGTCAACGATAGACAGAAATTTACTAAATCATGACGTCATCTTAAGTTCAGCCAATCCAGACCGTTTTCGATTACGTGGCGCCAGATTTAAAAAGAAGAAGTTTTTTCGGGATTTTTTTTATAAATAATACATTGTTTTGTAGTAAAATTAATGCAAATCGATTTTAAAAGCGATAATCTATACGAGTGTCAATAATTATGACCTTATTTTTTACATTGTCAAATAGCCTATTCTAGACCTAATTTTTTTTTTTTTTAAACGTTGCCCTCTAGGATTTTCTCCTATATTGTGGGTGCGTTTACAAACATTTAAATTCACGTACACAAACAGCCAGACCCGGAACAACTACTTGTAGGTCATACAAATATTTGTTCCGTGCGGGAATCGAACCCGCGACACGCAGCGCAGCAGTCAATCGCTTAACCACTGCGCCAACCGTGCCTACAAAAAATTAACCCAAGCCTGCTCATAAAGCAATACGTCTATCATTTCCAATACTGAGCTCATCTGGAGCGAAAACAAAGCTGCGTCTCTGTCGGTGACAGGCGAAGCCCCGCTGATTAGCTTCGCACATAAAAGGTAAAGACGTACAATACGACCGACGTACCTTGGCGGGCCTGAGTACTTATAGCCTTTGCGAACTTTCGCGCATGTTCTCTCACTCACACTCGCCTCATGTCACCATTTGGTTCCTAAAAAATCTTACTGCGCAGCCTTCTGCGCGAAGTTCAGGCCCGCCTAGGTATACAGATAGCGAGGTAATTTCGTAACACACTAATAATAACAATGGTCTTGTGGCTAACTAATAACAGCTGCACAGGCCGATAGATCAGGTTAAGCTACGCTTCCCGCGGTTGGTCCGTGGATGGGTGACCATCTTTACATACCATTACGTTATCCTTTTATGATTCTGCCAAAGTGGCCTTTTTAGGCACCCAGAACGTCGAAACAATTTAAAAGGACGTTTTGTAAGCGGATTATGAATATGACAAGATATTTGGGTATGCCGTAAAAGGTGCCGCAGGAGGGTCCACGGTTCCCTGTGACCTATGTTAACCCTCACTCGCGTGTTATGATATAACCCTGAGGAACATCTGTGATCCTGATACGTAAATAAAATAAAAAAATTATTTATTTCAAAAAGTGGCAACATAGTTACAGACGTTAACATTTACAAGAAACAGAAGTAGTATTTCAAACAAAAGTTCCCTGGCTCCCAAACTAGGTTTAGACCTGGGAGTTGGGAGTTAGTGTTCCTCCATTATAAAAGTCTTTACGTAAAACCTCAGTTAGGTGAATTGCTTGCTTTTTGAAATAAACAAACATGCGATTGTAGCTATCATTATTGATTAATTGCTGTCATCATTCATTGAGGAGTTCCACCGCCGGAGAATTATAGGCTTTTGTTTTCGTCGTGTATAATGAGAGGGGTAGGCAAGGAGGCGCGGGTGAAACTTGATTTTTTCTGATTTTATAAAATGATCATCAACGCTGCCAGAATTTATTGGTGACAGTAGAAATTGTAGGCTTGAATGGTAGGTATCCTGGTTTATAGTTAAACCACATTATTATTTTTAGAATTTTACTATCTACCTACTATAAATATTACTGATATCCTAGTAATCGGTCAGCTGCACAGCACGGAATCACCCCGCATCGACGATGAAGGAAGATTGATTAGTCAACCTCAAAAGTGGCTAAACTAAATACTAAGATACCATGTAAGCCTAGAAGTTTTCTTTACAGGTAGATTTCAGAACAGGGTTTGTTACAAGATCAGACTATACAGGGTCCCATCAAAATAGATGGACAAATTTTAACACAGCGCTCAGTACGTCTAACTAAAACTATCCAAGAAAAAAAAACACTTTTATTTTGTCCTAAAATAATAAATTCAAATTCAATTCATTCACATTGGTGTATTTTCGTTAGCTGATTATTTTTCTTGTTAGTATCTATGCGTTTTTACCGACTTCAAAAAAAAAAGGAGGTTATCAATTCGATACGTATGTATGTAATATTATTGGAATTGCATTATATTCACATATGACAATCTACTAAGGCTTCCAAACAAATATACAAAATTTCATAGACGTATGTATGTATGTATGTATGTATGTATGTATTTATTTATTTATTTATTTATTTATTTATAATAAGCACACCAACAGCACAGTCACTTACAATTCAAATGAAATATCATGTAAAACTAGCATTTCAGTAACCATGCAAATAACAGGTATGCATAACATCTAAATTAAAAAATATATGAGACGAAGGAGAAAAATAAAAAGTGTGTCTAGAAGCTTTCTAGAACATTACAAAAAACAAACCGATTAGAGCTACATAGACATGCACTCTACACTCTGTCTAAATAGGGAACGTCTGTATGAAGCGAAACTCATGGAGAAAATATCAATAGGAAAATCTGTCAAGTTGGACCTTTCATTATATTGCCTTGCCATACGTGTCAGTGGGCTATTAAATGTGGTATTTAAGGTGGATGTAGGCAATTCAAAAATACGATGATGGCGCTTACTACGTTGGCTAGACCTAAAGTTAAAATAGTTTACCAATTGTGCATCAATGGAACCGTTAATAATTTTATGGAGTGTTAGTAAGTCAGAATGGCTACGTCTTTCTTTTAAGCTAATCATTTTAAAGTGCCTTAACCTGTCATTGTAATCAGGTATAGCTTTGCGGATCCCATTCTTCACACATAAATACCTAACAAAACGGGCCTGAACAGATTCAATACTATTAGAATAAGTTGAGTAATAGGGAGACCAAATAGTAGAACAATATTCCAAGGAACTCCTTACTAGTGCGTTGAAAAGTAAAACAATGCTACTATAATTACGAAAAGGTTTCGCCGTACGGATTATAAAGCCAAGCATTCTTTTAGCCTTAGTCACTATACCATCTATATGATTGCGGAAAGATAGTGATGTATCGAAGAGAACCCCTAGGTCACGGATAACCGACACTCTGCTCAATACTGATCCATCAATATGGTAATCAAATTTAATGTAATTCACTTTATTCGTGAATGTAATTGTCTGGCATTTTTTAACATTGAGCGTCATTCTGTTGTTCAAACACCATTCCTGAAGGACATCAAGATCTCTCTGAAGGTTCATACAATCACTTAGGTCCAATATCCTACAGTATATCTTTAAATCATCAGCGTAGGCTAAACAATTGCAATTTATTAATTCTAAAAGATCATTCAAGAATATCAAAAAAAGCAAAGGGCCCAACTTAGAGCCCTGTGGAACACCAGAACCAGGAGAAAAAGGTACAGATTCATAACCCGCCAAGGCAACTATTTGAGAACGATTAATTAAATAACTCTCGAACCACCGCAACAGAGAGCCATGAATACCAGCGTAGTTCAACTTCATAGAAAGAATTGAGTGATCAACGCGATCGAATGCTTTTGCAAAATCTGTATAAACAGCTCCTTTATTAAGATCTAACTTTTTGATGCTATCACTAACGTCATTTTCAGTAATGCTAATAGAAGACAGACTATAACTAGACGAGGAGTAATTTGGAGACAAGTTACTAGGCTGTTGAGTAACACCATACACAGATGCAAAATAGTCTGCAAATAGATCAGCCACACCACTACCACCCTCACCAACACGATCACCCCATGAAACCTTGTCAGGGATACCCCTGAAAGATTTCTTAGACTTAGCGTAACGCCAAAAAGCTTTTACATTTGTTTTTAATTCACTCTCAATTCTCTCTATAAAATCCTTAAAACAGTTACCCATAGCTCTCCCAGCCCGCAACCGTAGGGCAACAAAAGTATCGTAGTCCCGAGGGTTTTTGTACCGTTTGAACCGAATCTGTATTTATGCTTTTCTTTAAGAACTTTTATCAACGAAGCTGAGAACCAAACTGGATAACAATTATTTCTAGGTTTACCCCTCGGAGTGTATTCATCTATATTTTCCCACAGTATATTATAAAATGTCAGAACATAATCATTACAACTCAAATGACAATAATCCCCCCAATTTACTTTAAGTAGATCACGAACACATGCCTCATAGTCTGTTTTAGTGAAAATATATTTAGACTGTTTAATATTATAATTTAAATTAGAAATTGAAGTTTTATTAAGAGTTAATTCTAGCGGCGGATGATGTATATCTGGTTTACTGATGGGGGGTGCGGAAGAAACAGAAAGACTGGAGTTCTCATCCACCAAGACGAGGTCTAGGATACTGTCATTTTCATTGCAGATGTTATTCATTTGAACAAAGCCGGTGATGTTTAGGAAGTCCCTCAACGCTGAGGACTTAGGGTCACTAATTCCTAGAAAGGGATCATTAGACTGAAGCCATTTCACATTTGGAAGATTAAAATCACCAAGAATCAAAGTAGTGCAATCCATATAACGCAAGCAAATTTCTTCAGCCTTGGCAAAGAACTGAGCAAAGATATGGCAAGGTATATAAGACGGTAAATAAACAACACAAATATTCATACAGACGCTACCAGCACTAATACACAACCACATGTCCTCAACGGAAGTTTGCCACTCAGTTTTATTAACAAAATTATACTTATTACTAATAGCTACCAATATCCCACCACCATAATTTTTAGAGTACAAATCCTTATACTGTGCACTACGATCACGGCGCACAACAGTATATCTCTGATCAAAGTATTCAGAGGATAAGAACGAGTCATCCAACCAAGTCTCAGTCAGACATATTATGTCATAGTCGGAACTTAAGATTGACATTAGAATTTCATGTGACTTCGTTTTCATGCCCCTAACATTCTGATAAAAAATCGAAATACTATACACTAGACTAAAAACAAAGTAAACATGACCAATAGAAACTTAATGAACAATTCAAATAATTATACAATTTTTTCTAAACACTGCTCATCTTTAATCAGAATAGTACCTGAATTTTCACTCTTGCATACAAAAATTTTACCATAGCGAACCCAGACAAACTTATAAGATTTTTCTTTGGCCTTAAGACGTGTAGCAGCGTGTAAAGATGTATATGTTGGAGAAAGGTGCTCGGATACATAAACCGGCACCTTGCTACCGCCATAACCCAAAAGAGTCGTGTTCAATTTATCATCAGTGTGTGATTTATTGTATCTAGTAATTGCAGAATACAATTCGTCGCGACATCTAGGACTACGCAACTTCACTATTACAGAGCGCGGGCGAGACTTGTTGTTGTTCATACTGGCCACTCTAACGCACTTCATAATATCACAGTCTTTTAACGCATATGACACAACATTAGCCAATTGTGTAACGACTGTCGGTAACACTTCATTCTTATTTTCAGGCAAGCCGTGAATTTCCAAATTCGCCTCCCGCATATTCTGATCAAGGGTGTTTATTTGCGTTTTCAGCTGAGCCATAGTCTTTTGCATATCTGAGTTCTGTGAACGAAGTTCAGTGTTCTCACGTTGCACATTCTTGAGTTCAGTTTTTAAGTCAGCAACTTGAGAGATATCAAAGGAACCAGATAACTTTAACTCATCGATCTGTTTCTTTAAATCTTCCATTTCAAACCTAAGCTCGCTAATCATATTCTTAACCTCAATACGTAATGTATTACGAATTTCCTCCCATATAACAAGACGTATATCGCTGACTTTATTCTCCTCGCCTTCGGAGCTATCTTCAATTGTCTCAGACGTCGATTTATTATGTTCCTGTTGAGATAAACAGCTCGGACAATTCCACTTAGAACGTGCAGCTTTATTGAGCCTTTTAAACGCAGTAGCACTCAGATTAACACACAGGTGATGAAAGAATTTATCACAATTAGAACAAGTTATTTTTTCATTTTGTTTAACTGGTAATCCACAAGTATCACAGTTAGACATTTTCAAAGTACAGAAACAATCTCCCAAACAATACAATAAATCCAAAAAGACAAGGTGTGATTAGTCGGACGCGAACTCACGACACTCTATGTTCGCATGTCACACGTTAGCATTCACTGCCAACAGTACTTTAGAGTGACACACGAAATTATGGATCCCGTCCAGTGACAAAACAAAGTTAACACAACAGGCGGTAGATTAAAAATAATTTTATAGTGACAACTTTCAATAAAATAACTTTTGTTAGATCACCGCCACAGTACACTTTGGTGTTCACTATTATCACATTTAGGACACTTTGATCGTTTAAAATTATGTAATTGCAGCCCATAGGGTTCCGTTTATGATTGTTTAGACAGCACGCAGTCGTAAAATAACTTTTTACTATGATTTTAGAATTTAAGTTACAGAGCAGAATTAACGTGACCGTACTATTTGACGTCTCGATGACAGTATGGCATGTTTGTCCACGCATTTCTCAGCAACTATTAATCGGATCGTGACCATTCTTTTTTTATTGGCTTACATTTACTTCAACTTAGGGAACAGTGCAAGTTTCATCAAAATCGATTCAGTAATTTTCAAGATATGGACTAAGACGTGAAAGTGTGACGGCCTGGCTTATTGATACGAGCTACGGGTGTAGTGTCAAAGCGAAAACATCTCAAAACCTTGGTCAAATTCTAGTGCAACAACAAAAAAGTAATTTAAAAAAATTAAACCGACTTCAAAAATAAATGAACTCAAAATTATGAAATAACTTTAATTTCGGAAGTCGGTGGCAAAAAACTAAAACTAAAATACAGATCCCAAGACACCGACTTCCGAAATTAAAGTTATTTCATAATTTTGAGTTCATTTATTTTTGAAGTCGGTTTATTTTTTTTAAATTACTTTTTTTCTTATACTTTTTTAACAGCGTCCTTATTTTGGTGGTCTAAATGGTTTCTAAAAGTATGTCCATCTATTTTAATGGGACCTTATACAGAGATTGTGTTGTACTAAGCAGCAACGATATTAATTTCCTATTTAATTAATTCTCTGTAGAGCTACTAGACCTTGTGAAATGTGGAGAGCTTTGTAATACAATCCGAAGGTTGAAAGCTTACAGGAACGCGAACGATTGTTGGAATTGACGTCGTATTTATCATAACCATTGTTTATTTTGAGTTAAATGGTTCTGATTTAAACAGGTGCCTAAATATTAAAATGATTAAATACATCTGGTAGACATGCTGTTTTTAAAGTATTGTATTTATAAATCCTGTCGTTTTATTACCACCCCAGGGTAACCCACGAAATTCAATTTGTTTTACGTATTTTCAATTTGAAGGTCAGTGTCAGGTTGAATTTTGAACAAAATATGATTCGCGACCGTAACAAATATGTATTTACAGAGATAATCATCAATACAACCCTCAGAGTTCAAATAATCCTATTGAATGACTAGGATTATATGAACTTAGAGGGTTTTAATGATTATAATTTTATAGTCATACTTGTTACGCTTGTACACTGCTGCGTAAACCTTCGGGTATAGAATAGATGTGATGGTGTCATGTTTTAAATAAAAGGAATTTGCAAAAAAAAAAACAGACTGGAATTTAGAGTCCAGATTGAAATATTACGTTGCCGTTGATGGTGCCAATTTGCGCCGCACGCACGGGCAAATGAACTTTCGAAATACTAGGACTACAGAACTTTTGGGGGATCAAAAATGTGTGTGCCTGCACTGGGGACGGCTGCCGGCTGGTGGCTGGGAATTTCGGTTTCGCGCTCTCGCAGTTGCGTTTTTATTCCACGGAATATTCGATCTGCCTTCTTCTTAGGTACAAATGCATCAGAAATGAGAAGAGGGAACATGCATATTTATATCCCTTTAGTATCCTTTTGCGATTCCGAATCAACGGGATTCGCGTTTCGATTTGCATCGAACAAAGTACCAAGACATCAGAAATTAGCCGAAGCTTCAAATGAGCGCGGAGTTCTGAGGCAGAGGCAGCGTGGTGGCTGGTGGGCGGAGTTGGAAGTTGGAATTAAGTCTGTTTACTTTGACAAGTGGTTTGACTGTGACCAGTAAAGTTAAATATTGAATAAAAACTTTATATTTGTTTCTTTCTATCTATTGGTTGAAAATTATATTTAGAAACTAGTGGAATACATTTTCATGTGAAATGGACAGCATCGCTTACCTATTAGCTTCAAAGTAGATAGTGTAACACATTCGATATGACATGCCTTTGATGTTGAGTTGAGTTTAAAAGGCCGTCCATCACAACGGATTTTAATAAAAAAAAATGTAGATGGTAAAACAAATTGAAGCTTTTAATGTACCGTAAATCTTTTTTTAGAAACCCTTTGATAGTAGGGAAAGGGATTATGGTGGATTTCTTAGCATTTTATCAGATATAAACCATGACTTTATCTACTTTTTTACCTTCTTATTTATATATACGTACCTGGCCTTTACTTAGTTGTTTAGTTTGGGCGCGCCAAATACAGCAGCAACAAGAACATTTGAAACGTTTCCCAATGGTACCTACATAATAAATATATTATTTGCGAAGGGTCCTTGTAACTTTTTGGAGCGGCATTTTTAGGGTTCCGTACCCAAAGGGTAAAAACGGGACCCTATTACTAAGACTTCGCTGTCTGTCCGTCCGTCCGTCTGTCTGTCATCAGGCTGTATCTCAAGAACCGCGGTAGCTGTATAGGTAGTTGAAATTTTCACAAATAATGTATTTCTGTTGCCGCTCTACTAACAACAAATACTAATAAAAACAGAATAAAATGAATATTTAAGGGGGGCTACAGCTCCGTGATACATCATAGCAAATAAAGACTGGTTCGGTAGATACATACATTACCTGAAACTGAATCTCCTAAGAAGAGGAACTATGGAATTCTTACTCTGCCGAAGCAGAGTATTCAAAAATATTATAGACTCATTTGAGTGTCCCCCTCCACGGAAATCTTTAGTAAAAGGCGAAAGATTTATGCGTTTTGAAGGGAAACCAGAGTTAACAAATTTTGGGTCGCCCGAGCTTATATACTCCGCGCGGTAACGAAACCATAGCGCGATTCAGAAACGAGTGTGAAATGTACAACGCCATCTATCGAGCGGGGAGGTAAAAATTGAACATCTTGTTGTTGTTTGATAATAGAGTTTAACTCCTTAATTAAACGTTAGTACAAATTAGTTAATAGCTCCAAGATTACCACCCTCGTTTTATACAACTTAACCTTTTATTAAAAGCAGTAAAATTGAAGTTTTACTGATTTTAATAAAATATACCTACTATACTAGCATTCCCTAGGTAGCTAAATCATTATAAAGGAATGTCTTTTACCTACCAGCCAGACCGATATACAGGGTTATTGGTAAAACATTAACAACCTCTTAAGAGGTCATTGTACTCATCATTATGAACAACTTTTACTATGGGACCAAACCTGAAATCGCGAATTCGCGACAAAAAAATCAGCTGTTCCTTACATTTATGTACGTTTAACTCGTCAAAATGTAGGAAACAGCAGATTTTTTTTCCGCGATTTCATGTTTGGTCCTGTAGTAAAAGTTGTTCATAATGATGAGTACAATGACCTCTTAAGAGGTTGTTAATGTTTTACAAATAACCCTGTATACCTACCTACCACTGTAAACGCAGCTGTGTTGTTATGATGGCTAATTGCCATCATGATTCCAGTGTAAGAGAGAGACGGAGCAATAAATAACCTATAGCACTATCCCTTTTTCGCACTGGAATCATAATAATTCCCGTAATTTCCTGAGCTTAATTATGATTCCCAGTATATAAGGTATACTGATGAGGCTAAAAATAAAAATACCTGGTTCATTTGAGCAAATATATATACCCAGCAGCTTCGGAATTTGATTGATTCCCATTGTTCTACCGATACTCAATCCTCATACGTCCAACCACGAGTTTACGAGACGAGCAAACCGACCTGCCATCTCGTTTTCCAGTACGTCCAGTACCCACCACACAGGTAAAAATGGTATGGGACTTTATTGATTAATCACCGGTAATATATGGTACCAGGGAGGCAGAAATACGGTGGAGATTGATTGTTATGGAAGCAGGACGGTGTTTGATAAAATGTTTGAAAATGAAGGATTGTGGGAAATGTGGGTTGATTTAATCAATCAGTTACATACCTTGTGTTCGCAACAGGCGAGCGTGCATAGCATATGAACAGAGGGCCAATTCTCGTAATTTTAAGAACGTTCACAGTCTAATCACAGTCTCAATCTGTCAAAAATACCTCTAATTTCCTTACTTTTTGACATTTGTTTGTCGCCGAGATGAGACTGCGACTAGATTTTGAACGTTTTTAATTACGGGAATTCCGAATTGGCCTTCTGATGTATGAACTATGAACGTATGTAAACGAGGTAAAAGGAGTACCTATAGCAGGTGGCGTTCTGTAGTTTCTGCTCACGCCCAAGGGAAGAAAGCGTGAGTTTATGTAGGTATGTATGTATGTGTTATATCTATAGTTTTAATTACGTACCTATTTTAGCAGAATAACTGTCTCACAGTCTTACTGCACCCTTTTTTCATACAAAATAGGAAACAGGATTCACGTACACAAACAGCCAGACCCGGAACAACTACTTGTAGGTCATACAAATATTTGTTCCATGCAGGAATCAAACCCGCGACACGCAGCGCAGCAGTCAATCGCTTAACCACTGCGCCAACCAAAAAACAACAAAATTGCATAATGAATTATTCACGTGTTCTTTAAAATGAGTACCTACTGAGATTTTCCACCCGAAAAACATAAGTACCTAACTTATGTTTTTCGGGTGGAAACCTTCAAAAGGCACCCGACCTCCGGAGAGGGAGTCGGGGAGTGTGGGATTTTTACCTCACTAAAACCACCCCGGTGATCACCATCAGCACAAAGGGGTGGTCCGGTTCCTCTTAAAAGACCAATTCCGGAACACCCCCGTGCAACGCCTGTAAGGATCTGATCCCTGGGATCCTGGGATCCCTGGGATCGAAAATCTACCTAGTGATGTTTTGATCCCCTTTTGATAACACGCCAAATTACTTCTTGTTTATTTCAACGTGTCTTCTTTAAATGTCATCTCATGAATTATGCATAAGGACAAGGAGTCATCTGAAGGCTTTCTGAGGGAGACCTTAAGAAATGTAAGAAGTTTTTTCCGTTACGTAGTTGCCTAATATCGGTGGACAAAAACAGAATTTTAAGTTTTCACTATTGTTGTGAAGTTAGTTAATTGTTAGTTTCTTAGTAAGCACCTCGAGTCCTCCACCACGGTGTTCAAAGATAGCGAGAGAATTCGGGCATTAAGGACGCGTTTACGAATCTGACAAAAATAAGTAGTTTTACAGGCATTTTGCAGCAAAATGAGGCTAAACCAAATGTAACTAATAATTACCACAGATAGGTTACTCCTTCATCTTCAAATGGTAGCTATTTTTCATTAAAAAATGTTGGTTTTTAATATAGTAAAAAATAATTTCCGTTGCCTCTTCACACAAAATCGACGATATCGTGCTGACTTTGGAGATATTTTTCTTCTATTTAATAACATAAATTTATTTATTTAAAAATATTTTATGTAAGCAGACATGTTCAACTCAAAAAGGTAGCAAAAAGAACTATCAAAATGTTACAAATAGGCTCAGAAAAAAATTAAAATCGGAGTCTATTTTTTCACATATTTCGCTGTAACGCGTGAATCTTATTGGATTGAAATAAGGGTTATTTTACTGGTCACTGTCTTGGTTTATTGCACAAAAATTTGTAATGAAATATTAGTCTGCGCTCGGCCGCCGTCGTGAGTGGACTCTGTGTCGCTTGTAAGCAGCAGCTTGTGCTGAAAAAGATCGCTGTACGGATACAAAATATTTGACATACCAAACATGATACTTTACGCATTCTATAATGTACCTACTACCCAAGGAGAGATTTTATTCACAGTCTTATAATTTTTCTAGAAGTAAGTAGGGATTATAAATTCATAATATTATTATTTCGTTTCGGACTTGATGGAGTGACCTGCAGGTGTACTTCGAAGACTGCTACTGGAACTAATAGCCGAGCTGAGCTAGGTGTGCCGAGTTTGGGCTCATTTCGTTAGTTATGTTGAGACCTTACCTCCGGACTTGATGGAGTGATCTGCAGGTGTACTTCGAAGACTGCTACTGGAACTAATAGCCGAGCTGAGCTAGGTGTGCCGAGTTTCGGCCCTTTTTTGTAGTTATGTTGAGACCTTACCTCCGGACTAGATCGCGTGACCTGCAGGTGTACTTCGAAGACTGCTACTGGAACTAATAGCCGAGCTGAGCTAGGTGTGCCAAGTTTGGGCTCATTTCGTTAGTTATGTTGAGACCTTACCTCCGGACTTGATGGAGTGACCTGCAGGTGTACTTCGAAGACTGCTACTGGAACTAATAGCCGAGCTGAGCTAGATGTGCCGAGTTTGGGCTCATTTCGTTAGTTATGTTGAGACCTTACCTCCGGACTTGATGGAGTGACCTGCAGGTGTAATTCAAAGACTACTACTGGAACTAATAGCCGAGCTGAGCTAGGTGTGCCGAGTTTGGGCTCATTCCGTTAGTTATGTTGAGACCTTACCTCCGGACTTGATGGAGTGATCTGCAGGTGTACTTCGAAGACTGCTACTGGAACTAATAGCCGAGCTGAGCTAGGTGTTCCGAGTTTGGGCTCATTTCGTTGGTTATGTTGAGACCTTACCTCCGGACTTGATGGAGTGATCTGCAGGTGTACTTCGAAGACTGCTACTGGAACTAATAGCCGAGCTGAGCTAGGTGTTCCGAGTTTGGGCTCATTTCGTTAGTTATGTTGAGACCTTACCTCCGGACTTGATGGAGTGACCTGCAGGTGTACTTCGAAGACTGCTACTGGAACTAATAGCCGAGCTGAGCTAGGTGTGCCGAGTTTGGGCTCATTTCGTTAGTTATGTTGAGACCTTACCTCCGGGCTTGATGGAGTGATCTGCAGGTGTACTTCGAAGACTGCTACTGGAACTAATAGCCGAGCTGAGCTAGGTGTGCCGAGTTTCGGCCCTTTTTTGTAGTTATGTTGAGAACTTACCTCCGGACTAGATCGCGTGACCTGCAGGTGTACTTCGAAGACTGCTACTGGAACTACTAGCCGAGCTGAGCTAGGTGTGCCGAGTTTGGGCTCATTTCGTTAGTTATGTTGAGACCTTACCTCCGGACTTGATGGAGTGACCTGCAGGTGTACTTCGAAGACTGCTACTGGAACTAATAGCCGAGCTGAGCTAGATGTGCCGAGTTTGGGCTCATTTCGTTAGTTATGTTGAGACCTTACCTCCGGACTTGATAGAGTGACCTGCAGGTGTACTTCGAAGACTGCTACTGGATCTAATAGCCGAGCTGAGCTAGGTGTGCCGAGTTTGGGCTCATTTCGTTAGTTATGTTGAGACCTTACCTCCGGACTTGATGGAGTGATCTGCAGGTGTACTTCGAAGACTGCTACTGGAACTAATAGCCGAGCTGAGCTAGGTGTGCCGAGTTTCGGCCCTTTTTGGTAGTTATGTTGAGACCTTACCTCCGGACTGGATGGAGTGACCTGAAGGTGTACTTTGAAGACTGCTTCTAGAACTGATACACGAGTAGAACTAGCTGATAAGAATGTGTATAGTTTTTAACTCTTTAACTCGATTGTGATTTTAGGCCAAAACCTAAGACGTTTGGGAAAGGCTCTGGTAAGAAACTAGTTGATAAAAAATATAAAAAAATTACAGCCGCCATCTTGGATTTTCATTTTGACCTCACTATCGGCTTTAGCGCCCTTAAAAACCATAAAAACGATACCCATGATGAAAAAAAAAATTACAGCCGCCATCTTGGATTTTCATTTTTATCTCACTATCGGCGATCTCAATATCCGTCACTTTCTTTCTTCGCACGGCTAAATTACGAACGATTTTAACATTCATACTCGGTTGGTTATTCGACCTTCGCAATTTATCACCCTAAAGTAGGCAGGCCGTCTGGCGACTGCCTACTGCCGCGCGTAAATGTATGAAGATTTTGTTTTTTGTTAGGTATGATAATTTAGTGAGTTTCTTTACATACACTAAAATGTAATTGACAGGCTTATGGTGATTTATCGAGGTAGGCACTGCTTATATGCAATGCACGCCACTGCTTAGTACGCTATCATAATTGCGTAACTTGGAATGGCAATCCATTCCAATTTGACAGTACAACAATATCCATTGCGTTGTATTTGTTTTACGAATTTTTAACGATTTTTTTAAACATGTAGCCTATATGTTAATCCAGTGTGTCAGCTACCTCCATACCAAATTTTATATCAAAATATCAAGTCGTGTCAGTTTACTCATAATTTCACCGCTTCGCGCATGTCGCTGTGTGTGTGAGCCGTGCACGTGTAGTAGTGAGACTCAATACCTAAAATTGAAGCGCGTCAATTCGTAAACGCGTCCTTAATATATATTTCGGTCGTTTTACTCCTTCTTATAAAGGGTAATTGTACTCATCATTAAGAACAACTTTTACTATGGGACCAACCCTGAAATCGCGAAAAAAATGTCAGCTGTTCCCTACATACATTTTGACGAGTTATACGAACATAAATGTAAAGAACAGCTGATTTTTTTTTGTATATACGTATATGTAGGTATAGATTAGTATTCTGTAATCCGTAACGACACGTTCACAGAATATACTATTACTTGTTTTGTTTTATAACTAAAACAACACATTAATAACGTACAATACCAGGATTAAAAGCTACAGAAATATACTATGAAATATGACGGTGGATAAGCCGTGGTTAGGTTGGGTTTATAACTTCACATTTTTATTGTTTTAAAATGGTATTTATATTCTTGTTATTAAAATCGTGAAAAAAAAATCTGTTGATCCATACAATAAGTCGAGTTATGCTAACATAAATGTAGGTATGGATCAGCAGATTTTTTTTCACGATTTCAGGGTTGTTCCCATACTAAAAGTTGTTCCTAATATTGAGTACAATTACCCCTTATAAGGAGTATTAAAACGATCAAAATGTAACAGTGTACCTAGCAAAAGGACTCGAATTTATTCGTGTGATGCAGTTGACTCGGACTGCCTCGTTCCGCTAGGAGTAATAGTGTTTTGTGGCCTCGTTCGTCTATGCTCTCACAAGCACTACCTACTGCGGAGCATGAGGTCCTGGGTTCAATTCCCGCGTCGGGCAAAGTATTATTGGGTTTTTTCCATCTGGAATTTTTCAGTACATCCCGGAGTCTACTTTGAAAAAGATCCTTAGCAGCGGCCCGCGGTTTCACCCGAATAAGTTGCGATCCCGTGGGAATATCGGGATAAAAAGTATCCTATGTGTTAATCCAGGGTGTCAGCTACCTCCATACCAAATTTCATCAAAATTGGTCTACCCGTTTGTGGGTGGAGAAGTAACAACTACATACATAACATTACACACTCACAAACTTTCGCCTTTATAATATTAGTGTGATACTACCCATAAATGCACGTTCTAAACGCAACATAGAACCACAGCACCTTGACACTACACGCAACGGATGTTTATGGTTATAACAGGCTATGTATGTACTTAATACTCAATACTTTATTGCATTACGTACTTATGTATTACATAGAAGGTATAAGAAGGTAAAAGATCAATATGTATGTCTGTATCTGTTCCCTCATAACGCCTAGTTACTACTAGACCCCCCCCCTGACAAATGAGGTATGGTTGGTTGGAAGCGTCATGTTGTTCTGTGTAATGACGTCACATAAAATCCAACTTGGTGGCCATAGCGGAGGTAATGTGTTCTTATTAAGTACCTACCGAATTATGATTAATTACTTACCTAATTATTTATGCAAATTACCAGTACAATTTATGAATTTACCTTAATTTACCTAAAATAAGCACAATTGTTTTTCAAAACCAGATTTTTCTACAATAAAACGAAAAACTTCGCAAGCAATGGAAAATTGCTACTGAAGGCTGCACTGCGGGTGTCGAACTCAAGACGAGTTGGTAGTCACAAGGACAACTGTACGTCCCACTCTTTGTCAACAGCAGTGCTATTCTGTAACCATTTCACCGTGAAAGCCTAGGTGAAGTGAGCGTGGAGTGAGCTGTCAGTGTCAGCTACCGTAGACAGAGTAATCTATAGACTCATGGTATCCGTGTCACCGAAAGGGACAAAAAATTCCGGCAATCTTCCATACTATACATTATTTTTACAGCTTATTACACTACACCTTACCATTTTCACAGTTGCGCAAATGTACTATTATTGAATTATGCACGAAAAAGATCTTAGCGGTGTAGTTTTTATTATTATTTCATTCATAAACGTCAAACTTGTTGTGCACACTGCTGTGTTTAGCCGACACGCAGTAAGGGACAGAAATATTCTTACTCTGTCTCTTTTCTTTGCTAGTGACGTTAATATATTTCTCTTGTTCTTGTGCGATTGAAAAAGAAGATATGCAGCAGTCTATAGTTTACTCTGTCTACGCATGCCACCATGCTAAATGCTTGCTTCACTTAAGTTTTCACGGTGAGATTTCAACAGAATAGCTCAGCTGTGCTCCCGCGTCACCAGTCCTGACTCTTTGTATATTTTGGCTGCTGAGACCAAAACTACAAACATACAGGGTGGTTGTATAAAAATGTGGCATAATAATGCATAATCTATGTAAATATATGTACATAAATTGTTGTAAATATTGCTCTAAAATTTGACCAAGGTTTTGAGATGTTTTCCCTTTGACACTACACCCGTAGCTCGTATCAATAATCAGCCAGGCCGTCACACTTACACGTATTAGTCCATATCTTGAAAATTACTGAATCGATTTTGATGAAACTTGCACTGTTCCCTAAGTTGAAGTAAATGTAAGCCAATGGTCACGATCCGATTAAAAGTGGCGGAGAAATGCGTGGACAAACATACATACGTTTAAGATAAAATTTTGTATATTTGTTTGGAAGCCCTAATAGATTGTCATATTGTGTGAATATAATGCAATTCCAATAATATTACCTACATACTTACATGTCGAATTAATAACCTCCTTTTTTTTTAAGTCATAATATATATAAAGACATAGGTAGCAGTAGGTCAGGAGTCAGGACCATCTTCCCTTCATTTATTACTTTCAAGACGAAGCCGGCGAATTTTATCATCTAAAATATCAGGTGCGCCATCGTTTGTGAACATAAACCTTTCAGTAATGGTTTGAATAATAGGACCTCCACACAGACGCGAAAAAACGTTGCAATATCTATCCTACTTAGGTTCATAACAAGTTGCCAAAGTCGGTTACAGAACTTAGCGATGGAAAATTCAAAACCTTCATCAAACGTGTCCTTATCAAAAAAGCATATTATAAGATTAAAGACTATGTTGAAGACAAGTTAGTTTGGCAATAATTCCTTCTGCACATGTGGCTTCCCTGGCTACTCATTAACGGCTTAACTATTTAAATGTCTATTAACTGCTCTCAAATTACGATGTTCATTTTTTATTTACTTTACTTTTTTGACATAATCTCTTTATTACTTGACATTATATACAGAAAATTCAAATTTTTTCCATCTCTTTATTAGTGGTTGTAATGGGAATCATATCACTAGGTTTTATTAGGTTTTTATTTTTTATTTATCCTTTTGATAGATTCTTATTTTGTAAATGTGAGGACTTTGTAGGCCTTGTAGACTTTAGATCTGTAGACCATTTTTTATTTTATCAAGTACCTGATACTTGTTGACAGGCCTACGCTATCCTCCCATACCTACTGTAATTTGAAAATATTGTAAAAGCCAATTATTTTTAAAAAGAGTAACCGTGGAGTTTCTTGCCGGTTCTTCTCCATAGGAAACGACCAATTGGAACCGTGCACCTAGCTTCTGACGTTTCATAAGTGCCCATGTAGGCTTATGTGAAATAAAATATTTTGATTTTGATTTTGATTTTGATTTCATTCAGATTTAAATATCGAGTTATCGGGATGCAATCTATCTCTCTGCCAAATTTTATCGAAATCCGTGTAGTGGTTTAGGCGTGAAAAGGTAACATACAGACAGACAGAGTACTTTCGAATTTACAATATTATTATGCTTGGTAAGTGGAAAGAAAGAAAAAAAAAATAGAACAGGTTGGGGAAAATATGCGTCACATCCACAAAACCGGCCATCGCTCAGCATAATGCTCCGACCCTATGTGAGACAGAGCCGCAGCGCTAGTTTAAAAAGCTCCATAGTTGAATAAGTTCATCCTTACTTATGAAAATAACTTGAGAAAGCGTTTTGAAGAAGTGTCCTCTTGTCTATTTCAAAATCAAAAGTCATTTATTCAAACTAGGCTGAGAATTAGCACATTTTGAACGTCTAATTTACATAAGACAGTTTCCCAAAACGCCCATCCATCACCACTTCCTAGTGCTGGAAAGAAGAAGTGGCGCAACACACCCAAAGCAGGACAGCTGTCTGTTCAGTTAGAACTCGATTCTATACAACAGTAAGTTATTGACATTACGAAACATAAAACATTAATTTACATTATGTCATTTGCTAATGTATCAAAAAAAAAACATTGAAAACTGTTACTCAAGCAGAAATAACTAATATAAACGTAAACAGAACTTAATACCTAAAAAAAGCTTCAAGGCATAAAGGGCGTGCCCACTTACATAATGCAATGATGCATTATGTTCATAAAACTGTAACTGAAAGTCACAAATGGTAGACTAGGGCCTGCGTAAATACATAAACAGATAATTAATAATAACAATAACAAAACCATGGTCAGCAAGAAGACCTGTGACAAGCAGCAACCTCTTGGAGGCTCCTTCAAACAGGCGCGACACGTGATAAAATCGCGCGCGACACAAAAGCACCGCAAGTCGCGCAACAAGCGGTGCCTTTGTGTCGCACGCGATTATATCGCGTGTCGCGCCTGTTTGTAGGAGCCTTAACGCAAAGATCATGCAGCCATTACTCCCTCGCCATAGGTATTTGAGGAAAGGCAACCCGACCTCCAATTCTACCGTAAGTTAAGTAGCGACACTAAGGGAGCATGACGAACTTGCAGCCAGTTGCTCAGGCAAGAATAATAATTATGATCAATTGTCGAGGTCGCTAGCTGACCACTTATTCTAATAAAACTCACTAAAAACATTGTAATGAGTAGATTATGTCAATACAATGCAATACAAATAAGCAAATAACAACTAATAGGTACCTAATTAATGAATAAAAATTACAAAATTAAATCCTAACCTAGCTAAGACTATACATAAACTAAAATGTAGCGTCGAAAAATTCATCCGCACGCTGCCATGTCGACTGGTAGTAATGTACCCAAGAGACTGGCGGCATTACCACGTTGTATGGCAATGCTTAGCCTCTGGCCAAGGTAAAAGCCAGCCCTTGGGTCACGGGAAGTGTCAACCATTTGTCATTTTGCTTACTTATTATTTTATTTTACAGAAATAAATATAAGTCGAGTGATTCATAAAAAAAATGTACAATACAAATATATTTACTTGTTTACTTATCTTATTGCAACCTCTGCCAAGCGTATTGATTACGATAAGAACCAATGTTGTGTTTATCCTGAGCCAAAAAATCTTGATTGAAATCCATAATATTGTCAGCCGAAAGACGTCCACTGGCCTCCCCTAACAGGCATCGGCACAGAGACCCAAATCAACTTTTCCCATTTCAATTAAAATACACACAAAAACCTCATATCCAAAGAGATTTAAGAATAATTTTATGTCTTTGCTCACATCTAACCAAACAAAGAAAAAATAACAAAAGTTACTTACCTTTTTTCTGTGTGCGAGGGCTCATAATTACAAGAACCTTTCATATTCATTGTCCAGTATCACCCTTGTGGCCTTGTGGCTTCTTGAAATTCTTGTTTTTTGGTCTCAGGGTCAAAGGGTCTGTGGAGTCACGTGGCAGATTTAATACTTAGTAAGTTTAGTGATGTGTAGATAAAAAAGTAAGTAATTATCAGTAATTGTTTGTTAGAAAAAGCAAGGGAAGCGAAAAGAAAACAACATTTACATTTTAACTCCAGAATATTTAATATTATTTATTTAAGAAATTACAGTTTCTGAAGGAGTAATATCACAAAATATCGTATAAAATTACATTTACTTGACTCAACATTATAATAATAAACCTTATGGCTATTGTTTTTAAGGCACATAATTCATAATATTTAAGGCACATGATTAAGACGCATTTGCAGTTTTGTTACCGTCCCCAAAGACGTATTTAGGTACTTACATAACATTTTATCACTTCAAAATAAATTGTAGGTATTATACCTAATTAAAATTTGAAGGCCCACTTGCACCACTTAACACTATAAAATCATTTAGCTCTAAACGTATTTAAAACATCTATAAACATCATCATCTGCTTAGCCTTGAGTCTGACCGGATTTAGCAGGACTTCAACACTCTGACCTCCACAACCCAGTCACTGACTGGGTAATACGATACCCCATGGCAAGACTGGTTGTCAGACTTTCGGACTTCGACGACCCGTAACGACTGTCAAAGATCCACGAATGGGATACAGCAGCGCAAGAGGCCACTGATATGAACCGCTAAATAACATGATGTTTTTTGACTTCAGTCCGTTTCCCCAGAATGAAAGCTCAGAATTTCATTTGGATTATAATTTTGTCATTACTATTTTCTTTTAACAGAATACCTACCTACAATTACGCATACCTAACTTATATATTGACTGGACCCAAACATTAGTAAATATGTGTGGTTCTAAAAATTACAGCTACTTACATACCTACTTCTGAAATAGATTTCTATAAAATAACTACCAACTGACCGGTACCCTAATTGCGTAACACACTATTACTCTCAATTTGAATCAATGTATACGCTTTTACAATAAACTACCAAGACACGTTCAAGATCTAAGCCTTAATAAATTCAAATCTTTCATTAAACGTAAGTTGTGCCAGAAAGCCTTTTATACCGTTAAAGATTATATTGAGGACAAAAAGGCTTGGGATTGAGCTGCTTCCAATTTCTGCATTTTGAATGATTTTTTTCTTTTTTATATACACATTGACATTGATGATTTTTTTTTTAAACAATGACATTTGCTTACTTTGTAAAGTATTATATTATTTTTTCATTGTGAATGTGAAGACGATGTGGGTCATTTTACATACATAATTTTTTTTTTTATTATTCTCTCTGTTCTGTTAGTATTTTTTTTCATGGTCTGGCAGTTTGAGTAATTTATGTGGCCTACCCAAATGTCCTTTCTTTGGTATTGTTCGTCGAATCGTTGAGCTCCTTAAGTCTTGGGTTGAGCTGCACGATTTTTGACAAATGCGTGCACTGACTGGACAGGTCCTCTCAATCTGTGTGGTTCTTTCCTCAAAAGACCACCTCAGACATCGATCTACATGGTCTTCATATAACCTGACCAAGATTATGTCTGGACTTTAAAAGAGACTGTGACCTCTGAGTTTGTTTCGCCCTTTCTTCTCAGAGTAGTCAGATAGGAAACGCCGACTTCATCTAGTTTAAAAAAAAAACATGATTGACGTGTAAAAGTGTTTGTACAAACCTACTTACAAAAATGAAATCATTTCATTTCATTTCAATCGTTTTAAAGCATATTTCTAATCCATTGCTCCATATGTTTGATAAATATGTCTGCTCAACAACGCAAATAACGCAATGAATGTTGTTGAACTGTCAAAAATAAACCCATTGCTACTGATAGTGTGTTACGTAATTAGGGTGCTGATTTCTTTCACCAAAATCTTAACTTCACGACAGTAAATATCACTAAATAAATCACAAATTGTAAAGTTCACAGAAACCTAAACTTAAGTAGATAATTTTGCTTCATTTGCTTTTCCCAACTTGGAAGCTTAGCGAGGTGAAAGGTGGCCATATTATGGGACTATCATTTTAAACAATGGCGTTCAAAAACCATTCGTCTAAGAGACCATTTTGAATTAGAATTCACGAGCTGCAATGATATCGCAACACAATATCACTCTTTTATAACATAACCTAACTGCTTCATTTCATTATCAAACTGCTCGTCTCTGTACTTCTTTAACTTCTTCATCCAGACTCCAAATGATGCGCCAGCTCTGCAGGTTCCCCCATACTTCACAGGTAAGCATTCCTCGTCCAGGTGCTTCTGAAGGGACTTGAGGTCGCTACCGTGGAAATGGATGTACTGCCAGGCATCCTGGGGTATGAACCTCTTGAACACGTAGAAGAATGTGTTCAGGATCCAGGAGTAGTTGATGATGTGCACGCTCTTGAGGCGTGCTGGCATTGCGAGCTTGAAACAAAGATTTTTTCAATTATTTTTTGGTAGATGATGTTAAATACACTGTGATTGAAAAAGCAGAGTTATTAGAAAAAATAGTTATTTACTTAAAGAAATTTGAAATTCCTAATATCTCGTCTTTATATCAGTGTCCTTTCAAAATATATATTTCGGAACCCAGATATTCTGTAATCCAATCGGAATAAATACACAATACCGAATATGTTTGATTTACAAAATATTTTGGCATTACGTTTGAAATGAAATGAAATGATGAAATGATTTTATTTTTTGTAAGTAGGTTTGTACAAACACTTTTACACGTCAATCATGTTTTTTTTTTAAACTAGATGAAGTCGGCGTTTCCTATCTGACTACTCTGAGAAGAAAGGCCGAAACAAACTCAGAGGTCACAGTCTCTTTTAAAGTCCAGACATAATCTTGGTCAGGTTATATGAAGACCATGTAGATCGATTTCTGAGGTGGTCTTTTGAGGAAAGAACCACACAGATTGTTGATTGTTTGTATGAACTACGCATGCTCCGCCGGCCCCTTAAGAGCGTTTACGCCGTATGGCATTTCATACAAACTTTCAAGCCCATAATTTACAAAATGAATGAACCGATTTCAATGAAACTTCATACACATAGGCAGGATACAAAGGTCTAAAAAGTTAGTAAGTAGAGAACATTTTCGAAAAATAGTCTTACAGCCAAATTAGACCGATTTTAAATTTTCCATAGAAACAGAGATTTCCAAATATCTTTTTTTAAATAAGACATTTCGAAAATGTTCTTTACTAACTTTTTAGACCTTTGTATCCTGCTTATGCGTATGAAGTTTCATTAAAATCGGTTCATTAATTTCGAAAACTAACGGCTTGAAAGTTTGTATGAAATGCCGTACGGCGTAAACGCTCACTAATTTTTCTGGTCATGCAAACAATCACTGAACATTCCCACGAACGAGAGTTCATTACTTTAAATACGATTGATAAAAAAACAAAAAGCCATTCTTATTCACAAGTTCTCACATAAACACGTGACTCAGTTGATAAATCTTGGCAACAGGAAAATGTTAACAGAGGTGACAAAATACAATGCAGTGATGGCTGATGCAGATTATAATGACTTATGACAAGTGTCTACTGCGCAGTTAAATAAAATTGGCTGTCTAAACTCCGCATACGCGATGAGTATCGATAAGTATCTAAATATAATAAAACAAAGAAGTAATTAATTTGAGGATTTTCTGGGGTCATCGATCTCTGCTATTGTAGTCACTTGAAACATCCGTTGAAAATAACAAGACTAACAGCAGTGGTTAACCTCCCAAAAAAAACCGGTCAAGAGCGAGTCGGACTCGCACACCGAGGGTTCTGTACCATTATGTTTTTAATTTTTCATCGGTGAGGCCTATATTCGTCAGAGAATTTCAACACTGCACTGCGGTGTAGAATATTGCAGTTTTATATCAGCGCCATCTTTTGACCGATATTGGAACTAATGTAACTTTTGTTGATGATTTCTGAAAAAGTGTGCTATTTAGAGACTTCGTTTTATTTTTCCTGGAATCTTTACATACTTCTATCACATAGAATGAGTTCAGATTTTTCTCGTTGCAAACTTCGGAGATAAGGGAAGAACGGTATTTTTTTTTACATTTTTCATCAAAAGGCGAAATTTATGCGGACTAAAAAAATGATTGAGAATGTGCAAACTACCCTCTTTCATATGATACCCCACATGCCCTAGTAGCCCCACTTGGAATTTTACAGATCCCCCTTTCAGTCCCTGTTGCAAAAAATATACATATATTTTTATTTCTTTCTTCTTTGCAAAATAATTGGGCAAACGTTATCTAAAACTGTTCCAAATTTCAAGTTGATAGCATTAGTAGTTCTTGAGATATGCAGCTGTGACAGACAACAGACTGACTGAGTCTCACCATAAGGGTTCCGATTTACCATTTTGGTACGGAACTCTAACAACAGTAGCTAGGTACTGTCACGTCTGTCAATTAGTGTCACCTGAAGGGTGTAGAGATGTAGGTAGGCCGATTACATTGATTGTCTTTGGGATAAAGACAAATCTTTTATAACAGAAATGAGGAACACTACATTAAACCGAGTCCTAACCAAAGCGAACGTCACGCAAAAACGCGACCATCGCGTTCACTTTATTCGGCGAATCCCATCGCGCCGACAGAAGGCACTTTCCGGTTCCCTACAAAATGATTGAGCACGCGCCATGTTCGTGAACAGGCGCCGTCGGTTGAGACTAGGGAATGCAATCCGGACTATCCGTAATCCGAAAAATCCGGATATCCGCACATTTTTAATAGACTTCCAAATCCGGATTTGAAAATCGAATCCGGATTTTTTGAATAATAAGAAATTGTAACAAAAAAATCGCAACTAGCGAGTTCGCTGTTCGCGCGTCAGGTTTCGTGAGTATCGAGTTTATCGGCTCACGGGGGAGCGAGCGGGGCGGGGTGTACAAATCCAAATCGAATGCCAAATAATGGAATATAAATTGATCGACCACTATATATATATATATATGATCTACCGTCCACTCAATACATCGAGCGTTCAAAACATCGAGCAAGAACTTTCGAGTATTTAGACTTTCGATTTAGAGTGGTCGATCAAGTAATATTGGATTATTTGGCTTTGTATATGGCATAGTACACCCAAAATAAAAGCACATGAAAATCAAATCAAATTATTTTTTATTTGTGGGTTTATTCAAATTTTTATCAATAAATACCATAATTATGGTGTTATTGCTGGGTGTACTATTAAAACTTTCATTTGATTTGATTTTCATGAGCTTTTATTTTATTTTAATCCATTTAGGTACACAAATATCAGAAACATCATATTAACAAACTAATATGGGTAGATTTGTTTATTTTCATGAAAAATCCGTAAAATCCGGATAATCCGGATTAGACCAAAATCCGTTCTAAAAAATCCGGATTTTAAAACAGAACGGATTTGCATTCCCTAGTTGAGACCGATCATCTCCACTAACTACCAGGGCTTATTTTTAATCTTATATTTTACATTGCTTCTTTATTAATTTTTTTAGATAGTTCTCACATATAGAAGCAACAAGAATAATCAACTCAGGATTTTGTAATATCTTGATTTAAAAGAGTGTTCTTGTAGTTTCTTGCCTTTTCTTCTCCATAGAGATCTAAGTTTTGGAATGGGCAACTGGCTTCAACTTTCTAACTGACAGACTCCTTGACAATTCAAAAGTATACATGGTTTATTTGAAATAAATGCAAAAAAAAAAGTTTGACGGAGAGTCGTCCGGTTTTTCGAACAAAAGAGGAGACATATGAACGCGACCGGTCACTTTGGTTAGGACACGGGGTTAAGGTAGTTGTGACGATGAAGTCGTAACATTAAGAAATCCAGCTCACCCCCATAAGACTGACGATTTGGTAAGCAATAGAAGGAGTCAGGGTAGCCACGTGACGTATTGTGAGGCCCTCCATGTCTACAATACAGGTGCCACCGAGGATCTGAAGCTTGGGCTGTCGGATACCTATCTCCGTCATTGCCATGGCAGCTCGTAACAGGTCTTCGACTGGAAACTTGCTGGGATCCCAACGACCTGGAAAAACAGAGATTTATTAAACACAGTTCTAGGAGTCACATACAGTTACTGATATAACTAATACATACCTGCCTAGCCTTTACCCAACTATGTTGGGGTCGGCTTCCAGTCTAACCGGATGCAGCTGAATACCAGTATATTTTATTATTTTTTTATTTGAAATGACTCTAGTCTAGGTCAGAGGTAACAGAGAGAAAGTCGAATATTATGAATATAGCAATATTATGAATTAATTAAACCTAAATGTAATTCAATTTAAATTGATTTGTTTTAAAATTTATGCATACCGGTACACAGGTACAATGAAAAGGGACCTACTAAATATTTTTGTAAACATTCATTGAGCCTAAATAAAGACTGACTTTTTGAAGTTCTAGAAAATGCTGACATAATGACCCAAATAAGTGTCAATTTGGCCAGAAACTGTAACTCGGAAAAAGGTCTGAAAGGCTACGAAGAACTTGCAGTGCAGTGCAACAGCAGGAAGGCATTAATTTCAGTAAAAGTCCGTATAAAAGTAGAAAGGTTCAAAAATTCTACGAAAAGAAATAGATGGCAAATTAATCATTGTGTTTGTGTAACATATTTGACTGATCCCAAAGCAATAAAAAGGTCGAAAGACTTGTCTTGACCGATAGACTTGTCTAGTATTTCCGAGGTAAACTGGGAGTAAGTGCCTTCCGGACTACGTAGTTTAACATTTCTTCGCTCAAACGTTTCCAATCCATTCCTAATATGGCACGCTATAATACTCTGCACAAAATCAAAAGTCATTTATTAAAACTAGGCTCAGAATCAGCACTTTTTGAACGTCAATATTACGTAAAACAGTCCCCGAAAATGCCCTCCCTTCATCACTTCCTAGTGCTTTATCTGGGAAGAAAAAGTAGCGCAACAAAATCCCCAGCAGTGCAGTCCCCAGTACTGCTGTCTGTTTAGTTTGAAGAACGGGTTATTCCCTAAGTACCCCCGAGGCCCCCGATCCTCGAGGCCCTCGATCCCGGAAGCCCCGATCCCCGAGGCCCCCGATCCCCGAGGCCCCCGTCCCCGAGAACCCCGAATACGATAAATTAATGAAATCTAGATCGATGTAACATTTTTACCGTCACGACACTTTTGTTAAGTGACAAGTTATGTTGCTTCAATGTTGTTGTATGCTGCCTGTAGGCATGAAACTTGCATCTTGTAAACGGGGCTATAAGTCAAAACTAATTTAACAAGTCTTACCGAATCTGAAGACCGACAGCCTCCCGGTATCAGGTCTGTCGAGCATGGTGCCTTCATACGCGTCCTTGACCTTGATCAGCCCCCACAGATCGACGCCCTCGTGCAGGTGTTTGTGCTGCTCTCTGAAGGCGCAGTACCGGACCAGCTGGGTGAAATAAACGTATTTTATTTTCACATCATCGCATCACATCACAAGTACGAGGACCTTTGCCGAACAGTGGGACAACATAGGTTAACATAAAAAGCCGGCCAAGTCGAGTAGGCTTACTTTCCTGACTCGCACACAAACGGTTTCGTACCACAAGGCAAAAAACGCCGAAAAAAACACGTTTATTGTTGCGGGCGACCCCTTTTAATTTTTGACTTTAATTTTATTATTTGTTGTTGTAGCGCCAATAGAAATACACACTCTGTGAAAATGTCAAATGTCTACCTATTACGGTTCATGATATACAGCCCGTTCACAGACGGACGGACGAACGGACGGCCCCTGGGGAGTCCGTTGGCACCATTTGGGTACGGAGCCCTAAAAAGCATCACATATTTTTCCAGAAAACGTTGCTAGAAGTGTATGCACCCTGTGTGTGTAGTGTGCTCTAGTACCCTTATTATTTACCCTCTGCCCTTCTGTCCGGATGATACACAGCTATTTTACTCGGAGACTGTCGACACAATGGCGCCGATTCCCTTGTTCACAAACTAGGCTACATTTAAGTTCAGTACATATTTTTCTTGATAAATATTAGTTTAGTCCTTTTTCATGCCGTGGAAGTGTGGTTTGGTTTTAAATGGTGGACTGGTTTTAAATGACTGTTGGTTATGAAAAAAACTACAATGGGTAAGTATTACAACATTTAAGGTGAGGGTAGTTGAGACCGCGAAATTCAAGTTTTCTTACGTTTTTTGCAATTTGCAGGTCAGTGTCAATATGTACCTGTTATTGTCGTGAATCATATTTTGATCAAGATACAACCTGACACTGACCTACAAATTGCAAAAAACGTAAGTACATTTGAATGTCGCGGTCTACCACTATCCATTCACCTAAACGCAAAAAATGCAAGTTTTATAATGCCTAAAAGTATATGATCAACTACAGTAAACAAAATCAGAAAAATATATGATATTCTTCAGGATATATGCTATTTAGATAGGGGCCCGTGACTAAATAATAACAGCCGCACAGTTCAACCGATCAGGTTAAGCTACGCTTGCCGCGGTTGGTCTATGGATGAGTGACCATCTTTACATACCGAGACCCCTTCGTGCCTCGGAAAGCACGCTAAGCCGTTGGTCCCGGCTGTCATTCGTGGATCTTTGACAGTCGTTACGGGTAGTCAGAAGTCCGAAAGTCTGATAACGAGTCTTACCAATAGGTATCGTATTACCCAGTAACTGGGTTGTGGAGGACTGATAGGCAGTCGCTCCATGTAAAATACTGGTATTCAGCTGCATTCGGTTAGACTGGAAGCCGACCCTAACATAGTTGGGAAAAGGCTAGGCAGATGATGATGCATGATATGCTAGTTAGATAGTGTGTTGAAAACATAATACAACTAAGATACGATAGAAAAAAATCATGAAGATACCTGTAAAAACATTCTTTTCACAATAAAAACCATCTACTAATATACATACAATCATTGTGATTTTTTGTCAGATTATTCTACAAACAACATACTAAAATATATCTGACCCTGACCATTACATTTTTTACATCAAAATACGTACAACAACACGGACAAAAACAGTCTTCTGTATCTATAAATATGTTGTTATTTTTTACCGACTTCAAAAAAAAGGAGGTTATCAATTCGATACGTATGTATGTAATATTATTGGAATTGCATTATATTCACATATGATGATCTATTAGGGCTTCCAAACAAATATACAAAATTTCATAGACGTATGTATGTATGTATGTATGTATGTACAGTCAACAAAGGAGTTAAGTATACAGGAGCGTCGGATATAGTTGAAGTTTACTAAGAAACCGATGGATGTTCTGGACTGAAATTTAATTTAATAAATGAGCTGTTTGTTTTCTATTAATAAACTAAAATTTTATTCGAGAATATCCATCGGTTTCTTAGTAAACTTCAACAATATCCGACGCTCCTGTATACTTAACTCCTTTGTTGACTGTACGTATGTATGTATGTATGTTTGTCCACGCATATCTCCGGAACTATTAATCGGATCGTGACCATTTTTTTTTATTGGCTTACATTTTCTTCAACTTGGGGAACAGTGCAAGTTTTATCAAGATCGATTCAGTAATTTTCAAGATATGGACTAATACGTGTAAGTGTGACGGCCTGGCTTATTGATAAGAGCTACGGGTGTAGTGTCAAAGGGAAAACATCTCAAAACCTTGGTCAAATACTAGTGCAAAAACTAAAAATTACGAAATAAAAAGTAATTTAAAAAAATTAAACCGACTTCAAAAAGAAATTAACTCAAAATTATGAAATAACTTTAATTTCGGAAGTCGGTGGCATAAAACTAAAATACAGATCCCAAGACACCGACTTCCGAAATTAAAGTTATTTCATAATTTTGAGTTAATTTCTTTTTGAAGTCGGTTTAATTTTTTAAATTACTTTTTTTTAAACATTGCGACAAGCTGATGCAGTAAGAAAGAAATGAAAAAAAAAGAAAAATATGTTTCGCACACCCAGCACAACACTGTATTATGTCGAAAAATCTTGCAACACTGTATTATGTTGGCATTATTAATGCGTTTACAATCAACTCAACTTATAATGCTGATACGCATTGGATTCTTTACATGCAATGTGCAGGACATTCGCAATAACTGTCACAATCAATATGAGATAACGGTTTTTCGTCGATTCTGAAAAATTAGCTAACTATTTAGACTTAGTGCAGTGTTGTTCTGGGTGTGCGGTTTATTTAGACTTAGTGCAGTGTTGTTCTGGGTGTGCGGTTTATTAGACTTAGTGCAGTGTTGTTCTGGGTGTGCGGTTTATTAAGACTTAGTGCAGTGTTGTTCTGGGTGTGCGGTTTATTTAGACTTAGTGCAGTGTTGTTCTGGGTGTGCGGTTTATTTAGACTTAGTGCAGTGTTGTTCTGGGTGTGCGGTTTATTTAGACTTAGTGCAGTGTTGTTCTGGGTGTGCTGTTTATTTAGACTTAGTGCAGTGTTGTTCTGGGTGTGCGGTTTATTTAGACTTAGTGCAGTGTTGTTCTGGGTGTGCTGTTTATTTAGACTTAGTGCAGTGTTGTTCTGGGTGTGCTGTTTATTTAGACTTAGTGCAGTGTTGTTCTGGGTGTGCGGTTTATTTAGACTTAGTGCAGTGTTGTTCTGGGTGTGCGGTTTATTTAGACTTAGTGCAGTGTTGTTCTGGGTGTGCTGTTTATTTAGACTTAGTGCAGTGTTGTTCTGGGTGTGCGGTTTATTTAGACTTAGTGCAGTGTTGTTCTGGGTGTGCGGTTTATTTAGACTTAGTATATACAAGAGTTCACTTTTAGCATCCATTATGTACAGAAAGCGTCACTATGTCCTAACCCCTCAAGTTTTAAAATGTTACACTGCTACAACATTGAATTCCTTACGAATAATCTAAAGAATATTTCAAAAAGAGTCCATTGTGTTGACTCGGATTCGAACCATCGCATCACCGAACGTCGTCATACTTATACCGGCAGTTTGACGAACTAGCCAGCGAGCCCATATGAATTGCGATAAAATTGTTATCTACTATCGGCTGAGTCATTATATCTTTAGGTCCCTGTCTAATCGAAAGATGTTATAATTTGAGGGTATCCATTAATTTTACTTACTTACGTTGTCTTTATAAAATTAATCCATACCTTCAAGTTAGAACTTTGTATACGTTCACTTAAAACGGCAAAGAGTAAACGACTACTATTTATCAATTATTTTTTTAAATGATTTCTGATTTTATGAGAACTAAAATAGTTGTTCTGTTTGTTGTAAAATAAGATCATAGTTTTGTTAAATAATAGCAATAATAAATATTATTAAATGATTAATAAAGTATTTCATTTTTCTTGATTTTTTAATTCTTTATAAATAATTACTACTTAAAACAAAATAAAAAAATATATCAAAATAATATAATGAACAAAAAGCACATTTCGTGCCTATATAGGATTTGAACTTCCAATCTTATGCACGGTAAGCGGTCTTGAAACCTCCAGTCTATTTAGACGATGAATAAGTTGTCGTAAATGTTAACCCTATTATTGTTGCTTGTCGTCGCAAAAGTATTGTTTTATTGAAAAAAACAATAATAAAAACAGAATAAAAAAAAAATACTTACTTAAACTTATTTATTCACTAAAAAAATACATTATTTAAAATAAAATGTTTTTGCAAAATACAAAAACAAACTTGGGCCTATCACGGATTTGAACGCACATGTCTTTTGGTGGGGTAACTACTTAATGGAGCTGTGTGTACAAACAGCTACATAACATGAGTCATGACTAAGCAGCTTACAGAGAACCGTTACATTATACATGAACTAAGTACAGTCAACAAAAGAGATAAGTATGCAGGATCGTCGGATATAGTTGAAGTTTAATAAGAAACCGATGGATGTTCTCGAATAAAATTTTACTTTATTAATAGAAAACAAACAGCTCATTTATCAAATTAAATTTCAGTCGATAACATCCATCGGTTTCTTACTAAACGTCAACTATATCCGACGATCTTGCATACCTATCTCTTTTGTTGACTGTACTTATCTACTTTTAACAGTAACTTTATTATTCGATAGAAAGTGCCATATTCACCAACATCAAGCCTTTCCCCAACTAGTATGATGGGGTCGGCTTTCAGACTTCAGTCTGCGGAATATCAAAATTAAGTCATAACTTAGGTACTTGGCTTAGCTGGGAGCAGGGGTGGCCCAGTGGTAACGGCCACGACTTACGAGTTGTAGGTCGTAGGTTCGAACCCAGACAGGCGCTTTCATCATCATCATAATGATTTCAGCCGAAAGACGTCTACAGCTGACATGGGCCTCCCCCAAGCACCACCACTTCGACCGGTTCTGTGCTTCCCGCATACAGCGGATTCCTGCGACCTTCACAAGGTTCCATCTTGTAGGAGGCCTTCCAACGCTACGTCTTCCGGTACTCGGTCGCCACTGCAGAACCTTTCGGCCCCATAGGCCGTATGTTGTGCGAGCAACAGACAACCTATAATGTTCCCAATGCTGGGACACACGTCTCCTCTCGGTGTGAGGGAGTGGGCCGTAATCCACCACGCGGGACCAGTGCGTGCGGGTTGGTAGATGTCACATGTCTTCGAATTTTTGGTTCTACGATATGCTGGTTTACTCACGATGTTTTCCTTCATCGTTTTGAGAGCATTATTTACACAAAGTAATGCGCCTGTCTGGTTTCGAATCTACGACCTACAACGCGTATAAATCGCGGCAGTTACCACTGGGTGACCAGTGACCACTGAGAGCAGTGGCAGGAAAAACGGGACCCTTATGAGATCACCCTCGTTATCCGTCTGTCAAGACCCTTTTTCTCAAGAACGCGTGGAGTTATCAAGTTAAAATTAATATCAAATACTCAGAACTGCAATCCCTTGAAGCAGTGAAAAAATCCAACTTCTAAGTCAACGCAATCAAAAGTTACAGTCGTTCATGTTCTGTTTATGCCGCATATTTTGACACTCGCAAGGGAATCATAATCTTATAGGGTACTTACCCTACTGCAACGGAACACCGCTAGGCTAGAATCCGTTCACCTTTTGTACCCGTCTAGACGGTAAAAAAAATCTGCCGGTTTATTGGGTCTCGCTGGTCAATCTAGAAGATTGTCGGCTGCTTAACCGGTCTTACCTGTTGGTTGCCTCAATAAAGCCAAGGCTTAAAAAATAAAACTGGCAAAGTGCGAGTCGGACTCGCACACGAAGGGTTCCGCACCACAAGGCAAAAACGCCGAAAAAAACACGTTTGTTGTATGGGAGCCCCCCTGAAATATTTATTTTATTTTGTTTTTAGTATTTGTTGTTATAGCGGCAACAGAAATACATAATTTGTGAAAATTTCAACTGTCTAGCTACCGCGGTTCTTGAGATACAGCCTGGTGACAGACAGACGGGTGGACGGACAGCGAAGTCTTAGTAATAGGGTTCCGTTTTTACCCTTTGGGTAAGGAACCCTAAAAACGAAATATACTTGAACTTGTGTACCTAGTTGTCACGCGGCAACTCAAGTTACTATCTTAGAAAAGATCAAGGAAAATGCTAAGCTAATGAATAATTATTTTTATCTTCTAAGAAAATTTTTTTTTGCTTATCTTATACAGAATGGTCAAAAAATCGTGGATCAAACGAAGTAGGGAGATAAAGGGGTCATTTTCAACGCTTTTAAAGTGAGAAATAATTTTTGGAAAAAAAATAATTGCTCTTGAAATTTGGTACCCAGAACCGCAATAGAACTTTTGTAGTGCTGATACATTATCTAGTAATAATACAACACCGTTTGTTTTATTGTTTTATGACACAATTTTTTTTATTATTCTAATTGTAAAAGAACTCTATAAACAAAAACATTCATAACTTTTAGGGCAATTGAATTATGGCCATGCTGTAGAAAGATTTTTTGTTGGAAATGACCTCCTTTATCTCCCTATTTCGTTTGATCCACGACTTTTTGACCACCCTGTATATATAAGTTTCTGAGTAAACGTCGTCATCTCTTAGATAAAACATAACATAACATCACGCCTGTATATTCCCGAGTTTGGCAGATGTGTACCTAAGATAGTCAACCCACATTTCACCAGTTATGTTTCAGTCCCATGGGATTGGGGGCGAGCCTATTGCCATCAACAGGGCACAAAATCCAGCCTCCGAGCTGCTACTGAGGAATTCCTGATGGAAAAAAACAAAAACAATTTACCCGAGCTGGGAATCGAACCCAGGATGCTCAGCAGTAGCGCTTGCGACCAGTAGACCAGGGAGGCTGTTAGATATAATGGATAACTAGCTGCCCACGACATCGTTCGCGTGGATGTCAGAAACCAACACCAACACTTTAGTATGTTGATAGCTGCTCAGCTGCTGCCAAGGTTCCAGCTCAGCAATGATCTACCAGTACCCTAACTGCGTGACACACTTTCAATCACAATCTGAATAATTTTAAAGGATAGGTATTGCTAATCCATTGCTTCGTATGTTCGAAAAATGTGTCCGCTCAACAACGTAAATAACGCAATGAAAATGAAAGCCTTGCTACTGTTAGTGTGTTACGAAATTACCCCACAGGATCTATGTAGCTAAAGCTTTACCTCTCAGGTACGTCATCCATGACGCTACTCGAAAGTAACCAGTTACAAACTCAGGCATTTCTTCTCAGGATTCAGTCAACAAGGAAATGACGGCGCCATCTGGTTTCAAAATATTGACGTGGAAAAACTTAGCAAATAGACATTTCATTTCAAATACACTCACCAACTTATGAGCTCTCGGTACAATGAATTCTCTGGCTCGCAAAAACCTCAGCATGTACTCGTCATCCGTCCTCAGTGGACGACATTCACCTCTATCTGAAAAATATTTAATATTTGAAATAATAAAAAAAACTGGCCAAGTGCGAGTCGAACTCGCACACGAAGGGTTCCGTACCACAAGGCAAAAACGCCGATAAAACGGGTTTGTTGTATGCTTGTATGGGAATCCCCTTTAAATATTTATTTTATTTTAATTTTATTATTAAAGTAAAAATACAACTGAGTATTTTGTGAATATATCAAGTGCCTACCTGTTGCCATTATTGATATCGAGCAAAAAATGGCAAAAAAATCGCGTTTATTGTTTGGGACCCCCTTAAATATTTATTTTATTTTGTTTTTAGTATTTGTTGTTGTTATAGCGGCAACAGATATACATAATTTGTGAAAATTTCAACGGTCTAGCTACCGCGGTTCTTTTCTTGAGATACAGCTTGGTGACAGACAGACGGACGGACGGACGGACGGGCGGACGGACGGACGGACAGACAGCGAAGTCTTTAGTAATATGGTTCCGTTTTTACCCTTTGGGTACGGAACCCTAAAAACATCAAAGTCACAGCTGTTACCACTTTTGGGAATTTCCAACATTTGATACATCAAAGTCATAATGTCAGATCTGTGCACGTGCATAGGTCATTGACTGAAACGGTAGACCAGTAAGACAACACAAAGAAGCTTTGAAAAAAATGTCTAACAAATATTGAAAAGGGTTATGTATGACCCTTGTTCAATATTTGTTAGGCTTTTTATCAGTATCTGTCAAGAATATTAGTACAATACTTCTGTCGGACCTTTGTACTATTCAAAATAGAGTTTTGTGACAGCTAACTGACATGTATTACTAAAACAAAACCCGATGGTTTTACTATATTTTCGTTAGATTGTAGGTAAATAATCCAAATGCAAGAAATATTTTAGAGGGGCTTGTGACTAAGTAATAACAGCCGCACGGGTCAATCGATCAGGTTAAGCTACTCTTGCCGCGGTTGGTCCGTGGATGGGTGACCATCTTTAGATACCAATACCCCTCCATGCCTCGGAAAGCACGTTAAGCCGTTGGTCCAGGCCATAGAGAATGTAAACACTGTCCCGGGCTGTCATTCGTTGATATTTGACAGTCGGTTACGGGTCGTCAGAACCCCGAAAGTATGACAACCACTCTTATCAAGGGGTTTCGTATTACCCAGTAACTGGGTTGTGGAGGTCAGATAGGCAGTCGCTCCATGTAAAATACTGGTACTCAGCTGCATCCGGTCAGACTGGTAGCCGACCCCAACGTAGTTGGAAAAAGGCTAGGCAGATGATGATAATCAGTTACCCAAAAGGACCAGGAATAGGCTGTTTATAACGAACCAAACAATGGCGAACTGCTGACGTGCAAAGCAAGAAAACTATGGAAAACTCACCAAATATCATTTTCCTAAGCTCTGCGATGGCTGTCGCCCTGGTAGCTACATTCTCCTTGCATTGTTCGTAAGCCATCTCCATCAACTCGGGGTCTTCCTTCGTGCTGAGTTCGGCTTCGAAGCCAATTTCTAAGAAGCACTCATACATTATTATATCCTAGTAGTTGTGACCTAAAACAAAAAAGAAATGCTTAAAAAAGCGACCGTCAAACCATTTGAAGGCACTGTTTTGGCAAGCGTTGGTCTCAGAAAAAAAACCGGGCAAGAGCGAGTCGGACTCGCACACCGAGGGTTCCGTACCATCATGTTTTTAAATTTTCATCGGCGAGGCCTATATTTATCATCATCATCATCCTATATTTATCACTGTGCACTGCGGTCTAGAATATTGCAGATTTATGTCAGTGCCATCTCTTGACCGATAGTGGAACTAATGTAACTTTTGTTGATGATTTCTGAATAAGTGTGCTATTTAAAGACTTCGTTTCATTTTTCCTGTAATCTTTACATAAACTTCTATCACATAGAATAATTTCAGATTTTTCTCTTTGCAAACTTCGGAGATAAGGGGGGGGGGGGGGGACGGTATTTTAAAAATAAAAATAAATAAAATAATTTTTTTTTCATCAAAAGTCGAAAACTATGAGGCCTAAAAAAAAGAAAAAATGTTTGAGAATGTGCAAACTACGCTCTTTTAATGATACCCCACATGCCCTTAGTAGCCCCACTTTGAATTTTTCAGTCCCTGTTGCAAAAAATATACATATATTTTTATTTCTTTCTTATTTGCAAAATAGTTGGGCAAACGTCATCTAAAACTATTCTAAATTTCAAGTTGATAGCATTAGTAGTTCTTGAGATATCCAGCTGTGACAGACAGACAGATAGACTTAGTCTCACCATAAGGGTTCCGTTTTTATTACCATTTTGGTACGGAAGCATAAAAACATATTATTATAGTATTGTGTGCCTTACGCTTTTTAGGGTTCCGTACCTCAAAAGGAAAAAACAGAACCCTTATATGATCACTTTGTTGTTCGTTTGTCTGTCTGTCTGTCAAGAACTCAAGACCCTTTATCTCGGGAACGCGGTGAGGTATCGAGTTGAAATTTAAACCATATGAGTACCTATATGGTTTTAATTTCAAGTCGATACCTCACCACGTATCGAAAAGTTTGATTCTTTCACTACTTCAAGGGACTGTAGACCTACTCAGGTCTACAGTCCCTTGAAGTAGTGAAAGAATCATACTAACAAAAGATACAAAAGATACGGCCGTTTATGCCCCAAAAAACGTTTATTTCGACACTCTCAAGGAAATTAAAATGTAGCTAAATTTTGATTCCCTTGAGAGAGTCAAAAAAAAATTTGAAATCCACCCCTAGGGTACTTTCCGTTCACCTAGAATCATGAAATTTGTCAAGAAGCAATGACATGTAGTTTTCTTTTTGATCGGCTCCTCAGAGTCATAGCGTGATATAAATAGCCATAGAATTGGGCTATTAAATGCTAAGAGAATTTTTCAAATCCGACTGGTAGTTTCAGAGATTAACGCGTTTAAACAAACAAACAAACTCTTCAGCTTTATTATTAGTATAGATAGATTAGTGATTAACCTTGGTTCGTGTCATTGCTAACATAAACTGGTTTTCAAATCACATCCGAAATTTTAACTAAATATTCGTATGCCTGTCGTTGTTATAAATCATGACAGTTAGGAGATATAAATCTGTTTAATTATTTTTGTAAATGTTGCTAACGCTAAAAAAAAAATATTACACAAAAAACGCCATACCTCCTTTTTTGGCGTTTTTTGTGTAATATTTTTTTTATCCAGCGTGAGATCTCTTACCATGCCAACTAAAAAAATCAACGTCCGTCCTACGTAAGAATTTTATAGCTATAAAAATTATTTATCTTTTCTCTGTCAGGACTACATAATGTGCTATTAAATTAATATGTTTACACATTAAACTATCTTAGCCTCAATCATTCTGGTAACCGATTTAAATTCTTGGCTTATTTTAATTATTTTATTTTTGGATTGCTAACGAGTACGTATTTTTTTAGGGTTCCGTAGCCAAATGGCAAAAAACGGAACCCTTATGGATTCGTCATGTCTGTCTGTCTGTCCGTCTGTCCGTCCGTATGTCACTGCCACTTTTTTCCGTAACTATAAGAACTACACTGTTGAAACTTGGTAAGTAGATGTATTCTGTGAACCGCATTAAGATTTTCACAAAAAAAATAGAAAAAAACATATGATGTACATTACCATGTAAACTTCCACCGAAAATTTGTTTGAACGAGATCTAGTAAGTACTCTACTCGCTCTTGCCCGTGTTTTTTTAAAACATTCTCACATATTTATAAATTCAACATTAATGATGATACAACTAATATTTTTGTAACAATATAATTATGTAATTTAAAAGAGTGTCCATGGAGTTTCTTCCCCATTCTTCTTCATAGGTACCTACTACAGTTTGGAATGGGCAACTATAAGCTTCATATTTCTGACTGATCGACTCCTTGACAATTCTGACTCCATAACACGCATCCATGGCTCGCATACATTATAAGTAGCACGCATGCATAGCACGCATCCACAGCACGCATCCACAGCACGCATCCATAGCACGCATCCATAGCACGCATCCATAGCACGCATCCACAGCACGCATCCATAGCACGCATCCATAGCTCGCATCCATAGCACGCATCCATAGCACGCATCCATAGCTCGCATCCACAGCACGCATCCATAGCTCGCATCCACAGCACGCATCCACAGCACGCATCCACAGCACGCATCCATAGCACGCATCCATAGCACGCATCCACAGCACGCATCCATAGCACGCATCCACAGCACGCATCCATAGCACGCATCCATAGCTCGCATCCATAGCACGCATCCATAGCACGCATCCATAGCACGCATCCATAGCACGCATCCACAGCACGCATCCATAGCACGCATCCACAGCACGCATCCATAGCATGCATCCACAGCACGCATCCACAGCACGCATCCATAGCACGCATCCATAGCACGCATCCACAGCACGCATCCACAGCACGCATCCACAGCACGCATCCATAGCACGCATCCATAGCACGCATCCATAGCACGCATCCACAGCACGCATCCACAGCACGCATCCACAGCACGCATCCACAGCACGCATCCATAGCACGCATCCACAGCACGCATCCACAGCACGCATCCACAGCACGCATCCACAGCACGCATCCATAGCACGCATCCACAGCACGCATCCTTCAAAAAAAAAACCTCGGACAAACAGACAGACGGACATGACGAAACTATAAGGGTTCCTTGTAGGAACTACGGAACCCTAAAAACGTAGCTTAGTTGAATCAGTTTCCACCAGTGCAAGTGCTATGCTATGTGGGCCAATGAATATGATTGGTGGATATCAAACGCATCCATAGCTGCGTTGCATAGTATATCTCTGGTGGAAAAGCAACCATAATGGGCCTTACTTGGTTTGTTTGGGTCTCACCCATTTACTTCGTGGTCTCACTAAGATAATTTTTCACAAAAAAAAAAAAATTTACCATGAGGAAATTAAGACGCTAACGGCCATCTTTCATTTCAATACTGTTTCTAATAATAACGAGCCACCCATCAAATAAGATTTATTGCTTTTGTTTTGAGAATTGTGTTTCTATAAAAAGTAATAAATCTTATTTTTGTTTGTTGTCATAAATATTTTCTCTGCTTTAGGAAGTAAAGTATGATTAATTACAGGTACCTACGTCAAATACATTAAAATAAATAAAATTGATGTCTATTTTTTTACCAAAAATATTATGTGCAACGGTTAGTGCATCATAGTGCATAGGTGTTTTGTAGATGTATTACGTAATATTAATAATTATGTAATGTACCTATAGGTATGAACAGGGTGATTCTTTTTTAATACATAAAAGATATTCACCGAAACTATGATAAAAAGTGGGTGAATAGACGGGTTTTTTATACAAACTTCCGCCCCGATTTTGCAAAAAGTTTTTAGAAAACCAACTCAAGTTTGCTACAACTTTAAACATTTTTGATTTTTGCAGTAGTACTTACTAGCCATTCTGTAATCAACTTAATAAACACTACTACTAAGTTGATATTCATTTTAATGGAACTAAAATCAATTGGAAACAAGATTTGAATATACTTTAGATAGGTATTATTTCTTTTTTTTTCTTATAATAATAATATACCTTAATATTTTACTCAATGACTGAGATTAAAAAAACTGAAGTGTTAATATTTTGCTCAATAACAGATTAAAAAAAACTAAAGTGTTAATCGACTTTCGTTGCTGACTGTACCTATTATTAAGAGCCCTCTTACATTTTGACTATACCTTTAAAATACCTACTTGTAATTTGGGACGAAGCACAACTAAGATTTTTTTTTTAATTTGGGACAAAACTTCAGGACGAACGAAGAATAAATCGGCACTGTGCCTATGTCTTTGATTTTTGTGATTCTAGGACATCGCAGTTGGCACACAATGTTTTCCTTCACTGTTGGTGACATATTGCCTGCCTGGGTTCGAACGTGAGACCTACAACAACGCGTACAGCGGAGTAATTGCGAAACACACTACCAGTAGCAATCGCTTTCATTTTGACAGTACAACAACATTCATTGCGTTGTTTACGATGTTGAGCAGACACATCTGTCGAACATATGAAGCAATGGATTAGCAATAATTATCCTTCAGAATGATTCAGTTAGTAGTGCGTTACGCGATTAGGATGCTGGGCCGTTACCACATATTAACTATGATGAGTTGTTTAAGTGGTCAACCGTTTATTTTGCCAATCTGAATTAGAATTGCGTAACACACTATATGATGTATAGACTGTGCTATTACTCTCAATTTGAATCATTTTCAAGCATAGGTATTTCTAATCCATTGCTCCTTAAGTTCGAAAAATGTGTATGCCTAACAACGCAAATAACGCAATGAATGTTGTTGAACTGTCAAAACGAAACCCATTGCTACTGATAGTGTGTGACGCAATTACTCTGCTGGGCTAGATTAGAGCCAGCAGTAATTCTAGTTAAAGTAATTATCTCGTGCAAAGCCCAGATAATTGGTCCAGAACGGGCCGCAGTGGTACATTGTTATCTAATGTAATTACTTGCCTAACGTAGGTATGCTCCGGATTAGTGGACCTGGGCCAAGGTAGGTTTAGGTAATTGTATTTTATTATAATGATTGGATACCACATAATGTTGTACAGTATTTTTGTATCACACGAACAGATGCGCGTTTTACTTGTGGTTATCAAGTGTGTGTGTATATGTTACGGGCAATTTGATAAGTCCGGCCATTATGAATAATGCCCAACCTATCTTGGGCAAAGTAATAAAATAGGTGAACTGTAGTGTTTTTGTTTATTTAATGAAATTAAACTTACAACCTCGGGGTGCCCTTCGCTCGCTCTTGCATCCTATGTCGCGTTGTCACCATAACGTTTTGGTCTTGAACGTGCCTTTGAAGTATAAAGGTCGGCCACAATTTATAACTTGTATTTTCTTTTAATGTCAAGGGATACTACAGGTTACAGGGTTGTAAGCCGAAGAATTGCCAAACTTAAGTGGCAGTGGTCAGGGCACATTGCAATGTGCCCTGACCTGACATTGCTCGCAGAACAGATGGCCGATGGGGCCGAAGGGTTCTGGAGTGTCCACCGCTTACTGGAAGATGAGGTGTTGGAAGGCCGACAAGATGGACCGATGACCTGGTGAAGTCCTAAGTCCAGCATGGACGTCTTTCGGGAGGGTTGTTAGGTAGGTAGGTGTATCGATATACAACAATATCCCATAATTATAATATTTCAGTAGCAATTACTTCAACCAAGAGAGGAACTCTGATATTTTAGTTTTTGATATGAAAAACGAAGGACACTCGCCAGAAACACACTGCCATGTTGAAATTAAGACCTTTTCACACCACCTACTCGATAATGTCAAGTTTTTGTATGTCATGGAAACAGATGCAAACCGAACCTAAAGTTAATCGTTCTAGGTTAACCGGGCAATAATATTGTACTGAATTTCGTTATAACCCGCTGGTCAATAATGTGATTTGAATTTGGAACCTTAACTAAAATTAAGTATGAAAACTTTTACAAAAAAAAATCCAATTGCTTTTTATTACCTCGCAGAAGGAGAGAAAAGTACAGTATTTATCTCAGAGATAAAAGTGTCTTCGTCTGGCGAGCTTGAAGCCCTGGCTGCACTTAGGATTATAGTCTTAACTCCCTCGGTGAATAATCTACTATTCTAGTGTTACCTTGAGCCACAAGACACAGCGTAATTATATGATTACTTTGTGACTATCTTGCATTAAATCTAGTCTGCTGTGTTGGAATAAAAAAATACAACTGACATTCAATTTAACCCTAAATCCATTATTTTCTTTTAATATTCATAACTGATTAGTTTAACAGACGTGTCATTGTAAAATGCTAATCACGTGTGATATTGAAATCGAGTGTAACAATGTATAAATAAATAAACAAACAACTGAAAACTCGTTGAACTTACATTATTGTTGATGTAAGAATATTTTTTACAACGAAAATGATTAAGGGCGAATTTCACCAATGATGATTCATTGGTGAACTTCGCTAAGTATCTCTAAACACAATAATTCAAGGGTTACATCAAAGTCAGACATTATACCACAAATTTTCTAAAAAACTTTATTTAATCTGTATGACAAATCTCATTTCCAGTGGTTTGTTTGGCTGTTGTTAATTTCGGTCAACCAATCGCACCACTCAAAATGTCATTTGACTTCGTAGTAGTTAAATGTGTTCTGGGTCATTTATCAGTCATTTGTTATCAGTAGTTCAAAGTTCACTGATATTGACAAGCGCGGTAGGTATAAAAACACTATCAGCTGGTCACGAGTCCTATTTATCGGACTATTTGCTTTCGCAAGTATGTCAACATACTCATTGTAAAGGCATGCACAGACATGCACGAGGCTGGCTTTGCATACATGGATGACATTAACCCTGCAGCCTTGTGTAACGTCTAGTTAACACTTACGTGTCATGAATGCATGGTTCAATTAACATTTAACTACGTTCGCTACGTTAGCTTGTGAACTGCAAGCATACATGGTTATTATAATTAGGTTCCTGGAAGATACTGCTGACCTAGTCTCAGACAAAGAGAAAATGTATATTTTAGTTTTTGTAGTCTAACCATTGAGTCTAACCATCTCTAGATTACGACCACAAAAACTAAAAGGAAAACTTACAAGTTTCTGTGACTTGATATTATAAAAAAAACAAATAGGTACTATGAGGTTAGTGCGCTTAAATTATACGTAGATTTGCGTCACACAATGATTTAGTATCTACAGTGTGTAGGCAACTTATAATTTTATTATTCGTCATCTACAAAAAAAATAAGTTTGGTTGGTATAAATTATGTAAATAATTATGTATTTATAGAATAACGTTTTTTAAATGTCAAAACAAGTCGAACCAAAATAGATAACATTATCATAAAAAATGCGGCAGTTGAAAACTGATTGTGTTAATATTACAGATGACTCTTGTATTTCATTATTTTAAATCTAAACTAATAATAAAGCTGAAGAGTTTGTTTGTTTTAACGCGCTAATCTCTGGAACTATCCAATTGGATTTGAAAAATTATTTTTGAATTTGATAGTCCAATTCTTGAGGAAAGCTTATATCTTATTATTTAGATTACTTATTCCGGAAATTGTATGTATACATTCATATTAATCAAACTAACACATATAAAGAAATCTCCATGTTTTGCCGAGAACTGTGCGAAACAGGGGCAGTCGCTGGTAATTATATAGCGGTAACAAACAAAGAAACCAAACCAGGTATTTTATAAAACGTTTAAATGAACGTAAACATTACTTCGTGGTGTAGTTGTGCTTAGTTTCCAAACTAATTACAAGTTAACGCACATTAGAACTAGATTTACTACTACAAAATTTAAAATACTTTGTTGTTAATTGGTCCCCCGTGCAATTTACATAATGTAGTGTAAGTAGGTATTATTAACTCCTATGCGTTCTAAATTCCCAGTACAAAACAAAGCTATATTCCCGTCGGCGTCGTCCCCACCACTCCACCAGTGGATGCACCGTAGGTACGGTGGGTGCAACGGGAATGCACGTTTGTTTTGCACTAAGGATACTAGGGATCTAGAAAGAGAAGAAATTAATTGGAAAACAAAGGATATTTATTAACACATAAAATACCAATAGAAAAATATAAATAAATAGACCAGAAAAGTAACCCTTAATGAGTAGGTATATTTACTTTCAACCGGGTTCTGCAGTTTTGCGTCCCATAAGAAAAATCTCGAGTATCAAAACAAAAAATACATATCTAATTAGAGCAAAATAGTACCCACCTGAATAAAAATACCACAGCTATCACTACAAATGACTAGTTCACTTCACACTTCACCGCATATTTTGCACAATCGTTTTTCACGACACTATTTATCCTGCTTCACGACACAACTCGACACGACTTTACGACTAGTAAAACGCATTAAATAAGTACTTATCAGGCGGCGTGTTCCGTCATCATCAGTAAATCGTTTGGTCTTGATTCTCGCTCAAGGATCGCAAGGTAACTAACTGCGCGCGCGCCGATATCAAGCGTGTTTTTGTTCAGAACTGACGATTCATGTGTTTGTGACGTCATAGTTACAAGCCGTAGGGATTTTCTGTTGTGGTTTTTGGAGTTCCGTACCAAAATGGTAAAAACGGAACCCTTATGGTGAGACTAAGTCTGTCTGTCTGTCTGTCACAGCTGAATATCTCAAGAACTACTAATGCCATCAAGTTGAAATTTGTAATAGTTTTAATAATCTGAAATTATTCTATGTGAAAGAAGTTTACGTAAAGATTACAGGAAAAATAAAACGAAGTCTTTATAATAGCACACTTTTTCAGAAATCATTAACAAAAGGTACATTAGTTCCACTATTGGTCAAGAGATGGCGCTGACATAAAATTGCAATATTCTACACCGCAGTGCACAGTGTTACAATTATTCTCTGATGAATATAGGCCTCGCCGATGAAAATTTAAAAACATATGATGGTACGGAACCCTCGGTGCGGACAGTCGTTACGGGTAGTCAGAAGCCCGAAAGTCTGAAAACCAGTCTTAACAAGGGGTATCGTATTACCCAGTAATTGGGTTGTGGAGGTCAGATGGGCAGTCGCTCCATGTAAAATACTGGTAGGTATTCAGCTGCATCCGGTTAGACTGGAAGCCGACCCCAACATGGTTGGGAAAAGGCTAGGCAGGCGAATTTCTCCAATGAAACTGAACGCCACCAGCTCATCTATTTCAGTGTGATCATTGTTGTGGAATATCAAAATACAGAAGCCTGCACATCAAGCTACTACAATCTGTCAAATTACTTTAATAGATTTTCAACTTCACCGCGAAAGCATAAGGTTCAAATTTGATAGGAAAAATTTGACAGTTTCGAGTAGCTTGATGTGCTGGCGTCTGTACAGTCACGAGCACAAGTATGTTTACACTTGACTTTATTCAAAGGCGATTTTCTCCTTTATTTTTGAATGAAAATGCAATGTTATTAGGAACATAGTATTTTCGAACCTATGGGTTTATGTTAAGGGTCGTATTTCAACTTTGCATTCGTTATTTCGTGAAAAAATCGCAATTGAAAGTTGCCAAGTGTTGACATATTAGTGCTCGTGACTGTAGATACTAATTCCATGTGGAATATTGACACTGAACCACAGAATACGTAATAGTACCTACAAGTACTGAATGAACGTCGTTTAGATGTGTCATCGCGACGCCCGTTCCGTTTCATTGGTAAAATTCACCCTAATTCATTGCGGGGAAATTGATAAATAGTAAACTACATACCTGTTTATAACGTGTCTGTCAAAAGGCTTCCATAGCACTACTGCTGACATGGTCCTGTGTGGTCGGGCCACAGAAAATTCACTTTGTCTTACATAAAAAGAATATGAAACAATTTAATGTAATTTAAACTCTAAACGGCTATTAACATTCACATTTATCAACTAAATGACGGGTGAAACTATGGTGAACGTGTAATAAATTTATTTTTTAATTAGTTTTGATTTGATTTAATTTTCAATTTGGTGCACATAATTGCTTTTATTGGCAATATAGTTATATAAAATTTCAAATTATTGACATTTTAATAATAATTATAAAGTCAATTTTAAGAAAGTTTAAAGGTTGGTGTAACAAATGATCTGATTGACCCCAAGAATTTGATTTTTGATTGAGCAGTTGATGTAAAAAGCAATTTAAAATATATTTATAATATTTCGCCGCAATATTTTAGTTTTTTAATAGTTATGGTTAGATTAGGTTATTAGATTTTGTGGTTTATTAAAAGTTTGTACATTATTTAGGTAATAAAAATGTAGGTATAATATTTTTTATCAGAAAAAATGAGTCTGCGGTATATTAAAAATACATTTCATAACATAACATCACGCTAGTATTCTCCAAAGGGGTAGGATGAGTCCCATGTAGATACTTAAAAAATCTAATAGGGCGCGAAACTTTGCTATTCAGGTCAGATGCTTGTGATAAATTTCGATAAGGAATGGAAAGATCCATTTTATACAAACTACAGTGCGGTCGACAAGACAATACGTTTTTGACACCTGTCAGTTTTATTGTACAAACGAATACGCGATTATTTTGCGAATTTGGTGTTTCTTAGTTAATGTAGCATTGACAGGTGCAGACAGGTGTCGGGACCGGATTCTCTCGACGGCCAGACTAGAAATTAAAATGAAAACGCGAAACATTGGTCAATAAATTACCAAATTGACACATTTTCACGACTGTGATGTTTAATGCAGCAGGAGGGGCCCGTAGCTAAATACTAACAGCCGCACAGATTGATTGATCGATCAGGTTAAGCTACGCTTTCCGCGGTTGGTCTGTGGATGGGTGACCATCTTTATATACCGAGACCCCTCCGTGCCTCAGTTGGTCCCGGTTGTCATTCGTGGATCTTTGACAGTCGTTACGGGTAGTCAGAAGCCCGAAAGTCTGACAACCAGTCTTACCAAGGGGTATCGTATTAGGTACCCAGTAACTGGGTTGTGGAGGTCAGATAGGCAGTCGCTCCATGTAAAATACTTGTATTCAGCTGCATCCGGCTAGACTGGAAGCCGACCCCAACATAGTTGGGAAAAGGCTGGGCAGATGATGATGATATGCTAGTTAGATAGTGTGCTGAAAATATAATACAACTAATTTGATACGATTGAAAAAAATCATGAAGATACCTCTAAAAACTTTCTTTTTACAATAAAAACCATAATAAGTACCTACCTAATAAGTATACATACAATCATTCTGTTATTTACACTTTCACACACTACTCACCGAGAGGCTACGGCTCCTTTCCTACAAACAGGCGCGACACGCGACGCGAATCGCGCGACACAAAGGCACCGCAAGTCGCGCAACGTGTCGCGCGCGATTCGCGTCGCGTGTCGCGCCTGTTTGTAGGAAGGAGCCGTAGCCTCTCGGTGAGTAGTGTGTGAAAGAGTGAGAGGGGGTGAGTATATGAGTTTACTATTTCAATATTTTTAATAAGTTTTTTGTCTCTTCGTATGTGAGTTTACTAATATATTTAAAGAGTATATATACTTTTACATATTGTTTTATTTAGCGGGTATATTTCCAAGGCGCCATTAATCATATTATATAAGTACGGTCCCAGGAAGCAAAAGTATATTTGATAACGTAAGCATGTCTGAAAGAAGGTCGGTTAATATTACTAATAACATTTCGTCTTCCTGCTAGGTCACCTTTTGAAAATTGTAGTAAAGAGTGTTGCTTCAGAACCACAAGAAATACAAACAACTGGCGAACTATCAGGACCTCACACGACTGATAGACAAGATGGGTTGGGTACCAATAGGGAGGAAAAGTAGGTACTAACTTTCAGAACAGTCCTCTGGGATATTTCTAAGGGCTTTAATATAGTTTATGTGCACCTCCCCAAACTGTGAGACAATATCGGAGAATGGACTGTACGAGTGCTAAGTATATTTGTTTCACTAGTTTTGGCGGTGCAACATGTCTATAAAAGGTACTTGAAAACGTAGATCTGGGGCCAAAGTCTGCTATTTTTATAAATTCGTCATTCCAACACGATCCCATTGTCATTTTGCTAAAAAAGTAAATTAAAGTTCGTAATCTGCTAAATTCATAATGGTCGATCATTGGTCGGTCGATCATACTCGTAACGAATTAAAAGCAATGACTGCACAATGACGTTCTAATGGTAGGTCACTGATCAAAAGAACTGTCAAAATTTTAGCAGATTACCTTGTCATTATTGAGATTAACATTCTATTAGATGCCATCATTTCTTTCAGTGGAGTGTCAGTGGTTGACCATTGGAAAGTCATAATGACGCCATTATATTAGCAGCTTACCAAACTTGTCAAAATCAACAATTACGAAATCAATGATAGACCATTCTGACACTATTGTAATAGCAGACTTGAGGCCCTGTTTTCTTGTTCTAGATGTGAGCAGGTGAATATGGCCTCTGAAGGAGAGATTACAGTCCAAAACAATTCCAAGATATTTAATTGACGCTGTCTTTACTAGTGTTGAGCAAGAGCATACTAAGCTATTACAACAACTATGTGCTGTAATCGAGAGGGTATAAGGTAGGTAGCTGTTTATTTTGGGTGCGCATCGAGAATGTCATATACTGGGTTTTATCCGGATTAAGGGTCAGGGATTTATTCTGAAGCCAGTGGTCACAACATTGAGTCCGTCCTGCGCCTTTTTATATACTTTGTCCCAAGTATCAGCAGAGAACAGCAGAATACTGAATGAACGTCGCGTCGTTTAGATGTGGTCATCGCGTTGAGTTTCATTGGTCAAATTCGCCCTAATTCATGGCGGGTAAATTGATGAATGTTATAACTAGTAAACTACATACCCGTATATTACACAGAGAATTCACTTTTTCTCACTTAAAAAGAATAATATATGAAATAGTTTAATATAATTTAAACTGTATACGACTATTAACTTTCACAGTTACCTATCAACTAAATGGCGGATGAAACTGTGGTAAACATGTAATAAATTAATCTCTTTAATTATTCTTGAATTGATTTAATTTGCAGTTTGGAGCACATTAGTGGTTTTATTGGCGTTAAGTAGGTATATAAAAATGCAAATTATTGACATTTTAATAATAATTATAAAGTCAATTTTAAGAGTTTACAGGTTAGTGTAACAAAATAATGATCTGATTGACCGCAAGAATTTGATTCTTAATTGAGCGGTTGATGGAAAAAGCAATTAAAAATATTTTTATAATATTTATAAGAATGGCATTGCCATTTTGTTACACGTGAAGTTAACTATGTTACAGGCTGCAATAGTATGGTTCAACTCATTACGATAAACCGGTAATAGGGCTATACAATATGTAACAAAAACCCTGTCCGATCCATTAAAGGCGTATTCCTGGTTCAACATACGTACTAGAAAAAATTGTTATAAAAATGTAACTCATAAAAACCAAAAGTTACTGATTTTTTATTTTTATAATCCATGCAAAATTTAACACTGAATATGGCAAATTTTCATAAGTTGACAACACTCCACCCGCCGGCAAAATCTTTTTATTTTTACCTATTTTTATTTCAAAGAACACCGCCCTACACTACCGCATTGTAGGCACTCTTTCAACTCGCCGCTCGAGTCGCCGACTCTTTGATGCCTCCGACTGGTTGCCTACCGGCGCGCTACTTGTTGCCAGTCTTTCGTGGAGATAGCTTTCGATCGGACGTCCGTACGTATCACGTGCCGCTATCGTTTCGCGAACATGTCGTATTCCAATCAGGAATATTTTAATATGTTGATGTGCTTAGGCAAGACCGACTGTAGTGAGTGTGAGGTGCGCTACGCTAATAGGCCAGGCCCAGGTGTGACAGTACCGCGTCGGAGCGTGCGTTCCAACGCCTGCATAACCGTGTGTACACCACAGGCAGTGTTCATGGGCACGAGTCGCAGGCCGCTGATGCTGGAAGACCACGAGAGCGCAACGTGGAAATCGAGGAACAAGTGCTAGATTATGTTTGCCGCGGATCCCACGCAATGAACAATTAGAGACAACTGATTACGAACCACGAAGTACGTGCAAATTTAGCGAAAAGGTGTCGAATGTGTATTAGTATTGGAGGTGGACATGTGGAGCACGATCGCCGAACTATGCAACAACAACAAGTTGATGTTTTAATGAACTGATACCTGCAGTCGGTAAGTACATTGCCAAAAGCACATCACATTTAAAAAAAGCCCATAACAGGGCTACATTTAATTCAATTAATTCTTTCTTGTGTCTGAAATTCGTATCACTATGCCTATGCCTACAAAACAATATCAGCTGATAGGCCTGCCTAAGCGTAGGCATAAGGTATGTATGACGTAGCGTAGGTTTCTTTCGTTATAAATTTGTTTGGCGGCGCGCGACAAAGCAGGTTCATGACAAAGGATCATACAAACCGTCTCGCTCAGGCGGCGTCTTTGACACAAAACTGTAGGTAGTTACAGGTGAACTTTGTCGAGCGATCAGTGTTGCCTTTAATCAGTCTTTATTTTTTATTTTTATTTAATTAAATTCACTGGGGAAAATTAATAATCTCAAATCCAATAAATGGTTACGTATATGTGTACGCAGTACGATGCCGAATAATACTCTTAAGGATCGGACAGGGTTTTTGTTACATGCTGTAGAATGCTTTATCATTATTTATGCTAATATCTATTTAAAATAATAATAATATGTAAATTTATATGAAAAAAAAAATAAGCAAAATGATCATAGGGCATCAAAAAATTCGTCCGCATCGCTGTCAACAGGAACAGTGCCCAAAAGGCTGGCAGCATTGCCACGTTGTATGGCAATGCTAATTCTTTGGCCAAGAAATAGGCCAGCCCTCTGGTCACGTGAAGAGTCGACTAAATAAATAATTTATCATTTAAATAACAAGGCTAATAAATAAATATGATATAAATAGTTTTTTAATTGATTAAAGTAGGTAATAAATTCATTTGGGCGTAAGAAAATGATTAAAATCATAATATTAACTTTGACTTTGGCTTCATGCGGTAGGATGCCTACACTACTAAAAAAAAAAAACGGTCAAGAGCGAGTCGGACTCGCGCACCGACTCAAACTCAAACTCAAATCATTTATTTCAATTAAACCTTGTACAGGCACTTTTGAATTGTCAAAATTAAATAGTCTGTCAGTTAGTCAGAAAGTTGAAGCTAGTTGCCCATTCCAAAGCGTAGATCTCTATGGAGAAGAACGGGCAAGAAACTCCATGGACACTCTTTTAAATCAAGATATTACAAAATCCTGGGTACATTATTCTTGTTGCTTCTATATGTGAGAACTATGTAAAAAAGACAGAAATGAAGAAACAATTCAAGACATAAGATTAAAAATAAGCCTTGGCAGTTAAGAGATGACCAGTCTCAACCGACGGCGCCCATTCACGAACATGACGCGTGGATCAGCACCATCCAGCTCCACCATTTTGTAGGGAACCGAATGATCCAACACACGCGCCACCATCGGTGAGACATTTAAGTGAGCATGACACGTTCTCAACTGCCATGCTATTTCAAGTCCGAGGGTTCCGTACCATGTTTTTAAATTTTCATCGGCGAGGCCTATATTCATCAGAGAATTTTAACACTGTGCACTGCGGTGTAGAATATTGCAGTTTTATGTCAGAGCCATCTGTTGACCGATAGTGGAACTAATGTAACTTTTGTTAATGATTTCTGAAAAAGTGTGCTATTTAGAGAATTCGTTTTATTTTTCCTGTAATCTTCTATCACATAGAATTATTTCAGATTTTTCTCTTTGAAAACTTCGGAGATAAGGGGAAGGGTATTTTTTTTACATTTTTCATCAAAAGTCGAAAACAATGCGGCCTAAAAAAAAGAAAAAATGTTTGAGAATGTGCAAATTACGCTCTTTCATATGATACCCCACATACCCTAGTAGCCCCACTTCGAATTTTTCAGACTCCCTTTCAGTCCCTGTTGCAAAAGATATACACATATTTTTATTTCTTTCTTATAATGCAAAATAGTTGGGCAAATGTCATCTAACACTATTTTAAATTTCAAGTTGATAGCATTAGTACCTAGTTCTTGAGATATTCAGCTGTGACAGACAGACAGACAGACTGAGTCTCACCATAAGGGTTCCGTTTTACCATTTTGGTACGGAACCCTAAAAAGACTGCGTGTAAGTTCTCCAATTTCAAATAGGTATAAAGTAAAGTGGTTTTAAAAATGAATTCGAACTGCAAGTTTGTTTGTTTAAGACAATATTGTTCGCGTTTGGTTCTTTTTAGTAAGAAATAATTACTGTCCGCCACCAAGTACCAAGTAAATAGATATACAACTTCTTTATGAAGTAATGTTTTTGTAACGAACGCCGAACGTGTTAATGTGATTAGTGAACATGACTGAGTTATACAGGGCGTCTCACGGCTATGCCACATGGAGGGAAAGTACCTTGAATATTGTAGATGGAACTTTTTACTGAAAGGAGACATTGTTTTAATTTAAAAAAAAAACCGGCCAAGTGCGTGTCGGGCCACGCACAGTGTAGGGTTCCGTAGTAGCCCGTTATCACAATGTAGTACGATTCTGTAGTTCTTTATTCTGAATAACCTGAATATAAAAAAAACATATTTTGTTTTTCAGTGCAAGTCTTTACGTTATAAACAAGCAACTACTTCATCTAAGTCACGCTAAGGATTTTGTATTTGGTACAAAATTATCCAACACCCAAGTTCAACGACTATTACTGCTAAACTAATAAAGTTATCTTAACCGCTATAATTTTACTTTAAAGTTCATGAAATGCACTATCATCGTGAATTTTTCCAGATTTTTCAAGTCAGCAGTTTAGGTTTTAGAGGGGGGGGGGGATGGCTACTGAACAAAAAAATTGCACTTTACAGTTTAATATTTCGTAAATGGAGCATTAAATCGAAACATAATTTTAGCAACCCCCAAGTCATTTTAGAAGACCTATTCAACGATACCCCACACGATGGGGTACACTTCACATGTACGGGAGCTACCCTAAAAAAAATATTTTCAGGTACCGTAAAAAATGTATCAGAAAACAATTACATTACAGTATAGTATAGTAGTTTATATTACAGTATAGTATATAGTATAGTAGTTTATATTACAGTATAGTATAGTAGTTTATATTACAGTTATTTTTTTTTGTCTGTGCTAAAATACTAATCAATACAATCCCAATCTCTTTGATTATACCTAAGTAGTGCAGCGAAAAAAAAGAAAAACACTGGATGTCGCCATATTATGATTCATAATGTTATCCTATTATGATTCTGCCAGTGGCCTTTTTAGGCCCCAAGATCAAGACAGACAGAGACTCAGAGTTGTGCAATGCATTTTATAGCACCGGCCGGCCTCGAGGACGGCGCTTGCGCGGCACTTTGACTCGCGCGACTTGAACCTCGGGTATGACCCGCAGGTACTCGTGCTGTCTTAGTATTTACTTAAGAGTTAGCAGTTGTAAGGTTTACTAAGACATCACATAATCATATTATGGTTCTCACACATTATTTTCCATATTTCTTTTTCATTTATTCTTTCGCAGGTCTGCTAGATTTTTTTCTGAAGTAGGTATTTCTTTTTTTTTAGTTTTGTACCTAAAAGTTATAATTATGTAATTGTCCTGTGTATGTTACTTTGTACATAAAAGTATAATAATATACAAAAAGAAATTCGTGTTAGTTACACTATTTATAACTCAAGAAGGGCTGAACCGATTCGGCGTTTTGTATGGAAGTGGCTTAGAACCAGCAGACGGTCATAGGATACTTTTTTATTTTTTTAGGAGTGGGGTAGGAGTGGTATAGGAGTAGGTTAGGAGTAGGGTAGGAGTAGAGTAGGGCAGGAGTAGGGTAGGAGTAGGTTAGAAGTAGGGTAGGAGTGGGTAGGAGTAGTGTAGGAGTAGGGTAGGAGTAGAGTAGGGCAGGAGTAGGGTAGGAGTAGGTTAGAAGTAGGGTAGGAGTGGGTAGGAGAAGTGTAGGAGTAGGGTAGGAGTAGGGTAGGGGTGGGGTAGGGTAAGGTGTAGAACACCACGCGAACGAAGTAGCGCCGGGCTAGAAATAATTTATATGGCAAAACCACGTTTGCCGGGTCAGCTAGTAACTAATAAAATAAATAAGTACCTAGCTGTTTCAATTAATGGCTAATTGACTCACTACTTGCTGTGTGAGGCACACCAGCACGCGTAGCATGACCATTTGACCACCATAGAAACGGGTTTTGTCGATGGAAGAATAGACAATATGACAGATTGTAAGACTGATTTCTAAAGAAAACTGTTCTATCTGTCATTTTGTCAAACGTGCTGCTAATCCAAAGTATTGATATTTTGAAGTTTGGTTGGACCTAATTGTCTATAACTATTAACAAACCAGGATCTAACAAATCCAAAATATAATAATTCGAAGCTATAAAAATAATTATTTATAATAATGGCTATATGGCTGATAATTAAGGAACCATGTCTAATCGCGATCAAAACGATTTAAAAAAAAACTAATATAGATAAGTAATTAAAAACCTGTTACTCCGGAATAACGTGCACGAAACGATTAACGTTTTTGTTCACTTGATACCTAATGTTTCCTCAGAAACAAAAGAAAACGCTCTAAGTAATTCATAGTCGCTTTTTACCGACTTCAAAAAAAGGTGGTTATCAATTCGATACGTATGTATGTAATATTACTGGAATTGCGTTATATTCACATAGGACAATCTATTAGGGCTTCCAAACAAATATACAAAATTTTATAGACGTATGTATGTATGTTTGTCCACGCATTTCTCCGCAACTATTAATCGGATCGTAACCATTTTTTTTATTGGCTTACTACACATTACATAACATCACACCTGTAATCCCCAAATGGTTAGGCAGACTACGCCCACATTTCGCCAGGTATTAAGGGGCGAGCCTATTGTTATCCACTAGCAACAAATCTAGACTCCGGGCTGAGTAATTAAGGCCAATACCAATAGGTGCGACACGCGATAAAATCGCGCGCGGCACAAAGGCACCGCTCGTGGCGCGACTTGCGGTGCCTTTTTGTCGCGCGCAATTTTATCGCGTGTCGCGCCTGTTTGAAGGAACCAGGGGATAAGACCGGAATAAATCATCCAAATACATACAGAGTTCGAAATACAGCTGTGATATTCGGTTTAAAAATATATGTATCGTTTATATTGCAAATTCTGCAAGAATTATACTCTATCTCATAAGCTAGGTGATACTTACCGGTATTTATTTAGATTGAGATTGATACTATGTTACGTAATTAGGGCAGGACCTCATGCAGTAGCGCTTGCGACCACTATATACCAACGAAGCAGTCACACACACATAGTTACAGGAATAGAATACAAAGCTTTATCTATTTCTTCATATCTCTTTGTATTGTGATGAAGTATCTCGTCATCTTTTCTCAGACAGTTTAACAATGCCACAATAAGAAAATTGTAAATTGGTTTGCAACAATTTACTATGTATTACGTTTTCATATTGTGCATTTCATTGAGAGTAGTTTCCGCCACGCGATTGCAATTATCCTCAACTACTTAGGTACTCCTCGTTGCTCAGAGTAGAGTTGTGTCGCCAGGATGGACCGCAGCTTCCGTTTCTCCACTGACTTCTGGTATTTTGCGCAGCCACGAGTTAGCCGTAGCCTTGATCGAGGTCAAGAGCAGGCCCATTCAGCAATAAAAAAACTTAAAATATAATTGTTTTGCTGTTTTAAGATTATTCTTCTTGTTTTTGCATTTTTTGTATTTGTACTGATCACATGTGCCAGATTTATTAACCATTCGATGTTAAAAACGTTCGAGTATTAAGGGCCTGTGCACAACACGTTTTTTGAACGCGCCGTTGACGCGCGTTTGCGCTATACAGACGCGATACGCACGCAAGTCAGACGCAGCCTGTAGACCTTCTGTAGGATAAAAGCGCGCCGTCGACACACGTTTCTAAAACGCGCGTCAACGGCGCGTTTAAAAAACGTGGTGCGCACAGGCCCTTAGACGTTCGATTTATAGTGGTCGATCAATGGATATTCGATTATTTGGCATTCGATTTGGCATAGTACACCCAGTGGCGTGCATTACATAAAGGCATTAAGCAGTGCCTACCTCGATAAATCACCTTATGCCTGTCAATTACATTATAGTGTATGTGCCCCACAGTTACTTACTAACTAATTTATCATACTTAACAAAAAACAAAATCTTCATACAAACACGCGCGGCAGTAGGCAGTCGCCAGACGGCCTACTTGGCTCCCGTGTATTATTCGCACATTGTCATTGGTCTTTATTCTTTAATCAACGAAGAAATTAAAAATACGTACGTCTCACGCGTAATACCATGACGTTCATCCTTCGCAATTTATCACTCTAAAGTAGGCATGCCTACTCAAACAACCAACCGAGTATGAATGTTATAAAATCGTAATTTGTAATTCTTTCGTAATTTGGCCGTGCGAAGAAAGAAAGTGATGGATATTGAGGTCGCCGATAGTGAGGTAAAAATGAAAATCCAAGAGGGCTGCAATTTTTTTTCAAATTTTTCATCATGGGTGTCGTTTTCATGGTTTTTGAGGGTGCTGAAGTAAATAGAGAGGTCAAAATGAAAATCCAAGATGGCGGCTGTAATTATTTTTTTCATCATGGGTTTCGTTTTCATGGTTTGAGGGTGCTGAAGCCAATTATAGTGAGGTCAAAATGAAAATCCAAGATAGTGACCGCGTCTGCCTAGACTAGACCCGGCCTAGTGCCTGCCTACCTATTCTGAAAACCAATGCACAAACTAACTGAAAACAAAAACACACACAACACACAAGAAAAAAATTATGTTTAACTGGGTGTAGTGGCACACCCCAGTCACCCCAGACAAACATATTATTTGCTTTCTTTTCTTTTTCAATCATTATTGCTAACCAAAAGCTAGGTTTGGAATTTGTTATCTCTAGGTCCAGACTGATCTATACCATGATGATCTTCTTTAATCGTGTCCGTAAAGTAGCAGTTACAAGAAAATCTTACGCAGTGGTAAAAAAAAATTACTCAGTGGTAAAAAAATCGACCAGTAGGTAATCGTCGCCTGTCGCTTCTTACTAGCTGAATGTCTAGTAGTCCACGTAAACAGAACACGATTTTGTACTCGACTATTAAATCCATATAAAAACACACGGAAAAGAAAAACCCTTTTTTTTCATATAAAAATATGCTAAATGTGTGATCATTTATTTAAGCCATGTCAGCCATTTGTAACTCTTAAGTCTTAACCCTACGTCCATACGTCCATACATGGGATACACATAGTGAAAGCTAACGTTAGGTAAGAGAATAAGGCTGCCTTTCCACCAGAGATGTGCGAGGTAGCTGGGTGGTGCGAGGATGCGTAGCGAGGCTGTGAGACGGTGTGATCATTTTGAAAGATATTGCTAATACATTGCTTCATATGTTCGAATAATATGTCTGCTAAACCACATAAATAACGCAATGAATATTGTTGAACTGTCAAAATGAAACCAGTGTTTTACGCAATTTTCCCGCAGTTAAATGAACGTAAACGAGGCAAAAGGGGTATGCAAGGAACGGTCCTTACATACTCCTTTTGCGTCGTCGTAGCAGGTGGCGTTCTGTAGTCACTGCCTACCCACATGGAAAGAAGGCGTGACTTTATATCTAGTAAGTTACTGGGTAACAAGAACCTCCTTGACCAGACTGGTGGTCAGACTATCGGCCTTCAGACTACCCGTAACGACTGTCAAAGATCTACGAATGACAGCCGGGATCAGTTGCTTAACGTGGTATCCGAGGCACGGAGGGGTCTCCATACGTAACGGAAGGTTACATAACCTTGAAGTTCGACACGTGCGGCTGATATTATTTAGCCACGAACTTCCAAGAAATCACGTTTATAGTATTTTTTTTTCTAAAGTTTCTTTATAGGCTAAAGTTTTCCTTATTTGATTAGTCACGTGTGTTGAATTGTGATCATGTTGCTGAGCACCATCAAGCGTCGCCTTGACCTCGCCAGACCTGCGACACTTAATTAGAAACAAAAGACCTATGATTTTACGTCGTAGGTTCGTGCACGAAATTGACTGATTTTGATCAACTTTGTTCATTGTTTGTAAAAAGAGGGAAAAAGAAAATGAATAAAATGATTTGTGATTTAAAAAGTCGAGTTCCTTTATTGCATGTGGCTGAAAGGGATTTTTCAAATAAATAAAGTATTCGCGGAAAATAACTAAGTAATACCTACTTATTCGCAACAAGTTTTCCGAAAAATGACGCGCGACTGTCGTTAGCTTTGAATGATCAAAGCTTTTTATGTCCAAAATCAAAAGTAATTTCTTGGAAAAATAAGAATTTTTCCAAGAAATTACTTTGCCGCTTTATCAACAAAATAATAAAACTAAAATAAAGTAAAAAATTAAACGGATATACAAGAATCGTTTTTTTCGGCGTTTTATGCCTTGTGGTACGGAACCAAAGAGAATATCTTTGTACGGAACCCTTCGTGTGCAAGTCCGACTCGCACTTGGCCGGTTTTTATATAATATCATGACTGTAACAGTTTTGAAAATAACATGTTCATCTATCAAAGAGAGCCGGGTGATCTGTAACTCAGGACCCTCCTATCCCGCTGACCCGGAACCGCTGGCCCGCTGGCCCGGAACATAAAGGGCTAAGGAAGGAACACGGGTGGGTTTTAGTCAGTATGAGTCTGACACTCCCTTCCGCTCCACCCAGAGCGGGAGACATTGTGATGACTTCCCATCCTGAAAAAAAAGGACCCTCCTATCTCAGACACCTTTCTCTATATATTTATGATTGTGCATTCTATTAATCAGTGCCTGTAATATGACGTGGAGATAAATAAAGATTTATGATTATGTGTGGTGGTAATGTAAAAGGCACGGCTGCGTCGAGTAGCGCCATCTATTGAGTAGAACATGAACTATTCTGTTAATAAATATTGATGTTCCACTAGAAGCCATTAATAAATGTCAGCATGTTCAAAAATATCTGAAGGCATATTTTCACGCATTGGCTGTGTAATCCCAATTGCTCAATAGTTTGGATTACCTATTGATCATTTCTATTCCCTTCAACACCTATTAGAACCATAGGTAATGGCATTATTAGACACGAGCTTCTGCACGCGGTTCCACCCGCGTGTATGTCGGAAATTATCCCACGAGAACGTGCTACCGGGACAAAGAGGTAGGCATAGATATCCGGTGGTAGGCGTGAAAATATAACATACATAATATTTCGATTTATAATATAAGTATACAAGCCGTGTGCCCGATGAGATTCCCAAGCGGCAAAAATGACGAACTTCCATTCCACACATTGTGCATTTTACCATCACCCGTGAACCATAATAATATCTGTCTGGCAATAAGCAAAAGTGTTTAGTTATAAAAACCAACCAATAGATGCGAAATGTTTACCTGCCCGCTCAATAGATGGCGTTGTACAATTGACGCTCGTTTCTGAATCGCGCGAAGTATAAAGGGTTATTGGTAACAACTTTTACTATAGCCGCGCGGCAACAGACCTAGACGGCGGGAACCAGTATACTATAATGTACTCTGTGGCGGGAACAGACCGCCCCGGAAGAAAGCGGCGCTGTGAGACAGCGTCGCGGCGCGCCTGCAGAAAAACAACATGCAATCACTCACATGGGTGCGCGTAACTACGCGTGCCCAACAATGCCGCGAGCCAATGCAGCGAACACATGGAGGGGCCTGTATTTGCAGGCCACCGCACGGCTTCTGCGGCCGGGGGGCGAAGCCCCGGAAACGCTCGCCACGACCCCTGACGGGGGCGTCGCGATTATCTCGAGAGTTTTACTATGGGACCAAACCAGAAATCGCGAAAAAAAATCAGCAGTTCCCTTATTTGACGAGTTATACGAACATATAGGGATTATTCCCATGATCCCATCAATTATGTTCTGTGATTCCCAATTCCCATTGTAAAAGTTGTTCATAATGATGAGTACAATGTTAATGTTTTATCAATAACCCTGTTTAAGCTCGAGCGACCCTAAATTTGTTAACTCTGGTTTCCCTTCAAAACGCGTAAATCTTTCGCCTTGTACCTACTAAAGATTTCCGTGGAGGGGGACACTCAAATGAGTCTTTTTTAATTTTGAATTCTCTGCTTCAGCAGAGTAAGAATTCCTTATCAATTAAATGGTACTATTGTATGATTGTCTAAAAAAACGCGCTCGGAGAAAGGAAGTATTCCAATTCCAGTAAGATGCTGGTAGGGAATCTTGATTCTTGACCCCGTACTTTCGGGATTGTCCTGGGGGCCTAAAAAGGCCACTTTGGCAGACTCATAAAAGGATAACATAATGGACAGTTAACCGTTAAGAGCCTATACTACCTCAGCTAAAATTCACTCTTTATCTCGCTCGCACGATACTGCTCGCGGACTGTGTGAAAGCGAGACAGAGTGCGGTGCTGGGCGGGAGGCAGCGCCAATAGTTTAGGTATTTGCTTTTTACGGTGAAAATAAAGGTAATTCAAAAAAACTAACTAACATAAGACCTGCTTTATAGTTAGTTCAGTTAGTATGCAAAGTCTCATGATCTAATTTGAAGTATTTTTTGAATACCAACGGTTTATTGTTCGGTTTGGAGATAACTTTGGATTTTTTTTCTATCGAGAAAATTTTATGGAATCGTGTTTACGTCTAACATAAGACCTTACATTAATCCTCAACTTTAGCATATATTTATTTCAAAATTAATGCTGCGGTATTTTCGACATAACGGAGGATCATGCTAAGCCATTTGAGGTAGTATAGGCTCTTAAGTTAATCGTATCAAATCCCATTGGTGAAGCATTTTTCAATTATTTTTTTTTGTCTGTGCTAAAATACCAATTAATACAATCCAAATCCAATCACAATCTCTTTGATTAGACCTACGTAGTGCAGCGAAAAAAAGAAAAACACGGACCGTCTTCGCCATATTACAATTCATAATGTTATCCTTTTATGATTCTCCAAAGTGGCCTTTTTAGGCCACCTGATAACCATGGAATACCTCTCGACTCTTCATAAGCAAAGCACTTCAGGAGGACATGTTGCCCCCTTGTCGCTACGACACTGTGTGCCTTAAAAAGGTCCGAGAGGGACCACAGGTTCCCGAGATTTATGTCAAAGACTTTCAATAATATCATTTTTTAATATATCTAATAATTAATATTGTTAGTAAGAACATAAACAACTTACAAACTAGGTACCTACTGTTAGTACATTTTGTGATTGTACGGTCAGCAACTAAAGTCAATAAACACTTCAGTTTTTTTTTTAATCTCGGATAAAGAGCAAAATATTTGTTCAAAATTGCAGCAGAAGTACAATGCAATTTTGAACAAATATTTTGCTCAATAACAGAGATTAAAAAAACTGAAGTGTTTATATTTTGCTCAATAACTGAGATTAAAAAAGTGTTAATCGACTTTTGTTGCTGACTGTACCATGATAAAATGCTTTTGCCGCATTATAACCCGAAAATTGGAGAGATCGCCGTTTCTTAATTATGCTTGGTTTTTTTTGTGGTATAGCCGACTTGGAGATGGAATGCACTGTTAAAGATTATGAAGATCAATAAATGGAGTACGGTTATTAATTATTTTAATTTCAATATTGTCCTTTCGCAAGCCAATTTTTTGGTTAATTTAGAATCAGGATTTTAGCGCAATACATAATATGGTGACTTAACTAAAAACCAAGCGACTGTGTTATTCCATCATAGACCTCATCCATCGCTTTCCATCAGGCTTGCACGAGGTCAAGAGCAGGCTCCTTCAGCAATAAAATCTAGAATAAATAAAACAAATATCAGAATAAACTGATTAATTACTCGGCTATTGGTTAATTGTTTAAAACCGAATAATAATTAAAATGTAATTAAGAACATAAAATGTAAGCGCCTGTTAATGTTCCCATTGCAATTTGCAATACGCCAGTTAAAATGTGAAATTAATATTTTTGTCAGGCGCCTGTATAATTATTTTATAAATCTCTGTAATCATGGCATATTACTCGTATTATGCATTAATTCGCTTTTGCAATATTAAATATTACCCAGTGCCGTAACTAGGGCGGTGCCAGCGGTGCCCAGGCTCAGGGCGCAGACCCTGGAGGGGCGCAGAAATGACCAGACCTGGGCCACTAACACTACCTATTATTTATTTATACGTGTGGATTCGCGTCGTCCGCGTATATTCTTCTTACAAATAAATAATATTATCAATATTAAAGACGATGAGATCGTAATAATAATCGTAAAAGTTTGTGAAGAATGTGATATCGAAGACGATTTTCCTGAAAAGCGTAAAAAGCGAGTAAAGAGACACGAAATGAGAGAAAGTTCAGACGCCAGCTACGATCTTACCCCACTAAAAATTTTAAAATTCATATACTTAAATGAAGCAATTAATAAAATAGTTTCTGAATTCGAATGTTCGAATAAACGCTTTTTCAACTAATTTATTAATGCAAATGTTACCCCAGGACCCGACGGCTTGCCAGGTAAAGCCTGGGTCCTGGCTTCGAGGGCTCTCGGGCCTTGACTGGAGGCGCTCTCAAGCGCATGTTTGGAGTGAGGCCAGTTTCCACTCCGTGGGAAGACGGGGAAGCTGGTCCTCATTCGGAAGCCAGGGCGCCCTGCGGACTCTCCGTCCGCATACCAGCCCATCGTGCTGCTCGAAGAGGTCGGCAAGCTCTTTGAGAGAGTGATTACGGGCCGCCTCGTCGGGCACCTGGTGAGGACGGGCCGGTTCTTGCGGACAGACAGTTTGGCTTCCGCAAGGGGCGCTCGACGGTGGACGCCATCATGCGCGTGAGAGCCCTCACGACGGGGGACGCGGTGTCCCGGGGTGGGGTCGTCGTGGCGGTGTCACTCGACATCGTCAACGCGTTTAACATCTTGCCCTGGAGCTGCATTGTGGAGGCACTCCGCTATCACTGGGTGCCGACCTACCTCCGTCGAATAGTCGAGGCGTAGGTATTTGACGGACAAAGCCGTCATCTACATGAGCCCCGGAACGCGCCACCATAGGGATCCCAACTAACGGTAGGAGGGGTTCACATCGACGTCGAGACGACGATGAAATACCTGGGCCTCGTCCTCGACAGCCGGTGGAACTTCGTCGAGCACTTCCGACGTTTAGCCCCCAAACTGCAACGGGCCGGGAAACCTTCAAGCGGCTCTTGCCCAACCTGAGGGGGCCAAACGCCTCCTGCCGGAGGCTTTACGCGGTGGTCGTGCGGTCCATGGCCCTATACGGGGCCCCGGTATGGGCGCGTTCACTGTGGCGGCGAGCCGCCCACTACCTAAACGCGCCCCAGTAGGTGGTAGCCGTAAGGCTTATCCGGGGCTACCGCACGATCTCGGGCGAGGCGGCAAGCCTCCTTGCCGGACTGCCGCCATGGGATCAGGAGGCGATAGTCCTCGCGCGCGTTTATGAGTGGCGCGCGGAGGCAGAACGCCGGGGGGAAAATTGTTGAACGGAACGTAGTACATGCAATGTAATAAAAAGAGACAGAAAGATTGTGACGTAGCAGTTTGCTATCTCTCTCACTTGTGGTCTATACTCTGTACTTGTCAAGATGGACAACTAGGTTGCTCCGTAAGAAATAAAACTACTTTTAATTCTATTGCGTATATTTCTTTACAACAATCATCAGGTTATGGGCCCAGACACACATACCTCGAATGATTCTATAAAACTGCACTCTGATTAACCGGCAAATTGAGGTGAAGTAAAACCGCAACGACGCCATTACGCTACGTTGTGCAGGAAGGCAAAGTAAAGAAAATAACGTAAAGGAAGAAAAAGGAAGAGCATCTTAGGAGGTTATTGATCAATTTGATCAAGATGGACAGCAGTCAAAATGTTTTGAAGCTGGAAGGTTCAAGGAACTGGAATATTTGGAAATTCCAAACCAAAGTGCTGTTGCGTGGACAAGGTTGGCTGGATATAGTAGAAGGCCGGCGAATAAAACCAGAAGTAGCTGGGGAGAAAATTGCTTGGGAGAACCACGACGCCAAAGCTCAGACTTTAATAGTCACGAGAATGACTGAAGATGTCATGTTACACATTATATCCTGTTCGACTTCAGCCGAAATGTGGAGAAAGTTACAGAGTGTGTATGAACAAAAGACTGAGACCAGCATTCACATTGTTCAACAAAGATTCTTCCAGTATAGATATGAAAAAGGTATTGCAATGTCTGTATTCCTGTCAAAGATTCAAGAATTGCAGAACAATCTGAAACAAATGGGCGAAGGAATCTCTGATAAGTTTGTTATAACTAAAGTACTTATGTCGCTGCCAGAAGAATTCAAACATTTTATTTCTGCATGGGAATCAGCGCCTGACGACAAGCAAACCTTGGATAATTTAGTGGCCAGGTTGCTAATGGAAGAAGAAAGGTTAATGGAGAAGAATGAAGAATCACAGCAAACTTCATCGTCTGCTTTTGTGATGAAAAATAGAAAGATTGGAAAGTGTTTCAAATGCGGTAAATTAGGACATTTCCAGAGCGAGTGTAGAAATGATAAAAAGAACAGTGAAGAAAACGTAAATAATAAATGTTTTTACTGTGGGAAGTCGGGACATAATAAATCACACTGTTGGTTCAGGAAGAATAAGGAAAATAGTAACCGTAAGAAAAGTAATGCGTTTGTGATATCAAATACAGCATATGATTTGTATCAAGAATCTAAGTGGCTGGTGGACTCTGGTGCAGATGAGCACATGTGTTGTGATCGCGCATTGTTTACACATTTTACAGAAATTTCACAAAAATCAGTCATAGTCGGTAATGGTGCGGCAATTAATGTGTTAGGCTGCGGACAGATGGCGGTACAGGTTCGAAACGGAAAAGAATGGGTTGAGACTACCATAAGTAATGTATTGTTCGTTCCTGATTTGAAAATGAATTTGTTCTCGGTCAATCGTGCCATTGAAAAAGGTTATGTTATGATGACAGATGACAACTCTTGTAAATTTTACAAAGATGATGACATTTGTGCGATTGCAAATCGAGTCGGAAATGGTTATTATATGGATTTGCGATTTAAAAGGAAAGCTGCAAATGTTGCTCAAACAGAGCTGAATGACTTAAATGTGTGGCATGAAAAATTAGCTCATCAAAACTTTGATTATGTCAGGAAAGTGTTGCAGAAAAACAACATCGACGCCAAACAAACTTCAGTTCCAAAGTGTGAAAGTTGTTTACTAGGAAAAATACATCGGTTACCATTCGCAAAAAGTGATTACACTAGCACAAAGGCATGTGAATTAATACACGCTGATACGTGTGGCCCGATGGAAGAAGTGTCCTTAGGTGGGTCGAAATATTTTGTGTTGTTGAAAGATGACTACTCAAACTTTAGGAATATTTATTTTGTCAAAAATAAATACGAAATCAAGAGCTGCATAGATGATTTCTTGAACAAGGCTGAGAATGTTACCGGAAATAGGGTTAAGATTTTTAGAAGTGACAATGGGACAGAGTTTGTAAACAGAGAGGTGAAGGATATGTTCTCAAGGCGCGGGATAACTCATCAAACCACCGTGCCATATACTCCAGAGCAGAACGGTAAAGCGGAAAGAGAAATTAGAACGCTAGTTGAAGCTGCTAGGACGATGTTACATGCAAAGAATTTACCGAGAAAACTATGGGCAGAGGCCATAAATACGGCGGCTTTTGTGCTCAATAGGACTGGAAAGAGTAAAGTAGATGGAAAATCTCCCTTTGAAGTATGGACAAACAGGAACTTTGATATTCATCAATTAAAGGTATTTGGTACTGATGTTTTCACTCACATACCTAAGGAAAAGAGAAGGAAGTGGGATCCAAAAGGAGAAAAAGGGATAATGGTAGGGTATGGAGAAACAACAAAGGGATATAGAATATATTTTGAATACAAAAATAATGTTGAGTTAAGAAGAGATATTGTATTCCTGCAAGAAAATCAGTGTGAGACCACGAAGACTGTATGTGGATCTGGTAATATACTCCCTGTGGAGCTATCTACTAGTGAGGGTATCGAAGAAAAGGAGCAAAGCAGAGAAAGTAGCCCTAACTCTCAAGAAGCTAGTGATCAAGAAGACAGTAGTATATTACAGACTGATTCCGATGATAGCTTGTATGTGCCAAGTGATGGTGATGAATCCAATGGATTAAGTAATAATGGAGAACATTCAAGGCGAGGTACTCGTGTGAGGAAGCAGACCCTATTTTATGAATGTAACAATGTTTCATTAGAGGATAATGAGCCTAAGACGTATGAAGAGGCTATGAAAAGTCCAGATTCATGTAAATGGAAAGAGGCAATAAAGAAGGAACTACAGACTCTTAAAGATAATAACACGTGGAATGTGTGTGAATTGCCAGATAATACAAAGGTGGTGAGTAGCAAATGGGTATTTAAAGTAAAGAAAAATAATGGTGTTATACAATGTAAGGCTAGATTAGTAGCTAGGGGATTCGAGCAGAATGATGTATTAAGTCTAAGTGAAATCTATGCGCCTGTAGCGAAGTTAGCAACATTTAGATTGTTTTTAGCAGTAGCAACAAAACTAAAACTACCTGTGTACCAGATGGACGTTACTGGGGCTTTTTTGTATGGTGAAATTGGGGAAGATGTTTACATAATATGTAGCTATGAGTATAGCAGCTAGCGAAGCATGTTGGCTTATAAATATACTATTAGATTTTAATATCTCTAATGTATGTCCAGTTACAATGCTTTGTGATAATCAATCAGCCATAATGATTGCTAATACTAATAGTGTTAAAAGATTAAAGCATATAGATATTAAATTTCATTATGTAAGAGAATTAATATTAAATGAAAAGGTAAATGTAAAGTATGTAAGTACTACAGAACAAGTAGCTGATATGTTCACGAAATCTTTAAAGAAAGATCTTTTACTAAAGTTTGTTAAGATGTGTGGTATGGTAGTTTTGATATGATTTGGTATTGGTTTATGAAATGTCTATTTACATTGTGTATAATACCTAGATGATTAGTTAACTAGTTTCAGTAGAAGATTTGTGTTTAAAAAGTATTTGAGTTGTTAATTATTTCTTTGAGAAAGTTTGTTATTTAAAGTAAATGCCTAAGGTAACAATGTTATTGTGTGAGTCCTATTTATTACATTGAGGGGGGGTGTTGAACGGAACGTAGTACATGCAATGTAATAAAAAGAGACAGAAAGATTGTGACGTAGCAGTTTGCTATCTCTCTCACTTGTGGTCTATACTCTGTACTTGTCAAGATGGACAACTAGGTTGCTCCGTAAGAAATAAAACTACTTTTAATTCTATTGCGTATATTTCTTTACAACAATCATCAACGATTTGCCGCTTCCGCGGCAAATCGCCGCGGAGCGGACGGATCTCCGGCGTGATCTCATGGCGACATGGAAAGAGCGACTGTTGCAACTCAGCGCAGGACACGCCACGATAGCGGCGATAAGACCCCTCTTTGAGGAGTGGCTAGAGAGGCGCCACGGCGCCCTCACCTACTGCCAGGTCCTCACCCTTCGGGAGGTTCCTGCACATCATCAGACGGGAGGAAACGCCCGGGTGTCACCATAGCCAGGATCGCCCAGAGGACACGGTGGAGGTCTGCCCCGCTTGAGCGGAGCACCGCCGTGTCCTCGTAGAGGCGATCGGCAGCGGCGGCTACCACTCGCGTCTGGCCCTGGTGCAAGCCATGGTCCGGGGCGAGAGGGAGTAGGAGGCAGTCACCTCCTTCTGCGAAGCAGTCATGCTAGCAAAGGAGGTGGCGGGACGGCTCAGGGAGAGAGCCTTCCGTCCCAGCCGCCGCGGGAGACGCTCCGGGCGTCGGGAGCCACGTGACGACTCCCAGCCTCCGTAGGCGCGGGCCTGCGGGTGGAGGGTAATGGGTAGCTCACCGTCCGACCAGGCCCTTGCTGGATGGCGCGTACGTGTTCCACGCGCGCCTCATAGAGATGTCAGCATCGAGGAAGGGGCCCCTTAGGACGGAAGCCTGCCGGGTCAGCGGGATTGTCCCAAAGGGTCACCGCTGGCCCGGAACATAGGAGGGCTAAGGAAGGAACACGGGTGGGTTTTAGTCAGTAAGAGTCTGACACTCCCTTCCGCTCCAGAGCTCCCAGAGCGGGAGGGTCATTTGATGATTTCCCATCCGCAAAAAAAAAAAAAAAAGGGCGCGTATATTAGCAGCCCGCACCGGGCGCATAAAAGGTTAGTTACGGCACTGATTACCTGATCACTTTCAGTCTGCATGCGAAAATTACTCAAAGCTAAAATATTTATATTCCTCATTAAACTATTTTCATCAAAATGACTGCTTATCTAGGTTGGTTATCTATATAGGTAGTTACTTTACTCTTTGTTGTGAGGTGCACGACTGCACGGTCTCTGTGTGCATCATACAGTGATCTAAAATTAGATTTTAATTTGGTCCACAACAACAACATACAACATAATCAGCCTATAATGTTCCCACTGCTGGGACACAGGCCTCCTCTCTGTGAGAGGGAGTGGGCCGTAATCCACCACGCGGGCCCAGTGCGGGTTGGTAGATGTCACATGTCTTCGAATTTTTGGGTCTAGGACATGCCGGTTTCCTCACGATGTTTTCCTTCACCGTTTTGAGAGCAGTGGTGATGAAATAATTTACACAAAGTAAAGCGCCTGTCTGGGTTCGAACCTACGACCTACATACAACTCGTAAGTCGCGGCCGTTACCACTTGGCCACCACTGCTCTTACTTACTTAATTTGGTCCACAGAGTAAAATTTTGTAAGAAGCCATCTCATTTTTTTAGTTTATGCTAGACATGATTTTGTCTAGCGCCTTATGTTTTTTTTCTAAATATGTATGTTGCAATTGGCTACTAGTAGCTAGTAGCTAAGTCTAACAGTAAGATTCAACTTAATAGGTAGATGATACCTAGTTGAAGTTGGTCATGACATGGATAACAGCTACCCGTTGGCTAAAAACGAGAAGTTGTTTTGTGTAGGTACTTGTTTTGTAATAAAACCTTTCGGCCTGATAAAACAAGTTCTTCTTTAAAAATTGTTTAAACCATCGAACCGGGATTGTACTTTTCCTTAATCGAAATAAAGCTCGAAATACAAAAACTGTCTCGAAGGTGTACTCTGGCTGTAGTTAGATCTTGTTTTGTAATAAGAGGGTATGTATTTAATAGGATCACAAGAGGGACACATGGTTCATAAAATATGGCGGTACGAACAAACAAAAGAGGTTGGTACGATCCATCCAATGCAAATATTGTTCTTTTCCGAATTGATGAGATAGCCTTTATCTTTATAACCTTAAGCCCTTCTTTTATTAAATCATAGTCATAATCCAAGCCGACCCCAGCATACTCGTAGTTATGAAAATGAAAAGACTGGGCAGATCGAGTCGCCTACAAAATAAATGAAGTAAAAAGTAGTGTCATATAAATTTAGCTAAGCTTTATTTATCAGGCGCTCGGCGTGTAAATAACTTAACCTTTCTCTTTGTATACTTACCTACTAAATTAACCCCTTGATCTGCGAAGTGTTTATTACAGCGGTTTTTTACTTCTTGGGCATTTACTGCCTCATTAAGCAAATAGTTCATCTTTAGGTAGGGATGTTCGCTAAAGTCCTTACTCAAATGAATATTATAGGTAGGAGGTAACATGCAAGTAGGTATGTACCTATCTCAATGTCTGCAAATTGGTCTCGAAACTGCCCCAATGTCTAACCAATATGTTATGTTTACAGGTCTTCATTTTACGCGTCTACGTAATCGTAACGTAATCTTTCACGTAAAACATTGCTCATTAGTCTGTTAGGCTAGTTCTTATATTTAACTTAAAGATAAAAAAATAATTATGAATAACTACATGTGTCAGGTTTTAAAACAATCTTTGCAAATCCACTGTTATGTAATTGTATCAATTGTAAAAATAAAATTCAATTCAATTTTATACAAAATAATAATCTTGTTACAATTCCTAGTCACTTCACTTGACGGGACATTCATTAACAGCTCTCGCTTTTTTAACTTTCACTGTTCAGATTATAATCTAAATAATCCTTCAATACCACATCAAACAAGTTTTATTTCCCACAACATTCACACACACATCCTATGCGTGTCTACAGGGCGTTACTCAATATATTCCATTTTTAATACAAATGTCAAGAGAGAAAATATAGGTAGGTACACGTCTTCCTTTACACTACAGGAACTGAAACAACTTGTTATTGATACCTACAATTTGAATAAAAAAGCTTTTGTATTTAGTTCTCTAAGTCTAAAGGGCTGATTTTATCAAAGTCAGATACTATATTTTATCTGTGGTATAAAATTGACGTCTGACAGTTCTTGTATGGAAAAGCTGTCAAAAATGCAAATATATTGGCAAGATAAGACATCCTTTTTCAGCTCACTTTTGACATTGGCAGAATAGTCGAAATCGGCTTTGCTTGCCATTTATTAAAAATAGAATAGAATAGAAGACTCATCCATTTCTTCAGTATGAGAAGAAGATCAACCAGCTGTGGGAAAGATGACAGTGTAATACTATTCAATTAAACATCTGTTACTTTTAAACTGTTTTATCTCATCGTAAATTGCAGTGCAGTTAAGTTAACGACACTAGTAAGTGCTCTACACTTCTACAATCCTATTACTAGATTGGATTTGCTCTCAGTCACATTATTACTTGGTATAAGGAATTGAATAATATGGTTACAATTCAGAGTGACCTCGCTGGTTAATAAACCACGAAGGAAAGTTTTAACAGTTTCAGGTGGAATGATTTTAGCAAATCTTTTAGAAGTAAGTACTTACCAAGGTAAGTATAGGTACCTCTGTTAGGTTATTATTGCAGATACTAATATAAGGTGCTTTTAAGTTATAAGGATTGACGACGGAGAAGAATCTTACAAACCGCCGGAACTTCAAGGAAATCGGCTACTCTCCTCTAGAAAATAAAACAAAGTTGCTTATTCGATATTTTTTCGTAAAATTAGAAATGTACCTCTACCAAAATAAAATAAAATGGATCCGTCCTTGTTGAACTATTTTCATATTGTCTAGTCTACCATTAACTTCTGTCTCCCTGGTACCTGGAACGGTTATTGCAACCCACAATGACCATTTATAACGTAACTACTAGGTATTACAATCACAATAGGAAACCGACGAATCGTTGCGTTTTGCAACCAACCGCACCGCGCACGGTTGAATGAGCACCGTTGCTTTGACGTCTTTATCGAACACTTTCGATTTCATTGCCGTTTTTTATTTGAAAAATTAATAGAATAGAAGAATATAAAGCGTAATGTTTTCAAATATATACAATCTGAGCGATAGTTTTTGACAGTGCAATACGCTAGTAATATATAAGTCAATGGTGCAATGCACAATGGCATCGGCTTTGTTCGCGTAAATGACAAAAAAATATCATTCAGGCAATTATTTTTTAAGATAAAGTGAGAGGTGTAGCACTATTATTATCTACTACGATGAAGAAAATCGGCATCGTTAATAGTTTTAAGTTGAGTTCATACTGTCATGTTGCATATAATGCTTAGAGAAGTGAGCAAAACGATGTAAAAAGAAATCTATGTTATTGACATGCTTGCTTTCATTTATTCAGTGGTTCATCTCACTATTCGTTACCTAATTTATATAGTGTTGTCATTTTGGACGATTCCAGGGGGCCTAAAAAGGCCACTATGGAGAATCACAGATGGATAACATTATGAATCGTAATATGGCGAAGACAGTCCGTGTTTTTCTTTTTTTTTTCGCTGCACTACGTAGGTATAATCAAAGAGATTGGGATTGGATTTGGATTTGGATCGGATTGATTGGTATTTTAGCACAGACAAAAAAAAAATAACTGAAAAATGTTTCACCAATGCATGGGATTTGATACGATTAACTTAACGGTTAACTGTCCATTATGTTATCCTTTTATATTCTGCCAAAGTGGCCTTTTTAGGCCTGTTGTCTGTAATATGATAACCTATCTTTGGATATATTTTTGAAAGATTTAGGTTCTTAAACAAAAGATTTCGTATACAAAAGACTACAATATCCCTACAAGATCATTTTATTTTTGGTGGCCCCAAAACATAACAGCCGTATGTCGTAAGAAGTTTCTAATGGCAACGCTCTCTTGATTCTAATATTCTGTTACAATTTCCACACAATTGTACTGCTTTTACAAAAGATTACAACCAGCAAAAACACAGAGCTCTTACTAAATACGGCAACCGTTATCCCACTGCTGATGACCAACATCATTATGTAGGTATACAACAACTTCATACCTACTTATTATGAAAAAAAACTGGCCAAGTGCGAGTCGGACTCGCACACGAAGGGTTCCGTACCACAAGGCAAAAACGCCGAATAAAACACGTTTGTTGTATGGGAGCCCCCCTTAAATATTTATTTTATTTTAAATTTATTATTAAAGTAAAAATACAAATGAGTATTTTGTGAATATTTCAAGTGCCTACCTGTTGCCATTATTGATATCGAGCAAAAAAGGGCAAAAAAATCGCGTTTGTTGTATGGGAGCCCCCCTTTAATATTTATTTTATTTTGTTTTTAGTATTTGTTGTTATAGCGGCAACAGAAATACATAATTTGTGAAATTTTCAACTGTCTAGCTATCGCGGTTCTTGAGATACAGCCTGGTGACAGACAGACGGACGGACGGACAGACAGCGAAGTCTTAGTAATAGGGTCCCGTTTTTACCCTTTGGGTACGGAACCCTAAAAAGCGTCAGCTGTCGTAAAAGTACCTAGGTCACATTTTGGTGTTCAATGGAAGCTTATGTCACGACTTCATGAGTTGATCGCAACACAAATAACAAAGTAGGTAAGCATAGTAATGTTATAAGATAGTTGTTTCAGGATCCTCTACGAAAGCTTTAGTTTAGAAAGTTCTAGCTCTAGCTCCAAAACTGTTGCTGAACTGAGCCTTTTCGGCACACTTTCCTGCTAATTTCTTACATCGGAGTTTGCACTTTTTATTTGTATCTTTATTTTTGTTTTTATTACGCGCGTCGGAGACGGTATATGCGTTTTGGGGTGAGAGGATGTGTGTGCGGACCAATGTTGCCATTTATCTCCAAAACTACTAGTCAGATTTTAATGCGGTTTTCACTGATGGGTTCTGGTTTGATTGGTGCATGTTCTTAGATAGATGTTACGGTGACAACTTACCAGGGGACGCTGCAGTAAACTTGCAGTTTACTGCAACCAAACCGCATCCAAATCGGACTAGTAGTTTTAGTTTTAAGTAAAACTACTAGTCCTATTTGGATGCGGTTTTCATCATCAATAATGGGTTTGTGGTTGATTGTGAGGATTCTTAATAGATGTTACGGTGGAAAATCATTAGGAGGCGCTGCAGTATTATATTTTATTTTAGCTTCTACTTATGTATATAATGAAACTATGCTCTTTAAAAAGTTTGAAATAAAAAGCAAAATTAAAATTTTTGAAAAAACTACGACTTGCATATGGCAGTCGGGGGACCTCTTAGAATAGAAGGTGTTCCACAGAACGGTCCCCCCACTGCCAAATGAATTTATTTGTTTTAGTCTCGTTACATAAATTCTGTAAGTCGGAGGTTTTTAAATTATTTTATTCTTTTCCAATAACATTTAACCGTCGTGGGTTTTTGTTTGTTTGCGCATCACCGTTATCCGCGGCCTGCACCACATTCTGCATCTATCCACCGCGTACGCGCACGCATCCATCGATTTATCGTATCGACGAATAATGGAATAAACTAACGCATAAAAATATTAACTTTTAAATCGCTATAAATAAAACAATTGTGTTTGTGTGGAGTGAAATAATGTGGATTTCTATATAAAGTGTCCTAAATTGTTGGATGTCAAAAATTCAAAATGGTATGTTGATAATTTATAATATTTTTAAGGTATTATATTAATATTGTATTGTATGTGATATGCCTGAAATAAATGGATAAATAAATAAATAATCAATTAATTTGATTGATCGACCGTGGTCGCATGCGACAATAGCATAAAAGTACATACTTACTATGTTAGTACAGCGGCATGCGACCACGGGAAGGTACTTTCCTGTTTCATCCTTTTCAGTAGTCGGGTTATAGCTTTCAAACTTATTTTTTTTCATACTTTTTAGAACGTGATTTTTCAGTAGTCGGGTTTTAGTTTTTGAACTTATTTTTTATTTTAATTATTTTGGGGTTATAATTTCGTGATAAAGTATATGCAGAGCCGCTTTAATTTTTTTTTTGTTTGGTTTTTATTGTTTTACATGTACCTAGGTAGTATACAAAACTTATATGTACAGACGCCAGCACATTAAGCTACTACAATCTGTCAAATTTCTTTATTAGATTTTCAACTTTATCGCCAAAGCATAAGGTTCAAAGTTGATTGGGAAAATTTGACAGTTTCGGGTAAGGTAAACGCGGGTGAAGTCGACAGTGACCCAGAAGTCGTCAAATTGTCTAAAAACTTCAATAGCTTTTTCTACTAAATATTTAATTGGCCAATTTTTATGGCAACCTATTTTTGGTAACATATTGAACAATTAAAATAACAACACTGAGTTTTAACTGTAATGGTGCCTGAGATATCTTACTTGAAAAGTGTCTCCCACAATTTTTTCATTTTTTTGCAAGTTTAACTGCTAAATGTCAAACTCAGCGCGCAGTTTTGTTTTTTGATTTACGAACCTTCAGTGGGGTCTACGGTAAGTTTGATCATTTGATGAATTAGTTAAGTTAATTTGCTAATGATGTAACTTGAAGTTTGGAACAGTTTTATCATAAAAGTATTTTTTTTCGAACGTGACATCTATTGGTACCTAAAAATTCCTACTTGACCCAGAACTCGTCATTTTAAGTGCTATTTTGACGATTACTGGGACCCGCTCAATTAGTTGTCTTTAAACTCGTCATTTGAACCTTATGCTTTAGCGATAAAGTTGAAAATCTATTAAATTAATTGGACAGATTGTAATAGCTTGATGTGCTTGGCGTCTGTACAAACATATACAAGGTGTAACAGAATAAACGCAAGTCCTGAAAGTAGTTTGTTCATAATTGACTACTGAATCGATATCAGTAACTTTTAATAAAGGTATTTTTTCAAAAATTATGTATTTTGCCATACTGACCGGTGATTGAGCCAAAGAAAATTAAATCTTATTTCAAAGCCATAAGACTCAATTTTAAATGCATAAAATAATGTTAATCCGTCAACACGATTTTCTTAATAAAAATAGTTAGCTTTAAAAAAATTAAGTTTTGGTTATTGTATTATGCTTTTAACTCAATACTCTAATTGGGGTGTATGAGGTTTTGCGTTAATTGTAAAGGGCTCGCTTTACCTATCGTAAGCACGCTCTACTCACTCAGCCCGTAAAAAGTATTCTCAGGTCTAACCTAAACTGTCCTAATGAGGAAGGTATAATACTAAGTTGTAATTAACCTCTCGCTTATTTTCCAACAGTAACTCACTCAGATTGAGCGCGGTTGGTACAGTTCCAATAAAATCCTCTCCTATAAAGAGGTGTCTCCTTACTAAGTCTTCTGCCGTTGAAACATCCTAATGTTCTCGTAATCTTGACCCATGTACGCACTTGCACTATGACACGATGCCGCCGATTAATAACTTGACAATTGTCGATGATTTTTTTAAGTTTTCAGTTTAATACTTGAATATTTTTAAAAATCTGCCCCCTAGTTAGCCTAGCTTTTGAATTAGCTTATAACTATATTTTTAGGCTTATTGTGAAACATACGATTTAGAACTTTCTTTGGTTGGCTTTTTTATAATTTCGAGCAGATTTAGTCGTTATGAAGCGAATTATCTTTTACTCAAAGGCTTTTGTAAAAAAAATCATACGATTTCCGATACTGCCTTAACCATTGTATTTGCCCGAGACTGGACTTAGTTGCATTGCACTCCTTATAAAAAAACCTTTCACCGTATGTGATATTTTTCAGTTCTAAGCAGATTTACGCTCTATATGAGACGATATATTTATCTTTTTTGCTGCAGATTTTCTTTCGTTTTCTGATACTGCCGTAGCTTTGGATTTTCTCGGCACTGGGCTTTTGAGATTCATTGCATTCCATATGCAAGTTTACTTTGATTTTTCATTTCTGGCCAGATTTACGGCCGGTGAGACGACATTTGAAATTATTTTGCTATGAACAATGCACAAGCATATGCAGGGCGAAAATTTGATAGCTGAGTAGCTGCGGCATGATGAGAGAACACCGAAAATATTTTTGGCAAAGTTTCTGATGGGAGCCCCGTGGTCAAGAGTTCACTTTCAGATTTAAAAAAAGGGCCAAATTAAAGTGATCTTCAGAGTCGTTGATTATCGTAAGATAATGTGCGGCCTAACCCATAACGACTTAAATAAGCAAATCTGATGAATAAATTGTGGGTTTTCCTAAAATCTGACTTTGAAAACTCAGATTTTGACAATTTTTAAAAGGATATTCAGGGCGAATAAAAGTTATTCTGTGCAATAGTGTTATATTTCCTGATATTGAATATATAAATATCTGACGGTTTGATGGAGCCTTTTGGCAAATATGACGAAATTTCATTGATTCAAGCAATTCAGGGTAAGTCATCCAGCTCGGTAGACACAACTTTGAGAAAGAGGCCGACAGAAGGATCCAGTTGGGTTGGGCAGCATTTGGAAAACTTCGTCAAGTCTTTTCGTCGCCTATCCAGTGTTTGAAGACTAACCAGTGCGCCCTGCCCGACAGACCTACGGTGCCGAAACGTCGACACTGACGGTCGGGCTGGTTTACAAATTCAAGGTAGCTCAGCGTGCTATGGAGCGAGCTATGCTCGGAGTCTCTTTGAAGGATAAAATCATGAATGAAATTATCCGAAAAAGAACCGGAGTTACCGACATAGCTTGCAGAGTAAGCAAACTGAAGTGGCAGTGGGCTGGTTATGTCTGTCGAAGGACCAATGGCCCGTGGAGCAGACGAGTTCTGGAGTGGAGACCGCGTATCGGCAAGCGTAGTGTGGAATGCCCACCCCTAAGGTGTTGTGGCGCAGTCTGGGAGACTCCTATGTCCAGCAGTGGACTGCGATAGGCGGAGTTGATTAATTGGTAAAAAGTGGTAGTAATTTTGCATTTATTTTTAAATTAAACAACCGAGTAGATTTCATTGCTATTTACTTTTGAAGCTGACCCTTTTATGAAGATTTCTAGGCATTAAGAAGTTGGAATTATCAAACACTTAATAGTAATTATTAAAAGATATGTAGCTAAATTAAAGCGTCGTCGGAGTACACTATAAACAAACTCGATTATTTCAAAATTATACTATGACACTAATTGAAATTTCGACGCATAGTGAAAAAGGAGGGTTGGGCGTAGGTATGCGCCTGCACTTGCGATGTGACGTCAAAGGCAAATTATGTTTTGCTTCAAAATTTGTACAATTATAACCAATATTTTGAATGCTCAATCATTACCCTAGCATTCAAATTCTCTTAGTTATTATGGGTTGAAATGTTACATGCTTTTGTCGGTCAAAAATGTTGAATTTACCAGAGACTGAAACGACATTTTACGTGAAAATTTATTCTGATAAAAACCGATTCTGTGATTCTGATATCTTAACTTTTTAAGCAAAAATATATTAGAATTTACCTACCTACTCTGCTAATACCTCACAACCTTTAGTAATTTCTTGCGATTTGGTCTTCACCTACCTTCTGTTTCTTAGACTTGCCACTCATAATTATGAAAGACAAACACAATTTGTTTTAATGTGTAATCATCTTGAACCCTATGTTAAAGGCCTGAGAGTTCATATTAGCATCAAAAATTGACGACTACTGAGTCCTTTTGATGATTAATAGTACAAATCTGGCGAGTACTGGTACAAATCGCCCTTTTTTCACATTTGCTTCAATAAGTATTTATTATCACTAAAAATGATAAACATTAAAACATATTTAGAATAACGGATAATTTTTCTATTTCGTCATGCAAAAAGTTTCGATCTAAATTAAATACTTTTCACGCAGCAGTTCTTCAAAGCATAAGGTTCAAAGTTGATTGGGAAAATTTGACAGTTTCGGGTAGTTTGATGTGCTGGCGTCTGTTCATAAATAGGTTTGGCTCAAATCCGAGGCGTGATTTTATAGAAATTATTCCTAATTATCGGGTGAGGGTGACAATATCTATATACTTGAAATGTGCTAACTAAGCCCTTTCATTTGATACCCAATAACCCAACACGGCATGATATTTTTTTTTTAATGTCATCATTAGGTACTATATGTCCGCTTGAGGGCGCCATATTCAATTTAACGCAATTTAAGGTAGCCTATAACCAGGGGACGATCAAGACGCTTCCAACGATACCTGATTTGTCAAATTTTGACAATTAGTTTAGAAGGTATAAGGGAACAGATGAACATACATTACTTACATACATACGTACCGGTCAAAATCATAACCCTCCTTGTTACTTCGCCGTAGTCGGGTAAAAATTAGGCAAGGAGATTGATGGCATCCTGGGGAAAGACATAGACATAACTTCTTTTTTCCAGTAGTAAGTACGTTCCCGTGGAATAATTTCAGACATCCACGCGGGCGTAGCCGCGGGCGTAGCCGCGGGCAGAAGCTAGCATAGAATACCGCAAATAATACCGCATCTTCATTCTTACAAAACATACTAAGTACGTCTGGATTTTGGAAGCAAGAAATAAATAGATAAATTTATAGCTGTATTACCTACCTACGTTGTACGAAGGTAAGTACTGAAGGTCATTTAATTTATTTTCAACTTCTTATCACGTTTACCTTCATTTAAACCTTCGATCGAAAATAATTTTGAAAGTAGGTATTTGTGAACATGCTGTATTGAATTGGTACCGGATAAGCATGCTTGTACGGTCACCTACAGAAGTTTATTAACACTGCTACCTACTTCAACATGTTATTGCTACGTATAACGACCCGAAATTATTATTTAATTGTTATTATTACATTACTTTTAACATTTCATGTAATAACTTAGGGTCTCCCTTATTTCATCGAAAAGAAATTGCCAAATTATCACTTCCCAAACAATTCTTCACCTACATATTCACCACCATTCACCTACACATTCTCCACATACCTTTCGACTGCTTTTGTTGTGTTATTTAATTTGTTTCTTTTCTTTTATTATTATTTTTTTCTTGTTTGGTTTTAATTGTTGTTCACATGTTTCGTGCCTGCCTGTTTAATTGTATGATGCCACTATGTGGATCCTGGTGACCTGGTACAGGTTTTTTCTAAAACCTACTTCAGGCACCAGCTCTCACAATGTGAATTTATATAGTTCAAAACTGTAAAGTGCTACAAAACATTGTGAGAGAAAATAAAATAAACTTATTATTATATTATTATTATTATAATTTTCCGCATAATTTCATTTGCCAAATCATTACTTAGCAAATAAACTTTTCACAAAAAAATTGTAACGCAAACCTAATCTTTGGCAAGTCAACGTTTGGCAAGTCAACAATATACCAAAATAGTACTTTTACCAATTTTAATTTAGTCAAATATTTCAGTTGGTATAACATATTTTACGCAAAATAAAATAAGCCAAATATTTAGTATCGTCGGGGCTCCTATTTACAATGCAAGGGTAAGAGTTTAAAGTAACCTAACAAAACCGAACGTCCGGTCGGGGTGCCCTTCGCTCGCTCTTGCATCCTACGTCGCCTATCGACCGACTGCAACCATACAATGTAATTAAAAAAGTAATTATGTAAGTAAAACCATGTAATTCCCAAAAAATTTTTTTTGTTAAGTATATTTTTTTCATAACAACTCATTTGACTAAATGTTTATTGTCTAAAGATTGTTTGCTGTAACAAATCATTTGATTAAAGACCAAATGCCTAAAGAAATGACATTATCCTCAATAATATTCTGCCAAGTAAAAATTTGACCAAATGAAAATGTGCGTACTAAAATTATTCCAAACATTGCATTGGTATAAAAAAAGGTTGCTAAAATTTGCTTGGGTAGTGAAATTTTAGCACAATCTTTTCGGAAAAATTGCTTGATTGACTTTTGTTGCTGGCCGTACTAACGAGGTATTATATTTACCCTTATTTAGAATTATTTCTTGTCAAATGAAGCTATGCACTTATTTGAGCTTTGACTTATATAACCGAGTACAATACGAGCTGTCATTTTAAGGTATATATATTCAAGGTGAAATAGCTCAATATAAACTGCGTTAACCTACATGCTATTTTGTCTATAAGTACCAGGAACACATATTTGAAAGGAGATGGTTTATAAACGGATAGAGGTAACTGTAATGCTATTCTGTAAAAATCTCACCGTGAAAACTTAGGTGAAGTGAGATTAAAGAACTCACTTTAAGCTCACTTCTCCTAAGTTATCACGGTGATCTTTTTACAGAATAGCACCGCCTGGTCTAGTCACACTTTAGCTGGAAATGGCTAAAACAAAGCGTATTAGAAACTGAACGGTACCTACATACGCGTTAACTTTCTTGTAACCGTTATGTGTTATTGTTTTCTGAGTTGCCTAGCTAAGCTACCAACTAGTTGAAAATGTTGAAATACAATCATATTTTATGTCTCACTTCATAGCCATAGAACAAAGCTTATTAGAAACTGAACGGTACCTACCTATGCTATGTTACCTATTATGTTATGTTTGTTAACTTTCTTGTAACCGTTCAGTGTTATTGTTTTTACCCGCGACGGTACGGAGACGGTATACTTATGCGTTTGGGGTGAGAGGATGTGTGTGCAAACCAATGTTGCCATTTATCTCCAAAACTACTAGTCCGATTTTGATGCGGTTTTCAGTGATGGGTTTGGATTTGATTGTTGCATGTTCTTATCTCAATTGTCTAGCTACCAACTAGTTGAAAATGTTGAAATACAGTCATTTTTTATGTCTCACTTCATAGCCATTTAAAACAAAGCTTTAGTTACAAATCGCTCGCAGGCCATATTTTTAAACCTATTGCCCACATTTATTAATAAGTGTAGGAAGGCTCAGCTGTTGGACCTTGGTATTATAACTTTAATTGTATGTAACCCATACAATTAATTAATTTAATTACTTCATCTAATTTAAATCATTTTATTACAATCCGATTCGAGACTCGCCATCTAACATGCCTCGAAAAGCACGTTAGTCCCTTTGACAGTCGTTACGGGTACCTAGTCAGAAGCCCAAAAGTCTGACAACCGGTCATATCAAGCGGTATCGTATTACCTACCCAGTAACTGGGTTGTCGGTAGATAGGCATTCAGCTGCCTCCGGTTAGACTGGAAGCCGACCAACATTGTAGGGAAAAAGCTAGGTAGACTGAATAATTTCTGGTTAACTTGACTGAAAGATTTTTTTTCCATCAACTGAAATATATTTTACTTTTCTGGTACGTAGTGCCGAACCGGACACAGTAACATTAACAGTTAAAGATAAAAGGACACCAAAAGCCTGAGAATAAAATACCTACTTAATAACTTTGACATTCAAAACACGTTTAAAAACAAAACAATTGTAAGGTGTAGTCTAGACATTATTTTATAAACAGAGGTCATTTAGACATACAACTTTCGAAATCTAGCCCGTCTAGCAGACCTCTGGATTTATACTAATCTTGATTAACCCAAATCTTGTTTTTAATTGCTAATGTTGACACAAAATTGTTGCTACAAAATGGTTGAGCTGGATGGTGCTGATCCACGCGTCATGTTCGTGAACGGGCGCCGTCGGTTGAGACTGGTCATCTCTTAACTGCCAAGGCTTACTTTTAATCTTATGTCTTGAATTGTTTCTTCATTTCTGTCTTTTTTACATTGTTCTCACATATAGAAGCAACAAGAATAATGTACCCAGGATTTTGTAATACCTTGATTTAAAAGAGTGTCCATGGAGTTTCTTGCCCGTTCTTCTCCATAGAGATCTACGCTTTGGAATGGGCAACTAGCTTCAACTTTCTGACTAACTGACAGACTATTTAATTTTGACAATTCAAAAGTGCCTGTACAAGGTATAATTGAAATAAATGATTTGAGTTTGAGTTTGAATATTGATGATCAAGCCTTGGCTCAAGTGTCAAATCCAACAGAAATAAATATATTGAAATTAGAAGAAAAAGAAACTAGGTAAAGTATTTTTTTCAATCGTAGGTACAGACGCGCACTTCAAGCTACCCGAAACTGTCATATTTTCCCAATCAACTTTGAACATTATGTTTTAGCCATAAAGTTGAAAATCTATTAAAAAAATTGACAGATTGTAGTAGCTTGATGTGCTGGAGACTGTACAAGTAAAGTCAGGGAAATAGGTAACTGACCCGGCAAACGTTGTTTTGCCATATAAATTTTTTGTAGCTGCCCGGCGCTACTTCGTTTGCGAGGTGTCCTACCCCTTACCCTACTCCTAACACTACTCCACACTACTCCTACCCTACTCCTACACTACTCCACACTACTCCTACCCTACTCCTACACTACTCCTACCCTACTCCTACACTACTCCACACTACTCCAACCCTACTCCTACCCTACTCCTACCCTACTCCTACCCTACTCCTACCCTACTTCTACCCTACTCCCATAGATATATTATTTTTTTCTCTGCTTAAGAACCATCCTCGTACTTCAAGGAATATTCTAAAAAAAGAATTAGTGAAATCGGTTCAGCTGTTCTCGAGATTTGCGCTTAGCAACACATTCAGCGATTAATTTTTATATTATAGAAGATTGCTAAAACACGGTTAATAGAATTTGTTAAACTATTTCCCTGACCGTACACAATAAAAAAAAAACTTTATTTTTTAATAGTAAATTATTTTATATTTGGCCTCAAATCCGCTATAGTAGCGCCCACAATCAATTTTGATTTTTAATTTTATTCAAAACCTTCAATTTTGCGAACCTCTTTAACTCTAGTGCTCACAGCTCATGACATTACTTATTTAGGTTCGCTAGCCCTCTAGGATCTAGATAAATGATTACTGTTGCAACTAGCTGCACTGCACTGTAGCGAAAGATTTATTACAACAGCAGTAATAAAACCTCCATCGTAAATTAGCTTGTTACCGGAATATTATTGAAATTAGCTTGTTCCCGGAATAATAATGTAATCCTAATCTATATAAATAAAAAGAAATGTCCTGACTGACTGATTGACTGACTCATCAACGCCCAGCCCAAACCCTTGGACCTAGAGAGCTGAAATTTATTACAACAGCAATAATAAAACCTCCATCGTAAATTAGCTTGTTACCGGAATATTATTGAAATTAGCTTGTTACCGGAATAATAATGTAATCCTAATCTATATAAATAAAAAGAAATGTCCTGACTGACTGATTGACTGACTCATCAACGCCCAGCCCAAACCCTTGGACCTAGAGAGCTGAAATTTTGCACAGAGGTTTCCTTTATAATGTAGACAAGGAATAAGGAAGGATTTTTCGAAATTCAACCTCTAAGATGGTAAAATTTCACGCGGACGAAGTCGCGGGCAGAAGCTAGTAATATTATAAATGTGAAAGTTTGTGAAGATGTTTGGATGTTTGTTACTCAATCACGCGTAAACCGTTGAACAGATTTGGATGAAAATTGGCACGTAGATACACATAGGATACTTTTTACCCCGATATTCCCATAGAAATTAAAAAAGGGATATTTCCTAACAAACTCAAATAGTGACAGGCCGAATAAGGGTTTTGCCAATCCTTGACTAACTCTAAAGTTCGTTTTTTAATCCCAGAGACTAATCTGAAATATTCTGAAAGGTGTATTTCTAGGTATACAAAAAAAAAATCTGAAATATTCTGAAAGGTGTACTTCTAGGTATACAAAAAAAAACACAAAAGACTTAAATGTCAGATTAGTCTCTGGGATTTAAAAAAACCGGGCAAGAGCGAGTCGGACTCGCGCAACGAGGGTTCCGTACCATCATTTATATGTTTTTAAATTTTCATCGGCGAGGCATAGATTCATCAGAGAATTTTAACACTGTGCACTGCGGTGTAGAATATTGCAGATTTATGTCAGCGCCATCTCTTGACCGATAGTGGAACTAATGTAACTTTTGTTGATGATTTCTGAAAAAGTGTGCTATTTAGAGACTTCGTTTTATTTGTCCTGTAATCTTTACATAAACTTCTATCACACAGAATAACTTCAGATTTTTCTCTTTGCAAACTTCGGAGGTAAGGGGGGGAACGGTATTTTATTACATTTTCCATCAAAAGTCGAAAACTATGCGGCCTAAAAAAAAAAAATGTTTAAGAATGTGCAAACTGCGCTCTTTCATATGATACCCCACATGCCCTAGTAGCCCCCCCTTTCAGTCCCTGTTGCAAAAAATATACATATATTTTTATTTCTCTCTTATTTGCGAAATAGTTGGGCAAACGTCATCTAAAACTATTCCAAATTTCAAGTTGATAGCATTAGTAGTTCTTGAGATATCCAGCTGTGACAGACAGACAGAAAGACAGACTTAGTCTCACCATAAGGGTTCCGTTTTTACCATTTTGATACGGAACCCTAAAAACTAACTATAGTGACTAAACTAAACTATTGGACTATTCAGTGCTATTGATATCTTTGATTGAGTGTTTCTAAGCAGACTGGGGACGTAATTCAATATATTATGCAGTTTAATTTATTGTCTTATACTAGCTGACCCGGCAAACTTCGTGCCGCCTCAGAATTAATAAGACCGAATGTATGAGCAAATAAATTATTTTTTTTTCCTTTTCTGCTATTCGAGGCGGAGACAAATCCAACAAGTCAAAGATTATAAAAATCGATCCAGCTTTTTTTGAGTTTTAAATGGTGTAACTAACCCGTCTTTGTTTTATTTACACTTACAACGTTATTTTTAGTATATATGCGAAACTTGAATATAGTTTGTTCAGAATAAGTAACTGAATCGATTCCAATAATTTTTACCCCATGTTATATTTTGTCCCAAAAATATTTAAAAAAGGTTAAAGTGACCGAGCGACACTACGTAGGTAATCCAATCTCCGCGCCGACCGGTTAGGTACCTAGGTATCAATGAGCGCAAGACGGCGCGGCGCGGGTGAGCATGTTTTTGTACGGACAAACAGGTAACTTAACAAGCTAACTTTGTGATTTTTCATGATACAGTTTTGAAATTTTGTAATACCTAAGTAGATTCTTTACATAATAACAAAAAAAAAACCGACTACCAAAAAAAAACACTACAAACTGAAAAAAAAACCCACAAACTGAAAAATAACTTTAATTTCGGAAGTCGGTGTCTTAGGGATCAGTATTTTAGTTTTTGCCACCGACTTCCGAAATTAAAGTTATTTTTCAGTTTGTGGGGTTTTTTTTTCAGTTTGTAGTGTTTTTTTTTGGAAGTCGGTTTTTTTTTTTGTTAAAATGTTTTTATTTCTCGCTTTTTAGTGGGTCTATTTATAATTTATCTAAGTTACAATAGCCTAATGTCAACTTGCCCATCGCCTTTTTATAAAATATTCCTTTTCTCGATGCAGGGACGTTAATTGTTGAGGAGTTCTCCTTTTATTAGTTTTTAGATTAGATGCTGATAATCCTGGCTGCAGCATCAGGCCAGACTTATGTCAACATTGCATTGAACTTAAAATTAGTCCTGTTTAAAATGAGCCCAAACACGACTACGGTGCTGTAATTTAAAGGTTTGTACTTTTTCTGATGCTCCTGGCTTCAGCATCAGGTCTTCGGTGTTCCTCAGTAACAGTACGTTTATCCACACATCGAGCCCTTTTCAATGAGCCTAAACACGATATATCTGCTGTTAGTTGTCGAGGAGTTAGGTACTCTGCAGACTATCCTGACTGCAGCATCAGGTCATGACTTGATGATCATGAGACCAAATGTGGCAAATGCCCTATCAAACATCAAAACAATTTACTAAAACAGTCCTTGCCTGTTCGAGTAACTTCTTACTGTTAAGGAGTTGTACCTTCCATCATCAGCCCAGCTACCTGAGATGGTGACAACCATACACAAATACACAAGATACTTCATAAAATATGCGAAAAACAATAAGTAAGCCTATAAAATTTGAGGGTTGCCCTCGATTTCTCTAAGATCCCATCATCAGATCCTAACTTGGTGACAATGGGACCACCTCAGAACTATCTACTTTGGAACAAAAAAATAATTTTGAAAATCCGTCGACAATTAACGGCGTATTCGATGAACAAACATACAAAAAAAAAAAAAAAACATACAAACACCCGAACATAGTACCTCCTCCTTTTTGTAAAGTCGGTAAAAATAGACACGTGTTTCGGGTTTCGCATATACTAAAAATAATGTTGTTATTGTCGTCTGCACCCATTGACTTATATATTACTACTTTTGAAATCATTGTCTGCACCTTGTAGAATACAAACATGATTAACTTGCAGAAAAAAAAAAAGAATTTTGAAAATCCGTCGACAATTTGGCAGAGTATTCGATGAACAAACATAGGTACCTACATTTTGTCGTCGACCTGATTGTCCACGACATAAAAACTGTGAACTTGTCTAATGGCATGGCAATGTACAGACGCGACCCGAAACTGTCAAATTTTCTCAATCAACCTAGTATCCTAAACTGTAGCGATAAAGTTGAAAATCTATTAAAGAAATTTGACAAATTGTAGTAGCTTGATAAGCTGGCGTATGTACGGTCTGCAACAAATTTGCATAGGCACAATAAAGTTGAAATTTCTGTGAACACGCGCCCGCGCCGCGCAGGCCCGTACCTACATCTGTGTGTGTACACTAGACATGGGTAGCTCGTGAGCTAGTGATAGAAAAGAGCTAGCTCTTTTCGATTGACGTCGCTCTCGCTCACTCAGTCGCGCGCTACGTAGCTCACTAGCTCAGTTAGCTCACAGACTCACTAGCTCAGTACTTCAGCGAATCAGCGATGCACGCGACCGGCCGAACGGCTCATTCGGCTC
>OX637553.1:2465106-2699032 GCA_951800025.1 Oligia strigilis | reverse complement strand
CTACCTACTTCAACATGTTATTGCTACGTATAACGACCCGAAATTATTATTTAATTGTTATTATTACATTACTTTTAACATTTCATGTAATAACTTAGGGTCTCCCTTATTTCATCGAAAAGAAATTGCCAAATTATCACTTCCCAAACAATTCTTCACCTACATATTCACCACCATTCACCTACACATTCTCCACATACCTTTCGACTGCTTTTGTTGTGTTATTTAATTTGTTTCTTTTCTTTTATTATTATTTTTTTCTTGTTTGGTTTTAATTGTTGTTCACATGTTTCGTGCCTGCCTGTTTAATTGTATGATGCCACTATGTGGATCCTGGTGACCTGGTACAGGTTTTTTCTAAAACCTACTTCAGGCACCAGCTCTCACAATGTGAATTTATATAGTTCAAAACTGTAAAGTGCTACAAAACATTGTGAGAGAAAATAAAATAAACTTATTATTATATTATTATTATTATAATTTTCCGCATAATTTCATTTGCCAAATCATTACTTAGCAAATAAACTTTTCACAAAAAAATTGTAACGCAAACCTAATCTTTGGCAAGTCAACGTTTGGCAAGTCAACAATATACCAAAATAGTACTTTTACCAATTTTAATTTAGTCAAATATTTCAGTTGGTATAACATATTTTACGCAAAATAAAATAAGCCAAATATTTAGTATCGTCGGGGCTCCTATTTACAATGCAAGGGTAAGAGTTTAAAGTAACCTAACAAAACCGAACGTCCGGTCGGGGTGCCCTTCGCTCGCTCTTGCATCCTACGTCGCCTATCGACCGACTGCAACCATACAATGTAATTAAAAAAGTAATTATGTAAGTAAAACCATGTAATTCCCAAAAAATTTTTTTTGTTAAGTATATTTTTTTCATAACAACTCATTTGACTAAATGTTTATTGTCTAAAGATTGTTTGCTGTAACAAATCATTTGATTAAAGACCAAATGCCTAAAGAAATGACATTATCCTCAATAATATTCTGCCAAGTAAAAATTTGACCAAATGAAAATGTGCGTACTAAAATTATTCCAAACATTGCATTGGTATAAAAAAAGGTTGCTAAAATTTGCTTGGGTAGTGAAATTTTAGCACAATCTTTTCGGAAAAATTGCTTGATTGACTTTTGTTGCTGGCCGTACTAACGAGGTATTATATTTACCCTTATTTAGAATTATTTCTTGTCAAATGAAGCTATGCACTTATTTGAGCTTTGACTTATATAACCGAGTACAATACGAGCTGTCATTTTAAGGTATATATATTCAAGGTGAAATAGCTCAATATAAACTGCGTTAACCTACATGCTATTTTGTCTATAAGTACCAGGAACACATATTTGAAAGGAGATGGTTTATAAACGGATAGAGGTAACTGTAATGCTATTCTGTAAAAATCTCACCGTGAAAACTTAGGTGAAGTGAGATTAAAGAACTCACTTTAAGCTCACTTCTCCTAAGTTATCACGGTGATCTTTTTACAGAATAGCACCGCCTGGTCTAGTCACACTTTAGCTGGAAATGGCTAAAACAAAGCGTATTAGAAACTGAACGGTACCTACATACGCGTTAACTTTCTTGTAACCGTTATGTGTTATTGTTTTCTGAGTTGCCTAGCTAAGCTACCAACTAGTTGAAAATGTTGAAATACAATCATATTTTATGTCTCACTTCATAGCCATAGAACAAAGCTTATTAGAAACTGAACGGTACCTACCTATGCTATGTTACCTATTATGTTATGTTTGTTAACTTTCTTGTAACCGTTCAGTGTTATTGTTTTTACCCGCGACGGTACGGAGACGGTATACTTATGCGTTTGGGGTGAGAGGATGTGTGTGCAAACCAATGTTGCCATTTATCTCCAAAACTACTAGTCCGATTTTGATGCGGTTTTCAGTGATGGGTTTGGATTTGATTGTTGCATGTTCTTATCTCAATTGTCTAGCTACCAACTAGTTGAAAATGTTGAAATACAGTCATTTTTTATGTCTCACTTCATAGCCATTTAAAACAAAGCTTTAGTTACAAATCGCTCGCAGGCCATATTTTTAAACCTATTGCCCACATTTATTAATAAGTGTAGGAAGGCTCAGCTGTTGGACCTTGGTATTATAACTTTAATTGTATGTAACCCATACAATTAATTAATTTAATTACTTCATCTAATTTAAATCATTTTATTACAATCCGATTCGAGACTCGCCATCTAACATGCCTCGAAAAGCACGTTAGTCCCTTTGACAGTCGTTACGGGTACCTAGTCAGAAGCCCAAAAGTCTGACAACCGGTCATATCAAGCGGTATCGTATTACCTACCCAGTAACTGGGTTGTCGGTAGATAGGCATTCAGCTGCCTCCGGTTAGACTGGAAGCCGACCAACATTGTAGGGAAAAAGCTAGGTAGACTGAATAATTTCTGGTTAACTTGACTGAAAGATTTTTTTTCCATCAACTGAAATATATTTTACTTTTCTGGTACGTAGTGCCGAACCGGACACAGTAACATTAACAGTTAAAGATAAAAGGACACCAAAAGCCTGAGAATAAAATACCTACTTAATAACTTTGACATTCAAAACACGTTTAAAAACAAAACAATTGTAAGGTGTAGTCTAGACATTATTTTATAAACAGAGGTCATTTAGACATACAACTTTCGAAATCTAGCCCGTCTAGCAGACCTCTGGATTTATACTAATCTTGATTAACCCAAATCTTGTTTTTAATTGCTAATGTTGACACAAAATTGTTGCTACAAAATGGTTGAGCTGGATGGTGCTGATCCACGCGTCATGTTCGTGAACGGGCGCCGTCGGTTGAGACTGGTCATCTCTTAACTGCCAAGGCTTACTTTTAATCTTATGTCTTGAATTGTTTCTTCATTTCTGTCTTTTTTACATTGTTCTCACATATAGAAGCAACAAGAATAATGTACCCAGGATTTTGTAATACCTTGATTTAAAAGAGTGTCCATGGAGTTTCTTGCCCGTTCTTCTCCATAGAGATCTACGCTTTGGAATGGGCAACTAGCTTCAACTTTCTGACTAACTGACAGACTATTTAATTTTGACAATTCAAAAGTGCCTGTACAAGGTATAATTGAAATAAATGATTTGAGTTTGAGTTTGAATATTGATGATCAAGCCTTGGCTCAAGTGTCAAATCCAACAGAAATAAATATATTGAAATTAGAAGAAAAAGAAACTAGGTAAAGTATTTTTTTCAATCGTAGGTACAGACGCGCACTTCAAGCTACCCGAAACTGTCATATTTTCCCAATCAACTTTGAACATTATGTTTTAGCCATAAAGTTGAAAATCTATTAAAAAAATTGACAGATTGTAGTAGCTTGATGTGCTGGAGACTGTACAAGTAAAGTCAGGGAAATAGGTAACTGACCCGGCAAACGTTGTTTTGCCATATAAATTTTTTGTAGCTGCCCGGCGCTACTTCGTTTGCGAGGTGTCCTACCCCTTACCCTACTCCTAACACTACTCCACACTACTCCTACCCTACTCCTACACTACTCCACACTACTCCTACCCTACTCCTACACTACTCCTACCCTACTCCTACACTACTCCACACTACTCCAACCCTACTCCTACCCTACTCCTACCCTACTCCTACCCTACTCCTACCCTACTTCTACCCTACTCCCATAGATATATTATTTTTTTCTCTGCTTAAGAACCATCCTCGTACTTCAAGGAATATTCTAAAAAAAGAATTAGTGAAATCGGTTCAGCTGTTCTCGAGATTTGCGCTTAGCAACACATTCAGCGATTAATTTTTATATTATAGAAGATTGCTAAAACACGGTTAATAGAATTTGTTAAACTATTTCCCTGACCGTACACAATAAAAAAAAAACTTTATTTTTTAATAGTAAATTATTTTATATTTGGCCTCAAATCCGCTATAGTAGCGCCCACAATCAATTTTGATTTTTAATTTTATTCAAAACCTTCAATTTTGCGAACCTCTTTAACTCTAGTGCTCACAGCTCATGACATTACTTATTTAGGTTCGCTAGCCCTCTAGGATCTAGATAAATGATTACTGTTGCAACTAGCTGCACTGCACTGTAGCGAAAGATTTATTACAACAGCAGTAATAAAACCTCCATCGTAAATTAGCTTGTTACCGGAATATTATTGAAATTAGCTTGTTCCCGGAATAATAATGTAATCCTAATCTATATAAATAAAAAGAAATGTCCTGACTGACTGATTGACTGACTCATCAACGCCCAGCCCAAACCCTTGGACCTAGAGAGCTGAAATTTATTACAACAGCAATAATAAAACCTCCATCGTAAATTAGCTTGTTACCGGAATATTATTGAAATTAGCTTGTTACCGGAATAATAATGTAATCCTAATCTATATAAATAAAAAGAAATGTCCTGACTGACTGATTGACTGACTCATCAACGCCCAGCCCAAACCCTTGGACCTAGAGAGCTGAAATTTTGCACAGAGGTTTCCTTTATAATGTAGACAAGGAATAAGGAAGGATTTTTCGAAATTCAACCTCTAAGATGGTAAAATTTCACGCGGACGAAGTCGCGGGCAGAAGCTAGTAATATTATAAATGTGAAAGTTTGTGAAGATGTTTGGATGTTTGTTACTCAATCACGCGTAAACCGTTGAACAGATTTGGATGAAAATTGGCACGTAGATACACATAGGATACTTTTTACCCCGATATTCCCATAGAAATTAAAAAAGGGATATTTCCTAACAAACTCAAATAGTGACAGGCCGAATAAGGGTTTTGCCAATCCTTGACTAACTCTAAAGTTCGTTTTTTAATCCCAGAGACTAATCTGAAATATTCTGAAAGGTGTATTTCTAGGTATACAAAAAAAAAATCTGAAATATTCTGAAAGGTGTACTTCTAGGTATACAAAAAAAAACACAAAAGACTTAAATGTCAGATTAGTCTCTGGGATTTAAAAAAACCGGGCAAGAGCGAGTCGGACTCGCGCAACGAGGGTTCCGTACCATCATTTATATGTTTTTAAATTTTCATCGGCGAGGCATAGATTCATCAGAGAATTTTAACACTGTGCACTGCGGTGTAGAATATTGCAGATTTATGTCAGCGCCATCTCTTGACCGATAGTGGAACTAATGTAACTTTTGTTGATGATTTCTGAAAAAGTGTGCTATTTAGAGACTTCGTTTTATTTGTCCTGTAATCTTTACATAAACTTCTATCACACAGAATAACTTCAGATTTTTCTCTTTGCAAACTTCGGAGGTAAGGGGGGGAACGGTATTTTATTACATTTTCCATCAAAAGTCGAAAACTATGCGGCCTAAAAAAAAAAAATGTTTAAGAATGTGCAAACTGCGCTCTTTCATATGATACCCCACATGCCCTAGTAGCCCCCCCTTTCAGTCCCTGTTGCAAAAAATATACATATATTTTTATTTCTCTCTTATTTGCGAAATAGTTGGGCAAACGTCATCTAAAACTATTCCAAATTTCAAGTTGATAGCATTAGTAGTTCTTGAGATATCCAGCTGTGACAGACAGACAGAAAGACAGACTTAGTCTCACCATAAGGGTTCCGTTTTTACCATTTTGATACGGAACCCTAAAAACTAACTATAGTGACTAAACTAAACTATTGGACTATTCAGTGCTATTGATATCTTTGATTGAGTGTTTCTAAGCAGACTGGGGACGTAATTCAATATATTATGCAGTTTAATTTATTGTCTTATACTAGCTGACCCGGCAAACTTCGTGCCGCCTCAGAATTAATAAGACCGAATGTATGAGCAAATAAATTATTTTTTTTTCCTTTTCTGCTATTCGAGGCGGAGACAAATCCAACAAGTCAAAGATTATAAAAATCGATCCAGCTTTTTTTGAGTTTTAAATGGTGTAACTAACCCGTCTTTGTTTTATTTACACTTACAACGTTATTTTTAGTATATATGCGAAACTTGAATATAGTTTGTTCAGAATAAGTAACTGAATCGATTCCAATAATTTTTACCCCATGTTATATTTTGTCCCAAAAATATTTAAAAAAGGTTAAAGTGACCGAGCGACACTACGTAGGTAATCCAATCTCCGCGCCGACCGGTTAGGTACCTAGGTATCAATGAGCGCAAGACGGCGCGGCGCGGGTGAGCATGTTTTTGTACGGACAAACAGGTAACTTAACAAGCTAACTTTGTGATTTTTCATGATACAGTTTTGAAATTTTGTAATACCTAAGTAGATTCTTTACATAATAACAAAAAAAAAACCGACTACCAAAAAAAAACACTACAAACTGAAAAAAAAACCCACAAACTGAAAAATAACTTTAATTTCGGAAGTCGGTGTCTTAGGGATCAGTATTTTAGTTTTTGCCACCGACTTCCGAAATTAAAGTTATTTTTCAGTTTGTGGGGTTTTTTTTTCAGTTTGTAGTGTTTTTTTTTGGAAGTCGGTTTTTTTTTTTGTTAAAATGTTTTTATTTCTCGCTTTTTAGTGGGTCTATTTATAATTTATCTAAGTTACAATAGCCTAATGTCAACTTGCCCATCGCCTTTTTATAAAATATTCCTTTTCTCGATGCAGGGACGTTAATTGTTGAGGAGTTCTCCTTTTATTAGTTTTTAGATTAGATGCTGATAATCCTGGCTGCAGCATCAGGCCAGACTTATGTCAACATTGCATTGAACTTAAAATTAGTCCTGTTTAAAATGAGCCCAAACACGACTACGGTGCTGTAATTTAAAGGTTTGTACTTTTTCTGATGCTCCTGGCTTCAGCATCAGGTCTTCGGTGTTCCTCAGTAACAGTACGTTTATCCACACATCGAGCCCTTTTCAATGAGCCTAAACACGATATATCTGCTGTTAGTTGTCGAGGAGTTAGGTACTCTGCAGACTATCCTGACTGCAGCATCAGGTCATGACTTGATGATCATGAGACCAAATGTGGCAAATGCCCTATCAAACATCAAAACAATTTACTAAAACAGTCCTTGCCTGTTCGAGTAACTTCTTACTGTTAAGGAGTTGTACCTTCCATCATCAGCCCAGCTACCTGAGATGGTGACAACCATACACAAATACACAAGATACTTCATAAAATATGCGAAAAACAATAAGTAAGCCTATAAAATTTGAGGGTTGCCCTCGATTTCTCTAAGATCCCATCATCAGATCCTAACTTGGTGACAATGGGACCACCTCAGAACTATCTACTTTGGAACAAAAAAATAATTTTGAAAATCCGTCGACAATTAACGGCGTATTCGATGAACAAACATACAAAAAAAAAAAAAAAACATACAAACACCCGAACATAGTACCTCCTCCTTTTTGTAAAGTCGGTAAAAATAGACACGTGTTTCGGGTTTCGCATATACTAAAAATAATGTTGTTATTGTCGTCTGCACCCATTGACTTATATATTACTACTTTTGAAATCATTGTCTGCACCTTGTAGAATACAAACATGATTAACTTGCAGAAAAAAAAAAAGAATTTTGAAAATCCGTCGACAATTTGGCAGAGTATTCGATGAACAAACATAGGTACCTACATTTTGTCGTCGACCTGATTGTCCACGACATAAAAACTGTGAACTTGTCTAATGGCATGGCAATGTACAGACGCGACCCGAAACTGTCAAATTTTCTCAATCAACCTAGTATCCTAAACTGTAGCGATAAAGTTGAAAATCTATTAAAGAAATTTGACAAATTGTAGTAGCTTGATAAGCTGGCGTATGTACGGTCTGCAACAAATTTGCATAGGCACAATAAAGTTGAAATTTCTGTGAACACGCGCCCGCGCCGCGCAGGCCCGTACCTACATCTGTGTGTGTACACTAGACATGGGTAGCTCGTGAGCTAGTGATAGAAAAGAGCTAGCTCTTTTCGATTGACGTCGCTCTCGCTCACTCAGTCGCGCGCTACGTAGCTCACTAGCTCAGTTAGCTCACAGACTCACTAGCTCAGTACTTCAGCGAATCAGCGATGCACGCGACCGGCCGAACGGCTCATTCGGCTCGCTTCGGAATACTTCGTCGCATCGTTCGTTCTTCCAACAAAAGCTCTCCGACACAATCTTATCAGTTATCATACGACGTAAATCACTGTAAATCTATCTTTATAGTCATTGACTTATAGTAGAAAATACTTTGGCACATTATAAATAAAAAGGAACCGCATTGTTTCTTGCGTTTCGTTTACGTAAATTCTAAATAACTCATAAGTACTAATACCATAATATAAACAAACAGATTAGGTATAAAAACTTATTTAAAATTATTTAACTTAGTACTTTTTCGGTTGTTTTGACGAAATGACATGCATACCGCTGCGTGACACGTGCAACGAAGTACAAATACTAAATACGACCGTTCTTACTATCAAAAACCGCCACAAAATAAAACAAGATTTATTTATCGATATCCGTAATTCCTTAGTAATTCGCGTGACACGAATCAAATGAGCTAACAGTCGGCGTCTGAGCTACTGAGCTATAGAAGAGCTAGTGAGTAACAAAGAATCCAAACTTCTAAAGAGCTATTGACTATTGAGCGAGCGAGCCGAAGCGCGTGCGGCGTGAGTCAGATGAGCTAACAGTCGGCGTCTGAGTCACTGAGCTAAGTGAGCTATAGAAGAGCTAGTGAGCTAGAAGAGTGATATAGCTCTTTAGAGTGAAAGAGCTACTCGCTCTTTATCTTTTCAGTGAGCTATTTCGCCCATGTCTAGTGTACACTGGCTAACGTCGAACGAAACAAAAAATAATTATACCGTCGCTTTTTCACACGCGCGGCGTAATTACGTATGACCTTGGTTGGTTCATACGATTGCTAAAATTCACATCTTCATAACAAGTACCGCTAGCGGATAGCGTTGCGTATTGGATTATTAAACAAGTTGGCCTAGGTTCGAATCTCGAGATGAAACTTTAATTTATCTTTTCAACAATATTCTTATCTTTTTTTATTATTATTCGATTCGATCGAACACGAGAATAATAATGTAATATTTATTTTATTTGTATTATTATATTTTTATTGAAATATGGGATAAAAAAAAAAGATTTTTAAGTGATTTCCAAAATTTTATTCGTTATAATTTTATAAATAAACTTTTAAAACAGTTTATTTTCTCATAAAGAACAATTTATTGAAGTAAAGCATGTGAACTACTACCATTAGACTTAAAATATTGTAAGTATCTTTAATAAAATAATATTGTTCTATATATATATATTGCGGTTATAGCTTAAGTATTCATTTTCATTATGAAAAGAAGATTGAAACTATAAACCTCAAAATAATCCTTAATACGGTTAAGACACAATATTATTTTAATATTACTAAAATCAATTTGTAATTTATAACTTAATACGTTGTATAACCCCCATTATTATCCATGCTATCAAGTAAACGCTGGCGTATGGATCCTATAATATTTAAACATATTTCTGCATATTTCCTTGCAATGCAACTTCATCTGGTAACTGGTTGGTTAAAACAACATTTCTTTCTTATTCACTGACCAGCTGGGGCCTTCCACTGTCGATCGCGTTCGACTGGCACGGACCCTCCGACCTTTTGACCTTCCTACTCACAGTAGGTAGGTAATTTCTCTAAAACAAAAAAGGAATATTGTAAGGCTACTAGCAAAATGATAAAATATTATTAACTACTATTTTGAAAAAAAAAAATATTTTGAAAATAGTTCAAAAGATAAGATTATAATTTATACTTAATGTTATATTCATCATTCCAAAAGTAAATAAATAAACTCTTGGAAATATATATTTTTTCTTCTATTTAGACCCTATGGTAAATATAAAACGTTTAATAAAATAACTACAAGGATCAGCAGTTATACATTAATTAAATAAATGTTCGATAAAAGAATTAAATCATAATACTCACAGTCAGTCCGGTTTCATCAAATATTTGTGGTATAATATTAAGTCTACTTTTACGCAGCGCGATAATATCCGCTTTCATCTCAATATTTAAATTTGCTTGCGTTTCAAAATGAATAACACCTCTAATAGATTAAACACACTTCACTAACCCACAATATCAAATTATTATCAACCAACAAAGAACCACAACATTCTTTCGCGGTGAATGGTGCATCTGTCCACCTTATAATTAATTTATTTATTAAGATTTCTGTGGGTATAATCATAAAGTTTTACGAACTATGTGAACAAGACGAACATGACACGGAACTATATTCAATAGCGTGATTATTCGAGTAATATGCGGGTGTGTGTGTCAAATTACTCATTAAAAGAAGGTCGTAAGTCACTAACTAAACTTCAAACTATAACTTTGCGAATTTGCTTAAGGACTTTTGATCGACACTGTACAGTCAACAAAGGAGTTGAGTATACAGGAGCGTCGGATATTGTTGAAGTTTACTAAGAAATCGATGGATATTCTCGAATAAAATTTTAGTTTATTAATAGAAAACAAACAGCTCATTTATTAAATTAAATTTCAGTCCAGAACATCCATTGGTTTCTTAGTAAACTTCAACTATATCCGACGCTCCTGTATACTTAACTCCTTTGTTGACTGTACCTACAAAAAAAGGAAATCTAATATTAGAAAACAAAATTCTATGCCTGTCTGATGTATTCATAAACAGCCTCACACTTGGAAGCTCTAGTGTTATTTTATATCTTAACTAGCTGCGCCCCGCGGTTTTACCCGCGTAAATGTCGATCCCGTGAGAATATCGGAATAAAAAGTTGCCTATATGTTAATCCAGGGTGTCAGCTACCTCCATACAAAATTTCATCAAAATTGGTCCAGCCGTTTGAGCGTGAAGAAGTAACAAACATATAAACACACACACACAAACCCCCCTCACAAACTTTCGCCTTTATAATATTAGTGTGAAGAGTTTTTATGTTTGTGAGGTGATACTTTGACAGCAGTTTTTATTTATGAGGCAGTACTGAGCTTTTAGATTTTTTTATTTAATTTGCTTTAAATGTTTATACAAGTGTTTTATTGCAGGATTACTTGGTTCAACCAAATTGATTCACTAGAGTATTGAAAGTTGCAAAAATTTGTGTGACCTAATCATCATCTGCCTAGCCTTTTCCCAACTATGTCGGGGTCAGATTCCATTCTAACCGGATGCAGCTGAATACCAGTATTTTACATGGAGCGACTGTTTATCTGACCTCCACAACTCAATTACTAGATAATACGATACCCCTTGGTAAGACTGGCTGTCGACTTTCGGGCTTCTGACGACCCGTAACGAGTAGTAGCGACTGTCAAAGATCCACGAATGACAGCCGCGACCAACGGCTTGATATGTAAAGATGGTCACCCATCCACGGACCAACCGCGGCAAGCGTAGCCTAACCTGATCAATCGCCCCGTGCAGCTGTTCTTCTTACTTTATCATTTGTTTTGTTTTTTTCTAAATTTAAATGCAAAATGTCAACCGTATCGGGGATTATCCCACTAATTGCGCTTCACAAATGAACCCTAAAATTTGTAAAATAAACACCGAGCTTTCTCCATAGCTGTTGACGAGTGCTGATTAGCGTCACTTTCTCTGATGAGAGAATGTCATACACTCGTACAGTGATCATAATATAATGTGGGATGCTGTGTTCGTAAATATACTACATGTTTTTACTGTGGGTGCTGAATACAAAAAGAATTTGTTGAAAATAAGCTTTTTTGCGAGAACTTTCGGATTTGACAAAAGCTTTTGCGGATTTTTTTGTAACTCGTTAGTGGACACGGGCACCATAGAAATGTAAAAAATTATAACACCCCTCAGTTTTTGTCGGGGGTTAAAAAACAGAAAAAAAAGAGAAAAAAACTTCTTTCTTATATCTATGGTGGATACAAAGAAAGATAATGGCTACGTTGGTTATTGTGAATATAAAAAATTCGATGATCCATCAAAAGTAGTCATAAGTAGGTACTTAACTGGACAGTTAAACGAGCTCGTACTGTAACCATTTTTATTGATGTAGATGAGGATTACTTACGCACGAAGTCCGGCGGAGCATGCATTGCTCATACAAACGTAATACCAAAATAATTTGTAAATCAAACATATTCTTAGTGGAGTGTGTATTTATTCCGATTAGATTACAGAATATCTAGGTTCCCAAATATATATTTTGAAAGTACTCTGATTTAAAGACGAGATATTGAGGAATTTCAAATTTCTATAGAAAACTTATTTTGCTTTTATCTCGTCTTTAAATCAGTGCCCATTCAAAATATATATTTGGATTTTTTTTTTATATTTGGGTTTTTTTTTATTGATTTATTATAAAATTACAAATTTAAATCCATTAAATACATTGCTTGAATATCTATCAGGCTCATCTGCATTTAGCCTGTCAAGTCGTAACCAATGAGACGCCATTAATTATTTTTCTATTGTTACGATACCAAGGGGTGGCAAAGGCGCATCAATAAGATACCATAAATTAAAACAACAGCTTACCCACTGACCTCTATAATACAAAGTATTTTGTGAATATTTCAAGTGCGGTAGGCACTTGTGTTGCCATTATTGGTATCGAGCAAAAAAGGGCAAAAAAATCGCGTTTGTTGTAAGTATTAAATATTTATTTTGGTTTTAGTATTGTATTATAGAGGTCAGTGAGCTTACCTCAGTCTAAGTAATATTAGTTCTTCTGTGCCTCAGTGTATTAATTTGATTTTATCGTTTTTGTCATCGTCGTCATTCTCCTGCCCTTGTCCGTATTTAGGGTCGGCGCAACATGTACCTACAGACGCCAGCACATCAAGCTACTACAATCTGTCAAATTTCTTTAATCGATTTTCAACTTTATCGCCACAATATAAGGTTCTAGATTGATTGGGATAATTTGATAGTTTTGGGTAGCTTGATGTGCTGGCGTCTGTACAATCGTCACGGTAATATTTAATATTAGAAAGGCTAAATAAGTAGGGCAACTTTTTCGCACCTTTTATTACTTGCCGAAATGTCTTCTTTTGGAGACAAAATGTCCACTGTAACAGGTATAATTTTTTTTATGACTGCTAAGTGCTATACGGGTGAGACCACTGACCTGTATTATACATATGATAGAGGTCAGTGGGTGAGACACACTTGGACTACGAAAATCACCTTCACAGCTACAACATAAGGTGCTATCAATGTCAAATGGTCACCAATGATGTGCGGTCAATAGAACCTATATTTTTTTATGAGTATTTGAAAACGAAGAGCATAACATTTTAATATTAGGTAGGTAGGTACCTGTGTTTTCGTCGGCTCTCAGTTTCCATGGCCTGCCTACCCTAGAAAGGTGTTTATGCGTGCGTGTACAGTGCGTAAATCTCAGAGCACAGTTTCACTATGGGCGTATAAGGGTGCCTTACCACCAAAGATGTGCTATGCAGATATGCTGCGAGAATGTAAAAGCTAAGCTACGAAACTATGTGACCGTTTCTATTTACAGTGATGCTAAGTTATGTAGCGGAGCAAGTAATATGTGCTATGCTATGAAAATGCGCCACCGCAATGTAGCTGTGCGAGAAACATGCGCAGCTCAAGCTATGGGACAAACACGCGCCTACTGTAGGAACACTGCTCTGCACATAGCTACACATCCATAGCATGCACCCATAGCTCGCATCCTTAGCACGCATCCATAGCACGCATCCATAGCACGCATCCATAGCTCGCATCCATAGCACGCATCCATAGCACGCATCCATAGCACGCATCCATAGCACGCATCCATAGCACGCATCTATACATAGAACGCATCCATAGCTCGCATACATTATAAGTAGCACGCATCCATAGCACGCATCCATAGCACGCATCCATAGCACGCATCCATAGCACGCATCCATCGTACGCATCCATAGCACGCATCCATAGCACGCATCCATAGCACGCATCCATCGTACGCATCCACAGCACGCATCCATAGCTCGCATCCATAGCTCGCATCCATAGCACGCATCCATAGCACGCATCCATAACACGCATCCATAGCACGCATCCATAGCATGCATCCATAGCACGCATCCATAGCACGCATCCATCGTACGCATCCACAGCACGCATCCTTCCATATAAAAAACGTAGCTTAGTTGAATCAGTTTCCACTAGTGCTATGCTATGTGGGCCAATGAATATGATTGGTGGATATCAAACGCATCCATAGCAACGTTGCATAGTTTATCTCTGGTGGAAAAGCATCCTGGATTGTTACCGTAACTTGGTCTTTTGTTTACTTACAACCAGGGATTGAATAACCGAAAAAATTACGGTTGAAACGGTTAGCGGTATGACGTCATACCTTTAAATTTCGATACCTTAAAATAAAGGTACCTTTAAATTACTATACCTTAAAGTAACTGTACTTGTATGATTTCGATACTGTAATATTGCGGTATCATTACTTTTTCAAGTACCTGAATTATAAAATAAAGGTATTGTTATTTGTTTGTACCCTGCCGCCCGCGCCGAGGCGTCCGGGGACTAAACATTTTGAACTTTTTGAGGTTTTGTCGTAAGTAAAGCAAGAGTAAACCGCGTTCCTCCGTTTTCTTCCCATCTTTTTACGAGTGCTCGTGGATAATGTAAGATCACAGTACCTATATTGAAACTAACACGTCAAAGCAAGCAAGCAAGCAGTGAAAAATTATTAAGATGCACGAAAATTGCAAATAAAATACAACTGACGCGTCGCCGTTCGTTCAAGTCTCGATACGATCGAGTCATCGAGTTGACAACTGGCTGGCAACTAACTGCTGGCAAGCAACGTCGCCGGCGGCGGCGGCGGCGGGAAGCGGGGGACCGGTGCTCGTGCGCACCGCTCCCCCGCACCCCGCGCCTTTGCCGCCGCGTCGCGCTCGCTCTTATTCGCATCATTTTTTTCGGTACCGAAATTATTTCGGAAAAGGTATTAGTAATTTATAGGTATAACGATACCGTAAAAAAATATAGGTATAAGTCTTTTTTTAACGGTACCGCAACCGTAATTCTCAACCGTTTTGGTTCTACCTTTAAATCGAAGCTGTATCGTAATTCTATACCGGTACCATACCCTTATACCTTTACCGCTTTCAATCCCTGCTTACAACTGCCCGACTGGACGTCTTTTTTACATGGTTCTCACATGTAATTATAAATTCACACAAATTTATAATTACATGTTTGCTTTTTACGGTGAAAATAAAGGTAATTCAAAAAAACTAACTAACATAAGACCTGCTTTATAGTTAGTTCAGTTAGTATGCAAAGTTTCATGATCTAATTTGAAGTATTTTTTGAATACCAGCGGTTTATTGTTCGGTTTGTAGGTAACTTTGGTTTTTTTTTCTATCGAGAAAATTTTATGGAATCGTGTTTTCGTCTAACATATGACCTTACATTAATAGAATAGAATAGAATACTCTTTATTATGTACACCATATAAATTACAAACTCAACTTTAGCATATATTTATTTCAAAATTAATGCTGCGGAATTTTCGACATAACGGAGGATCATGCTAAGCCATTTGAGGTGGTATAGGCTCTTAATAACGTAAATATAACTAATATTTTGTAACAATATAATTTAAAAGAGTTTCCATGAACTGACCGGTCTTCTCCTTCTACGCTTTGGAATGGCCAATTAGCTTCATATCGTATTCCCTTTGTTTTCTACTGTGTTGAACGAATCATCCACAGCAGTCATTTATTATTCTGTTTATTCCCTACATCTTTGAAGCATAAAATCAAAGCCCAAGTAATTTATAAGGCACTAAATAATTAGGTGGTCTGCAAATCTCTAGAGCTCAAGGGTACATTGCTGTGTGACATGAGAAAACGTCGGGCAGGTGATCATTGACCAGTTGCCTAAGGTCCAATCTAGGACTTGTTTTTGGCATAAATTCTTTTCAGTAGGTAATAAATGTCTTCGACACAAATTCCCAATGCCACATTGACTTTTATAAGTCTTACTTATCGCTGGACGGAGCTCAACACTGTTAACAGAAGATTATGTCGCGCATGGCAATTTGTGTACGGTCAAAGTTATCATCAAAATTTGGTTGTGATACAGATACAGATGAGCAAAGATCCTCTCAAATAGGTGACTGATTTGCCAAGGTACTTGTTGTCCTATCACAGAAGCCGCAGAAGTCAACAGATTAATAAGGACTTTAATTTAAACACCTATGTATTTAAAAACCGGTGGCGGTTAGCAAGTGATTTTCTAAGTAACCAGCCATATCAGCTTCCACGAGAATCTATCCTGTCCCTTTGGTCTTCAAACAATTCTATATTCTTCCGCATCATCACAATATGCTCTTCTTCTCCTCACATATCGACACGAACATGAAAAATATCAAAAAATGAAATATCTCATAAAATATCTATGACTCGCGTCCGGATATATTCTATGCTCGCGTCCGACGTTCCAACGCTATACAAGTCAGTCGTCCACTCGTCCCACACTATCATCCGTAGTTACGAGGTTTTACCACGGAGTTTTCGACATCCCTTCTACAAAGTACCAAGAGATCAGAAATGCACAGAAGAGTAAATTTTATTATTTGTACAAACAACACCGTTCATTCAGAGATGTGACGGTTTTGCACAAATAATTCGAAGTAAACTTCAATAATACTAAGACTGCAGAACATTTGTGGAGCACGGATCACAACAATGCGTATATTAGGAAGGTGGCGGGCGTAGCTGTCCGAACGGAAACGTGTGGCGTCGCCGTATGGCGTATATTCTCCCGCCGCACAGCTCTGATGTCTTGGTACATTGTTAACCTCTCGAATGTCTATGTTACACAGTGCGACATAAGAAAAAATGCTTCAAGTGTCTTGTGTCTGTCAAAAGGCAAATCGGAGTTTCCGTGGTAAAACCAAACTTGCTATTCATTTATTTAATAGTTTCTATTCATTAGCGCTTATTGGTTCGATAATTTGTGAAAGTGCGTTTCCGAACACCGCAATGTAAGATAAACCATAGACATACATGAATGAGAAGATAAACTCCGTTTAAACTTAGGTTAACTGACCAATGTGTGCCGTTTATCGGTTTCTATAATTGACGTTTAATTTAATAGCAAAGTATGTACAACAATTCTTAGGTTATACCACAGTTATACTTACTTAAAAAGTGAATATTTATTATGTTGCCATTGAAAGTTAAATATTAAAATTATTCAAAGAAGAAACAATGAGTGTCAAATTGTTAAATCAATGTGAAAAATGTGCTCAGGGAGAGAGCCTCCCGTCCCAGCCGCCGCGGGAGACGCTCCGGGCGTCGGGAGCCGCGCGACGACTCCCGGCCACCGTAGGCGCGGGCCTGCGGGCGGAGAGTAATGGGTAGCTCGCCGTCCGATCAGGACCAGGCCCGTGCCGGACGGCGCGTACGTGTTCCACGCGCGCCTCAAAGAGATGTCAGCATCGAGAAGGGGCCCCATAGGGCCGAAGCCTGCCGGGTCAGCGGGATTGTCCGAAAGGGTTACCGCTGGCCCGGAACATAAAGGGCTAAGGAAGGAACACGGGTGGGTTTTAGTCAGTAAGAGTCTGACACTCCCTTCCGCTCCACCCAGAGCGGGAGGGGTCATTTGATGATTTCCCATCCGCAAAAAAAAAAAAAAAAAAATGTGAAAAATGTATATTGTGTTTATTATCCAGGGCGACACAGACCTATGGACTTTTCAAGAGATCGCGTTCAAAGCGGAGATGGATCGTCACGACGACCCCGAGTCAGAAGAAGAAGCGTTCATCCTATGTGCAGAAGATCCTGCTACCAGAACTAGAAATATTGCAGAACTTAGGAATATGATTTACGGTAAGATATTCATTAATTTAGTGAAAGATTATGCTAAAGGCGGTAGAAAATGGATAAGTATCCCAAGTTCTAAAAAACTACTAACTATTTTGAAAAAAATCATAATATGAATACCTATTAATTAATTAGACTTTGATAACTTGCATCTTTCTCGTGGCCATCCAAAAAGTGAATTTTTGTTTGCGTCAGACGTGGACGGGTGAGGCCATGAATGACCTATTTTTTTATTAATATTAATTTGTTCCTTGCCCGCTGTGAATTATTTAATAAGTTTGTTATTAAATAATTCACAGCGGGCAAGGAACAAAAACCAAACGATAATAATGATTAACATGATGAAAATGATTAATGATAGTGACTATTATTATCTCGGCTACGATGTAATGAGTTTTCTCATTTACTAGTACCTACACATAACAGATGAGTAACCGGTACCATAAATTTGGCGTTTACGGAAACTATAGACTTAGGGTGCTTACATAAAGAAGCGGGTTTTCGGTCCCGACTCCCGGTACAGGTCTCTGCAGGTTGATCTTCGGAAGGAAACGGTTACATGTCTGGTCTGTTTCTTTATTTATGTGTGTGACTACTCTCTGTGCACTAGGTTAAACGGTAGTTTAGTTTATTCTTAACAATGTAAAACTACCATTTGTAATAAATAATAATACCGTATAATCTTGTGGAGCACAACGTTACATCCTTATTTTCTGCATTTCCATTCTGAAATAAAAGAAATAACCAAATAAACGATGAGGGCGCCACTGCGTGGTCGGTCCGTTTTTTGACAGATGGAACTAGTGATTGCAGTACCTAACGTTTATAGCACACATTTCGATAATTTCACTTTAATTTTTATGTATGTATAAATTATCGACTTTTCCTGCCGAATAAAAAATGGCGCGGTTTCTATGCCTGTGTTTATTATGATTAAATACTAAACAATATAAATAAGCCGATTTGTTTACTTTAATTACAATTTTGCAGGTTTTATAGCGAAAATCAGCGTAAAAATAAAGTATGTACTGGTTTGCAGTATCAAATGTGTTGTAGTGTATACCTACACATAAATATGGGGTTTGGTTTACCTACTACTTAATAAAACACAACTTTTTTTAGTCATAACATTTTATGAAAGTTTTAAAATCAAAATAAAACATTAACATCTCGTTTATGGTGCCAAATCCGTATCCTGAACACATAAATATGGGGTTTGGTTTACCTACTACTTAATAAAACACAACTTTTGTTATTCATAACATTTTATGAAAGTTTTAAAATCAAAATAAAACTTTAACATCTTGTTTATGGTGCCAAATCCGTATCCTGGCCAATAATTTATATATTTTATTGAAATTTGAGTGGATGCAAGATTTTTCTATAGGTACCTACTGATTTACATAAACTATAATAGTACATTATGATACATGTGTGCTATATTGATTAATGCACACGCGTTTCATACGACGTTTTTCAACACACTTGCGAGGAAAAAAAACAGACTTGTATTGTTAAATATTAACTTGTATGGAAAATGGCGCGCTGGTTTTGTTTTCCCGCGCGCCGTGCCAGCCAGCACTAGCGATGCGCGCGCAACATTGACACACACAAAACTATGGCACAGACAAAACCGCTTAACAGCCTATAGAAAAAATATAATAAACACAAACCTAAAAATTGCAAAAAACCTAAGAATTTCGCGGTCTACCACTGCGCATTCACCTTAAATTGTCTGTGGTCCCCTGCGAGTTCATTTTGCGACCAAGGACAATACAGACTATTTAAAAAAAAATTGAAATATAGCCCGCGGATTTTTTTCTTTTGGCATGAAGTCTCTTTGGGCGCTTTCCGAATTAGCCATGAATTAGCTATAATCGCTCACATCACAGCGCTTACATCATCTCACATGCGTTCCGATTTAGATATTACGATTATGACTGCTGAGAGCTGGCAACAATTCGGAACTCTCGTGAACGCGCTCACAGTGCTTACACAATGTAAAAAAGATATTATTACAGTATTTCTTTGTATAAACACCACATTTCTTCTTCAGTTCTTCTTCTTTGGTTAGGTGGCGACTGTCAGCCAGAAGCACAATTTCAAAAATGCCACGTTAGTTTAATTTAAAGATGATGCAACTCAAAACAAAACACACACTGACACAACCTCATACACACACTGTCATTTTTGACAGCGCTCACGGTGATATTATTCTAGGGCATGGTCGGCATTATCGCAAGATGGCGAATGTCATGACGTCATCTATGACGCTTCACGGGACATCGTTATCGTTATCGCGCTCACGCTAATTCGGTTATTTCCCAATTCGGAACACATCGATTATTTCCCAATTCGGAACGCAGGGTTTGATGAGATTAAAAAAGCGCGCGTCTCCGACTAGTAAATAGTTATCTGTGGTATTACAGAACATGTGGATTAAAGTAAAGAAAAAGCACGCGTTCGTAATACACTCCATTATGGACCTAAAAGCGGTTCAATAAGAGCCACTTTACGAGCAAGTGTGTTGAAAAATTATTATTTTAGATTTATATATTTGAAGCGAATACATTCGACCCCATCATTTAGTATATAGAACGTAATTTAATATGCATAGCAAATATATATTTTTTGTTATTTTTTTTTTTTTGTTAGATAATTCAATAAGATAAGGCAGTTTAAATATTTATTTTATTACCTACGCATTTTAAAGTTAACTTTTACGTAATCTGGAATACTTAGTTACGTTCTAATAAAATAAGGCAGCTGTCAAAAAACGAATAACCTAGTGGACAGTGTAAAGTCCAGTCGGGGAGCAGAGTGGAAGAAATAACTTAATTTATGGGGACTATGGTCGTAAAAGGCGACAGGTACCAGGGTAACACAGCCGTAAGAAGGTACTTAGTAAATAGGAGGTACTGTTATAATACTCAATGTATTCAATTGGATTGTTTACTTTGTCGGCTTCGGTACCAAACGAAATGGACACTAATTATGAGTAATTTATGACTATGTTAATAAAATATTAATTAAAGTGAGACATTGTACAAAAGGTGTAATTTTTAGAGTACTAAATGTTTACCTAGAAGTGCGAAATCTTCTCGAATTATTATTTACCGTTAGCAAAATTATCGGGTAGGTAATAACAGCAACCAAACCATTTAAGTACTACAAAACAGAACAATTTGTAAACAAAAGATTTCATACTTGGTGTGATATTCAACATTTACTTGTTATTCAATTCAAAGTGATTGTGAATTGACCTTCAGTCTTTTAAATCATAGATCTGTACCTACATTTTTACATTATACGAAGTTAATTGCCAAAGAACCAGTAATTATGTGTCTTACAATTAATTTTATGTTAATAAAGAGAGATAATGTTAAAGATAGTATAAGTAATTTTATTACATTTTACGGTAGTTTACAATAGGTTTATGGCCTCACTGTCTCACACCAACAAATACAAAATTGACGAAATAAATAAGTACCAAGTGCAATAATAGCTTTGGCTTTCTACTTTGAATCGCTCAGTTGAAATCGACGACCGAATTGTTACATTCTATGAAAATGGTTTCGAAAACGTATGCGTTGCCAATAAACGCGCGACATTTAAATTTTTACATAGGTAATTACTAGCTTCCGCCCGCGGCTTCGCACGCGAGGTATGTCCATAGATAAAATACTAGAAAAAACTATCCTATGTCCTTCTCCGGGATGCAATCTATCTCTTTGCCAATTTTTATCGAAATCCGTTCAGTGGTTTAGACGTGAAAAGGTAACATATAGACAGACAGACAGAGTTACTTTCGAATTTATATTATTAGTATGGATGATTTGTGACACACAGATCTGCACAGTGCACACAATGCATCTGCTGTGAAGGTTAGGGTTTATAAACTCTGCCGAAGCAGAGTATTTCAAAAATATTATAGACTCATTTGAGTGTCCCCCTCCACGGAAATCTTTAGTAAAAGGCGAAAGATTTATGCGTTTTGAAGGGAAACCAGAGTTATCAAATTTTGGGTCCCTCGAGCTTATATACTCCGCGCGGTAACGAAACCATAGCGCGATTCAGAAACGAGCGTGAATTGTACAACGCCATCTATCGAGCACGTGGGAATTAAAAATACCTATAGGTACCATATAACCATAACAATGGTAGAATCATATCACGATGTAATTGAGTAAACATAATACCCATAAAAATATATTCTCGCCAATAACGATAAAATCAGACGCCTAACCAAGTCATTACAGCCACATGAGTATATTTGTAAACATGTTGCGGAGACATATTTCATTTAAATAAAAGCCCTGGAATCTGGAAGTATTTCCAGTGTAATCTGTAAATAAAATGTAAATATGTATCGAATAAATTGTAGAATATTAATTCTAATTCGGGTAAAATCAAATGCTATTAGGCAATTTTTATTATGTAGGTCAAAAACGGGAAGCCGTTTAGGCTACAGAGCGTGCCAAAGAAATATACATACATACATATACTCGAAAATATACAGCGTGTTACGTAAAGGGTATGGACATATCAAACACACTGATTCTTTTGGTGATAATGAACTACATGGCAACATTTTTTAATACCTATACCTACATAATTATAAAGTTAAGAAACATTTAACTAAAAATCAATTATGCTTCCAATTGAATTATACACATCACTAGACCAAGTCAGCTGATCGGTGTCAATAAACTAGGTACACACAAAAGAACAACTCGGTAAAAGATTTGTTTCCCGCCGCCGTTGCAGCGCCGTGATGTGCGTGTGTGCTAGGCGCACAGACACGTAATGGATAATGTTAATGACCCTCGTAGTGCTGTGACACGTTTGTTATGATTTTAATTTAATAAACTATCGAAATAAAAAAAATATTAAGCATTTTCAAAGTTATTGCTTTTGAGCTGAAACTTTGTACAGAGATTCTGGACCAGATACACTCTTCAACCCGTTTTTATGGATATACCCTTTCCGTAACACGCTGTACATATACTCCTTCTGGCGCAGTCGGGTAAAAACCAGAGTAGGTCTTGGGTGAAACTAGCGGTCACCATAGTCAGCTCTAACCTCAATTCTACTGGTGTTTTATAAACGACCAATAATGTTATTCACTTTACAACTAAAAGCATAATATTTTCTGTAACTTCATTTTAAACTTTTGCGGAGAAGTTCGTATCGTTATGTTACGCTCCATGTTGTTCACCCATTCCAACTTTGAATAAATATTATTTCCTTTGCTTTGGAACAGAACAACTTCTATAATAAATTAAAGACTGGTTTTAAGACACTGTGGTTTGTCCAACTCTGTACCATTATTTTGATACATGGCTTCTTCAGTTACTAGCATGTATTTTATAAACAACGTCAGTTTGAATCGCAATCTAAGGGAAACTAGCATCCCCGTTCCATTTGGGTCCATTTTTAACCCTTTCAAATTAACGAAGTTTGCTCACAAAAAACCATGAAAGGGGATTTCTTGGAATCCCAGTACAATCGTGTAACTTATTCCAAGCTTGACAGAACGGCACATTGTTAGGGTTCCGTACCAAAATGGTAAAAACGGAACCCTTATGGTGAGACTAAGTCTGTCTGTCTGTCTGTCACAGCTGGATATCTCAAGAACTACTAATGCTATCAACTTGAAATTTGGAATAGTTTTAGATGACGTTTACCCAACTATTTCGCAAATAAAAAAGAAAGAAAAATATATGTATACTTTTTGCAACAGGGATCAGGGGGGGGGAGGTCTGAAAAATTTGAAGTGGTACTAGGTTATGTGGGGTATCATATGAAAGAACGCAGTTTGCTTTGCACATACTCAGACATTTTTTCTTTTTTTTTAAAGCCGCATAGTTTTCGACTTTTCATGAAAAATATAAAAATAATAATACCGTTCCTCCCCCCTTATCTCAGAAGTTTGCATAGAGAAAAATCTGAAATTATTCCACGTGATAGAAGTTTATGTAAAGATTACAGGAAAAATAAAACGAAGTCTCTAAATAGCACACTTTTTCAGAAATCATCAACAAAAGTTACATTAGTTCCACTATCGGTCAAGAGATGGCGCTGACATATAACTGCAATATTCTACACCGCAGTGCTAAAATTCTCTGATGAATATAGGCCTCGCCGATGAAAATTTAAAAACATATGATGGTACGGAACCCTCGCGGTGTGCAAGTCCGACTCGCTATTACCTGGTTTTTTTTAACCGACTTCCAAAAAGGAGGAGGTTATTATTATCAATATATTCCATCAGTTTGCCGTGCAATAGTAAGTTATCTTATGGTGTTTATGACTAAAATTATATATTTCAGAGCGAGGCGAGTGTCACCCGTATCGGATGGACGACGCGTTTCTACTGCGGTTTCTGAGGGTACGGCGATCGGTGCCTGCGCGGGCGCATAGACTTGTACGTATTCACTCTGCATATTTAACAATCAATAGAAGAGCTTGCAAACCTCTGAGAACCTTATTTGAGATGCATAAATCGCAAATCTGATACCATTCTTTGCCTCATGAATTCAGCGCCATTTATTTTCATCACCATAAATCACCACTTGCATATTTTTTGCGTTAGGTACTGCAATTGAATTAATTTCCTGCAGCCCCTTGTAAAAAACATAACGAACCGCCAGTATTTCTAAACACCCAAGCAAAGGCATTTAAAAAAAATCTACTTTCGATTCTTTCAGTTAGTCCGCTACATCAACTTCCGGGACCAGAACCCGCACCTATGGCGCGATGTGGACTGGTTCAGCCTCACTAAGCTAGGCCACATGTTCGAAGGTGTACTCTTCGACAGGCCTGATGTTGGCAGACTTATCATGTGCAGACTGGGTAAGTCATCCACCGCACTTGTTCCTATATTAGTTTTACGCAGGTTATGCTTCTTCTGAACTGTAGTTTTTGTCTTTAATTATAATAATAATCAAAGGTTTTTGTCTACTCTAAAATCTCAATTCCATTCCTTCAAAAATAACTCATCACAAGTTTTTTATTGATTATTTACATAATTAAGAATGGGAATTTGTCCTATAGATTCGTGAAAATTTGTTTTATTTTAAAATAAAACAAATTTTTTGGAATTGAGATTAATCTCAATTCCTTTCTGTAAAAAATACCTCAAAAATATGAAAATTTTACGTATTTTTTACAGAATGGAATTGAGATTATTAACTAAGTCTTGTATCGCGTCAATCACTAAAAAACTTAAGGAAGTTTTTTATTGATTGCAATGACGTGATTGTTTTTAATTATGGGAATTGTCCTATAGATTAGTGAAAAATTATGTCCAATTTACAGCATTTGTAGAGAATTCTATCTTCTATCTACCTAATTCCAGGTGAATGGGATCCAGATGTCTTCCCAGTAGACGATCTAATCCGCGGTTTCTTGCTTCTTTTGGAGATCGGCCTCATGCAGCCGAAGATCCAGATCTTAGGAGGCACCGCCCTCCTGGACTGTGCTGGTCTCACCATGAAGCATATGAGGCAGTTCTCACCAGCGATTGCCGTACAAGTCATGAATGTTATGGGGGTAAGGAATTATTCTAGTTTTTTTACACAGTACCTACCTGGGTACTGTGTAAAAAAAACTAAAAGAAATATATAAATACTCACTTATGAAGCCCTGGGGGCTTCATAAGTAAGTGAATATTTATATATTTCTCAGTATATGGTACATTGAGATCTTACATTAAAATAATATTGTTTCACATAATATAATTACCATTGCTGGTGTAGAAATATTAAAAAATAACAAGCTAGGTACGTATGCAGATCAGAACTAGATACATTACAAGAATATTTAGGTATATAAATTAATGAAATTTTGTATTAAGTTTATGAATTTATAATTTTAATGACAAATTAATAGACTGGTTATGATTGATCAAAAATGCATTAAGTAGTTATAATGTCAAAATATTAATAGTTAAATCAAAAATATAAATCATACTGTCAAAGAATTAATCATAATGTCAAAATATAAATCATAATTTCAAAGTAAAAATTACAATGTCCAAGAATTCATAAAAAAGTATGATTTAAAAATTTAATGACGGAATAAAAACAGCAGAGTCATGCAAACTTACAGTGATAAAATAACCTCATAGTCATAACATCATCAAATTCTTTTCAGTTCTCATTCCCGCTAAGCGTGCGAGGAGTCCACGTTATCAACTGCTCCCGAGTCTTCCAGACTCTGTTCCACTTCTTTAAACGTCTGGCGCCCGTGGACGATTTGTGGAAGACGGTTCGATTTCACGGAAGTGATCTCGGTGCTTTACATGAGTGAGTATTCAGCACCAGGTATCCAGAATAATGCAGGAGGAAAAAGATATTTGAAGTTTGAAAGTGCTAGTTCGTGGTATAAGTATACCCACTAGACTGGTGATACCCACTCGACTGGTGACCGAATCTGTGCCTTGCATGGGAATCTTGGTAAGGTGATCAATCTTGCGGTTAGTATGAAACCCTGATAGTCTGAGACTGACAATTCAGTCTAGTCATTAACTTTGTAGCTAATAAATTGAAAATCTAAATAATAAAACTCAAAGGTGACTGACTGACTGACATAGTGATCTATCAACGCACAGCCCAAACCACAATAATTATAACTTCGTTATGAATACAACTAGAAGCCTGAATTCACTAACTTCAGTAACCAAGCAAGCATTATATAAACACGCTATATTTCAAATTTCATTCAATTTGAACCAGTAGTTTAAGAATTTTAACTAGTCAAAGTTTCTAAATTTTGTCACTCATTTATGTTCGGTCTTCGTCAGTCGTAGATGGTAGATCGGGCCGTTACTTTTATGTAGGCATTGTCACTAAATAATCTTATTTATCTCAATTTTACAGATACATCCCCCCAGAGTGCCTGCCGAAGAGGTACGGCGGTCATCACCAAGAGGTGTCCATGGAGAGGTGGCTGATGAAGATCAAACAGTACAAGAACAAAGACTTTGATAACGACATGAGGAAGTTAGGATATGCCGTAGACTAACGTATTTTTGCACTAGATTACTAGACCTAGGCATAGTTATAATACACAAGAGTAGGAACCTAATGAACGATGCTCAAGTATTTTAAAAACTATTATTTAATAAGGGTTATATTAGAAAGCAGCTTTAGAAAGTTGGCATTCCCTAATCTCGTGTGTAACAGTCCCACACAGTTACACACAAGATTAAGAGGCATGTGTCTGTAAGAATGTGTTGTTTATAATAATGTTGATTTGATATGCTATTAGTCATGTCTTTGCTCGGTGTGTGTTGGTGCAAACGGTCTGTAATCTAGTTTTTTGCCAGTAATGTTCCTTCAAAAAGATTACAGTAAAAGTACCTCATAATTATACGCCTAAACTGTAATATTCAGTAAGTAGGTCACATCTGTTGACTTTAATTGTTAATGTTGCCCTCTCTATGATTGTGAATTCTGTTGGTCTTGGTGATGACCCGATGAGCGGTCTAGAAGATTAAGATTCAAATTATTGTCATTATCACTAGGCGCCGCCCGGGTCAAACAATCTTTTATAGTCTACTTTTAGAAGTGTCTGTGATCATACTGATAATTATTCTCAACTAATAATGTCTAAGAAACTTGGTGATACTTTAGTTAGAGGGATGTGCTAAGGGTAGCCTACGGAATTCAAATTTTCTTACATTTTTTGCAATTTTCCGGTCAGTGTCAGGTGTACAGAATTATAATCATTTAAATCACATAAAAACCAGTCTCTAAGTTCAAATTACCGACCTTATTGAATTTGAATGCCTATTTCATGAAATTATAACACTTGAGGCCTAACTTGAGACTTTGAGAGTTAGATATATCATTCATTTCGTACCCAAAAATTAAAGTGCCGCCCAGAAAAAAAATTAAATGACCCCTTGAGCGTTTTTTTACTATTACAACGAAAGTCTACCATTAACACGCCGGTTATTTGAGATTGAAAATGCCAAAAATCATATTTTAATAACAAGTTTATAGGTAAAACATGTTCAGGATACTAAATTCAATTAAAAGTTGGTACTTATTTAAGTTATGCTTAAAACACTTGTTAAAAAAAAAAATATGATTTTTGGCATTTTCAATCTCAAATAGTAGCTGGGGGGTTAATGGTAGACTTTCGTTGTAATAGTAAAAAAATGTTCAATTTCCCTTAAGACAACAGTACCAATTTTTTTTTTCTGGCGCCGCTTTTATTTTTGGGTATAAAATGTCCGACACTTGTCCTGTAGGGCCATAGATATAGATACACCTAGATAACGCAAGAGCAACTACTTCGCGTGCCAAAAATCGCACCAGCTTACGATAAAAAATCATAAGCCGCCACTTTCGCGCTCAGTCTGTCAATCTGTCAAAGCGGCAGCAAAAAGTAAACGTTAATGGGGCGACGTCATCGGGGTCTTTAGTTAAGATGGGCGTGCCTCAAGGCTCAATTCTTGGCCCTTTCCTATTTCTAGTTTATATTAATGACCTTCCTTACATGATGGCTAACTTGTCGGATATCATTTTATTCGCGGATGACACTTCCCTTATTTTTCAAATAGATAGAAAAGATACGGATGTCTTACATGTTAACGAGAGTCTGGCTGTTCTTTCGAAATGGTTTGCAGCTAATAATCTTTTACTTAATGCGAACAAAACTAAATGTCTTAAGTTCTCATTACCAAATGTACCTCAAGTGGGTCTGAATTTAGAACTTGATGGCAAAAAACTAGACGCTGTTACGGAAACTGTATTTCTAGGAATTACTTTAGATTCAAAATTACAATGGGGCGCACACATTAGAGCTCTCTCAGGTAGATTAAGTTCAGCTGCATATGCAGTAAGAAAAATAAGGCAGTTGACAGATATAGCCACAGCTAGGTTAGTATACTTTGCTTATTTCCACAGCATTATGTCTTATGGTGTTCTGCTGTGGGGATCGGCAGCTGACGTAGATTCAATTTTCATTTTACAAAAGAGGGCAATCCGCGCAATCTATCAAATGGGTCCTCGCGAGTCTCTTAGAAACAAATTCAAAGAAATTGATATACTAACTCTGCCTTCTCTTTATATTTTAGAAAGTATTTTGTATGTTCGCAAAAACTTAGGACTCTTCAAAATAAGAAGCGATTTCCACAATATAAATACACGTAGTAAAAATGAAATTGTGTTACCTAAATTTAGATTAACTAAAACTAGCAAGTCATTTCTTGTAAACGGCGTCCGTTTTTATAACAAGTTGCCAAAGTCGGTTACAGAACTTAGCGATGGAAAATTCAAAACCTTCATCAAACGTGTCCTTATCAAAAAAGCATATTATAAGATTAAAGACTATGTTGAAGACAAGGTAGTTTGGCAATAATTCCTTCTGCACATGTGGCTTCCCTGGCTACTCATTAACGGCTTAACTATTTAAATGTCTATTAACTGCTCTCAAATTACGATGTTCATTTTTTATTTACTTTACTTTTTTGACATAATCTCTTTATTACTTGACATTATATACAGAAAATTCAAATTTTTTCCATCTCTTTATTAGTGGTTGTAATGGGAATCATATCACTAGGTTTTATTAGGTTTTTATTTTTTATTTATCCTTTTGATAGATTCTTATTTTGTAAATGTGAGGACTTTGTAGGCCTTGTAGACTTTAGATCTGTAGACCATTTTTTATTTTATCAAGTACCTGATACTTGTTGACAGGCCTACGCTATCCTCCCATACCTACTGTAATTTGAAAATATTGTAAAAGCCAATTATTTTTAAAAAGAGTAACCGTGGAGTTTCTTGCCGGTTCTTCTCCATAGGAAACGACCAATTGGAACCGTGCACCTAGCTTCTGACGTTTCATAAGTGCCCATGTAGGCTTATGTGAAATAAAATATTTTGATTTTGATTTTTGAGTCCTGTGTACTGCTGGCTGGGTAAGCGTGAGCGAGAGCGCGAGCTTTTGACGTCATAGTAGGTAGTCAAAAAATGGCACGCTTGGTTTTCATACAGTTCGTGATACTTGCGTTATCTAGGTCTATCTATATCTGTGTGTAGGGCCTAACATCATAACCGCGTTGCGGTGAAAGTTCGAGATAACAAGTTCGGACCTTTCTTCCAGATTTCAGCGTTGCGGCGCCGGAACGCGGTTATGTGTTTCAGCCCTTAATGCTGTAAAGTAAATAAGTAGATACATATTTGTTTATGCTGTAAAGTAAATACATGTTACGGTTGCGAATCTTGATAAACATTGATTATTTATTTATTTTATAAATTACAAGTTCCTTATACTTACTTAAACAAATCACACAATTAGACCATAGATGATTATAATTCAGTAAAGTCATCAAAACGTAAGAAAATTTGAATTTCGTGGGCGACCAAGCGCATCCCTCTTAATAATTTACTAAGTATTGTAAAAAAATTACATTCTGATTAACTGAAAAAAAACATTATTTATTACTTAAATAAGTACCTATTTACAGTGGACCAAATCCAAGATGGATTATACAAGAACGTAAGTAACTTTATACACAAATATAAAACTAATACAAAATTATATTAAGCAAGATTAAACAGTTTTTAAATTGTGTTAAATTTTTTTTTTACTGGCGGACGGACGAAGAGTGTACCGCAGGGTCACACGATTTCAGTTTCCATAACTTGCTGTATAAAATTCATTCTTCTTCACATTTCTGCTATCCTGGTACTTGGGAAAAGGCAGTTCTAAATTTCCGTGCAAGAACGATCCAACTGCGAATCGGACAACGAAGATAAGTGACGGCTGGCTGACTACTATACAAACGTCTCTCTTGATTTCTGAAGCCTTGGTATTTGGTAGAAGGCAATTCAAAATTCCCGATGAAAGACTCAACTTCGGAGTGCAAACGTCGTCGATTTATTGACCGAAGTCGATGACGCTGACGGACTAATAAAATAATGACTCCCTCTCGTTATTTGTGATGCCTTGGTATCGGGAAGCAGGCAAATTGTAATTTTGCGTGGCTGAGATCTATAAAGCGTACTTAAACCATAATCAAGCGAAGTACAGTAAGCATTTCATACGAATTTGAACCTTATCAGTATTCGAATAAGGCTCGGCCTATTTCTCAGATCTCAGCCAATGCGTTGATCGTCCACTCCCGCTCAGACGACCATCGCGTAGTGACTGCTCGACTGCAAAGTGCGCGTGCGTTACGATTAGTTCCCCTCTTATTTCTGATACCCTAGTACTAGGAAGCGGGCATATCCAAATTTTCTGTAGAATAAAGACGTATTTTTCTGCCATAGTAGTTAGTTATTATTTTATGTAGCCTGGACGGCATTCTGTAAACTCCTTAGTACGTCTGCACCCTTGATATTATTGAAATCTTCTGGTGCAAAAGTGACACAACTCGAAATAAACTGGGTAGTGCGGGCCCCGTTTTATTTATTGTAAACTCCTTAGTACGTCTGCACCCTTGGTATTATTGAAATCTTCTGGTGCAAAAGTGACAAGTTGAAATCAACTGGGTGGGGTAGTTGTTAGTGTGGGCCCAGTTTATCTATAGTTCGTAAAACTTTCTTTCCCACAATGTTCCCACAGCCACAGTATAAATTTATATTTACCGTCCCAACACTCCCAACCCAACCACGGAATAGATTATATCTATCGGAGGATTTTGACGTGACAACGTCTTAAATTAGGTTGCGGCTGGGAGTCACTAATGAAAAAGTGTAACGCTCGGTAACGTTACGTTCTTATTGACGTGACAACGTCTTAAATTAGGTTGCGGCTGGGAGTCACTTATGAAAAAGTGTAACGCTCGGTAACGTTACGTTCTTATTTTCATTTAATTCCTTGTTCCTATTGTGCAATTTAATTATATTCATATCAATAAATATTCTACCGAGAAAAAGACGTTGTCACGTAAAATCTTCGCCCGTAAAACCGACTTTACAGGCAACCATTTTTTTTCATTTAATTCCTTGTTCCTATTGTGCAATTTAATTATATTCATATCAATAAATATTCTACCGAGAAAAAGACGTTGTCACGTAAAATCTTCGCCCGTAAAACCGACTTTACAGGCAACCATTTTTTTATTGCTTGCTTCAAATTACTTCTCTGTAATTTTTCAATCGACAGATAATTTTTATTCGAGAAATAAAAATTGTCTGACAGTTTTTGTACATTTCTCCGATAATAATATCGGGGCTTATAAAAATCAGCCCTTTGTCAAATAATGGAAACTTATAAAAGAATATATCCTGTAATCTTTGGTCTTCAAACAATTCTATATTCCTCCCGTCATCGCATGCTCTTCTTCTCCTCTCTTATCGACACGAACGAAAATGAAATATAGAGTTATCTATTCATTCGCTTCGCATCGCGTCGGTCCAACCATAGTAAAAACATAAATGTCCAACACTACACAGTCAATATCATCCGCAGTTACGAGGTTTTACCACGGAGTTTTCGACATCCCTTCTACAAAGTACCAAGACACCAGAAATGCACAGAAGAGTAATTTATTATTTGTTCAAACAAACACAAGATTCGGAGATGTGACTGTTTTGCACGAATAATTCAAAGTAAACTTCAATAATACTAAGGCTGCAGTACATTTGTGGAGCACGCATCACAACAATGTGTGTCGTCGGAAGGTGACGTAGCTGTCCGAACGAAAACTTGTGTGGGGGAATGGTCATATTTATTCTGGTGGTATGGTGGCGTTTACATGTAAATAATATATTGTCCTGCACAGCTCTGATGTCTTGGTACATTGTTAAAGGCAAATCGGAGTTTCCGTGGTGAAACCACGTAACTAACTGCAGATGATGGTGGTTTAGTTTCTGAGGCACTTTTATCGGTAGGTTTATCTATTCATTACGCCTATTGACTCGATAACTTGTGAAAGTGCGTTTTCGAATGTGTTCCGTATCGATTTCATAAAAATTGACGTTTGATTTCATAGCAAACTTTTGTTGATTAGTACAGACAGAGTACCTACAGACAGACCTACCTGACTATTTAGTATTTACTTTAGTCTAGCTAGCCGATATTTCATCACCTGCAAATTAATTTTACATCAAATTAATAGTAATGTTTAGGTAATGAGTACCTAATTACTTAGAATTACAAACGCGGCAAGTAGCTTACGACCCTTATACGAGTAAGACTTCCAGAGTTAGCTCCCACACACACAGCGGCAGCGACCTCTCGCGTCCGGCCCTGGTGCAAGCCATGGTCTGGAGCGAGAGGGATTGGGAGGCAGACACCTCCTTCTGCGAAGCAGTCATGCTAGCGAAGGAGGTGGCGGGATGAATGAGGGAGAGAGCCTTCCGTCCCAGCCGCCGCGGGAGACGCTCCGGGCGTCGGGAGCCGCGTGACGACTCCCGGCCACCGTAGGCGCGGGCCTGCGGGCGGAGAGTAATGGGTAACTCACCGTCCGATCAGGACCAGGCCCATGCCGAACGCCGCGTACCTACGTGTTCCACGGGCGCCTCAAAAAGATGTCAGCATCATCTGAAGGGGCACCTTAGGGCAGAAGCCTGCCGGGTCAGCGGGATTGTCCGAAAGGGTTATACCGCTGGCCCGGAACATAAAGAGCTAAGGAAGGAACACTGGTGAGCTTTAGTCAGTAAGAGTCTGACGCTCCCTTTCGCTCCGCCCAGAGCGGGAGGGGTCATTTGATGATTTCCCATCAGCAAAAAGAAAAAAAAAGGGCACTACCAACAGTGAATGAATTTCCCATTAAAAAAAAAGAAGGGTGGCACACACTTATTCGGGTGATGATTCGGCACAGCCGCGGTATAGCACGGATGTGCAGAGTCGTACCGAATTATGCCGACCCGAAATAGTGTGTAGCACGCCTTACTTTGAGAACTTTGGTTATGCTCGTCTAGTGGCAACCTTTGATCTTTTAATATGTCCTATCTGCGGATAATGTAGTGGACTGCAGCATTGCTTCCTATACTTTTGTTACCATTATGTATTATAGTATATGTTGTAGTTGTTTATTATCCCTTAATAAATAAAATAAAATAAAAAACTAGCACTGGACAGCGCAAGGCTATGGTGGCCGTGTGGTGACGGCCGGGACTTACGAGTTGTAGGTTCGAGCCCAGAGAGGCGCTTTACTTTGTGTAAATTATTTCATCACCACTGCTCTCAAAACGGTGAAGGAAAACATCGTCAACAACAACCCGCACTGGCCCCGCGTGGTGGATAAGCCCACTCTCTCTCACAGGGAGGAGTTCTGTGTCCCAGCAGTGGGAACATTATAGGCTGATTGATACCAGCTGAGTTAATTGACATCACTTCTGTTGAGTGTACAACAAAGTACAATTTGCATCCGTTTCAGAGTCTGTGAGACAAAACGAAAAAAAATAATAACTGCACAAATCTGTGAAATATTATACTTCTTTTTAGAATTGCGGGACGAGTACTTACCTAACAATCACAAAACCTGCACCCTAATTGCGTAACACACTATTAATCAGAATCTGAATAATTTTGAAACAAATCCATTGCTTCATAAGTTCGAAAAAAAATTCTGCTCAACACGTAAATAACGCAATGAATGTTGTTGAACTGTCAAAATGAAACCGATCCCGATTGATAATATGTTACGCAATTGCCCCGCTGCGCAGCGCCCCACGGTTTCACCCGCATAAGTGTCGATCCAGTGGAAGATCGGGATAAAAGTAATTTAAAAAAATTAAACCGACTTCAAAAAGAAATTAACTCAAAATTATGAAATAACTTTAATTTCGGAAGTCGGTGTCTTGGGATCTGTATTTTAGTTTTATGCCACCGACTTCCGAAATTAAAGTTATTTCATAATTTTGAGTTAATTTCTTTTTGAAGTCGGTTTAATTTTTTTAAATTACTTTTATTTGGTAATTTTTAGTTTTTGCACTAGTATTTGACCAAGGTTTTGAGATGTTTTCCCTTTGACACTACACCCGTAGCTCTTATCAATAAGCCAGGCCGTCACACTTACACGTATTAGTCCATATCTTGAAAATTACTGAATCGATCTTGATGAAACTTGCACTGTTCCCTAAGTTGAAGAAAATGTAAGCCAATAAAAAAAAATGGTCACGATCCGATTAATAGTTCCGGAGATATGCGTGGACAAACATACATACATACATACATACATACGTCTATGAAATTTTGTATATTTGTTTGGAAGCCCTAATAGATCATCATATGTGAATATAATGCAATTCCAATAATATTACATACATACGTATCGAATTGATAACCTCCTTTTTTTTGAAGTCGGTAATAAAAACTATCATAATTATGTCCTTCCCCGGGATGCAATCCTCTCTGCCAAATTTTATCGAAATCCGTTAGGCGTGAAAAGGTAACATACAGACAGGCAGTTACTTTCGAAATTATAATACTAGCTTCCGCCTGCGGCTTCGCCCGCGAGGTATGTCGATAAAAACTATCCTATGTCCTTCCCCGGGATGCAATCTATCTCTCTGCCAAATTTTGTCGAAAGCCGTTCAGTGGTTTATTATTATTATTATTTATTTATTTATTCAAGTTACAAAGACTCATAGACAATATACAAAATTCAATAAAATACATCACACATACATCAAAAAATAAAATAAAATACATTAATAATTAACAATACAAAACAATAACAAAAGACCACCGTACCTCCGACCCTTACACACGACTGTAGGTAACGTGCAAGTCACAGCAGCGTCGCATGTAAGGACAGTCGAGCCTGTCCGCTATCATCATCAGCACGCTATTGGGGCTGCCGCGCACCCTGCGCACCAGAGACGCGCTCCGCTTACGCATCGTTGCATAGAAGCAGTCGACGCTAGCTTCGGCAAACATGCCCGAGGCACTACAATGTCGCGGCAGCCCCATCAGCGCTCTAAAGGCGTTGTTATACTGGACGCGGAGGGCTTCGTATGCTTTTTGGGTGTGATTCACCCACAGGCTGCACGAGTAAAATGATGTACAATAAGCTCTAAAAAGTGTTTGCTTGACCGACTTTGAACAGCGTGCAAACCTGCGGGCTATCATATTAGCTCTTATTGACAACGCCCTCCGCTCCCTCTCGATATCGATATCGTCTTTGAGACCGTCAGTAACTAAATGCCCCAGGTATTTAAAGTGGTCCACTTTTGCCAAGGGAATCCCGTACAGTTTGATGGGTGGTACTGTTATAGGACATTTAGAGCCGGCCCCAAACACCATAAGCTGACTTTTTGTAACATTATATTTCAGACCGTGTCTCTCAGCATATGCCTCACAAATCTGCAACAATGTTCTAATACCACAAACCGATGCGCTCAGCAACACCATGTCGTCCGCATAGCTAATATTATTCAGGCAAACTCCATCAACATGACAACCGACATGAGTGCTGCTGAGAGCAACAATCAGCGCATTAACATATAAGTTAAAAAGTGCGGGGGAGCTCAACCCTCCCTGCCTCACCCCGCACTCCAACCCATATGGTTCCGAAAGAGAGCCCGCCCATTTCACGCTATTGATCTGGCCTCCATACCAACATTTAAACAGGTTAATAAGTTCTGTGGGGAAATCTATGTCCTCCAGCTTCCTCCATAGGATGTCATAGGAAACCAGATCAAAAGCCCTGGATAAATCGAGAAAGCACGCGTACACTGGAGTATGTCTGTCCGTATAGTACCTGACGGCATGCTTGAGACACAGTATAGCACTCTCTGTGGACAGTCCTGGCCGAAAACCAAACTGATTATCGTGCAGATGCAGATATTCATTTAACTGTGTGTCAAGCAAGCCGTCAAGCACCTTAGCAATAACAGTCGCCAATGAAATCGGCCTATAATTAACCTTATCTGACAGGTCCCCTGTTTTATTTTTTACCACAGGCACTACAATTGTCTTAACGAGGTCAGAGGGCGAGGGGGTTTAGGCGTGAAAAGGTAACTTACAGACAGACAGAGTTACTTTAGAAATTATAATATTAGTATGGATTATTCTGATTAAGAACGAGGTACGAAAAAAAATTAACAACGACGTAACTCTCATCGTTAATTTTTTTTCGTAGCCATAATTTTGCTATAATTGGCCAAACACTCACTCGTAACTCTCGAGTGATCCAGTTTGGCCATTATAGCTAAATTATAGCTGCTATCTACATGTAAATATTGATACTTAAATTACAGCCAGTCAGTAACCTACGATTTACGATTTTGAACCACGTAGATATTTCGTAGCATGAAGTTACAATTCATAAAATGATAAATGATTTTATTTTTGTAAGTAGGTTTTTACAAACACTTTTACACGTCAATCATGTTTTTTTTAAACTAGATGATGTCGGCGTTTCCGACTACTCTGAGAAGAAAGGCCGAAACAAACTCAGAGGTCACAGTCTCTTTTAAAGTCCAGACATAATCTTGGTCAGGTTATATGAAGATCATGTAGATCGATGTCTGAGATGGTCTTTTGAGGAAAGAACCACACAGATTGAGAGGACCTGTCCAGTCAGTGCACGCATTTGTCAGAAATCGTGCAGCTCAACTCAAGACTTAAAGGAGCTCAACGATTCGACGAACAGTACCAAAGAAAGGACATTTGGGTAGGCCGCGTAAATTACTCAAGCTGCCAGACCTTGACAAAAAAACTAACAGAACAGAGAGAATAATAAAGATAGAAAAAAAAGAAATGTGTAGGCAGCTGTATATGGTAATAATGGTGTAACAGGTGGAGCAAAGGACATTGCTTCAGCACTCTAAACATGAGAACTTATTCTAAGTAAAGCCAGCAACCAACGCATTATCAACAACTTGGTGTAGACGTCAGTAAACGCTCCACCTTGTACCCTGACCTAGACCGTCTTCCTGCCATGCTGCAAACCTGGTACCAGGAAAATTAAGTTATATTTACAAAACACATTAAATCAAGTGATATTTACATAACACATAAAATAACTTTACACCTATAATACCCGAAGGGTAAGGCAGAGGCGTACATAGTACACACTACACGGTACACACTACACGGTACACATTACACGGTACACATTTCACCAGTTATGTTAAAGTCCCATGTAAAAGAAGTAATTAAAAAAACCGACTTCAAAAAGAAATCAACTGAAAATTATGAAATAACTTTAATTTCGGAAGTCGGTGTCTTGGGATCTGTACCTATTTCAGTTTTAGTTTTTTGCCACCGACTTCCGAAAATAAAGTTATTTCATAATTTTCAGTTGATTTCTTTTTGAAGTCGGTTGAATTTTTTTTAAATTACTTTTTATTTCGAAATTTTTAGTTTTTGCACTAGAATTTGGCCAAGGTTTTGAGATGTTTTCCTTTTGACACTACACCCGTAAACTCGTATCAATAAGCCAGGCCGTCACACTTACACGTATTAGTCTTGAAAATGACTGAATCGATTTTGATGAAACTTGCACTGTTCCCTAAGTTGAAGTAAATGTAAGCCAATAAAAAAAAATGGTCACGATCCGATTAATAGTTGCTGAGAAATGCGTGGACAAACATACATACATACATACGTCTATGAAATTTTGTAGGTATATTTGTTTGGAAGCCTTAGTAGATTGTCATATGTGAATATAATGCAATTCCAATAATATTACATACATACGTGTCGAATTGATAACCTCCTTTTTTTTGAAGTCGGTAATAAATACCACACCCATTCCCATGTAGGTACAGTTCGCGTCAAATAACTTTGCCGCTCTGAAGCTAGGCTCTTTCCTAGCCGCGCCAATCCGCGCCATGCGCGCTGCTGTTGTATTCATAGGATTAACTACCTACTGCGCAATGACTTGTTGCCTACTTCAGAGCGGCAAAGTTATTTGACGCGAACTGTATGGCGAGTGTATTGCCATCAACCGGAAACAAATTCAGACTTCAGGCTGCTCCAGTCTCACCTGAGGACGCTCACGAACATTCTTACTTTATCATCATCATCATCTGCCTAGCCTTTTCCCAACTACGTTGGGGTCGGCATCCAGTCTAACCGGATGCAGCTGAATACCAGTATTTTACATGGAGCGACGGCTTATCTGACCTCCACAACACAGTTACTGGGTAATACGATACCCCTTGGTAAGACTGGTTGTCAGACTTTTGGGCTTCTGACTACCCGTAACAACTGTCAAAGATCCACTAATGACAGCCGGGACCAACGGCTTAGCGTGCTTTCCGAGGTACGGAGGGGTCTCGGTATGTAAAGATGGTCACCCATCCACAGACCAACCGCGGCAAGCGTAGCTTAACCTGATTGATCGACCTATGCGGCTGTTATTATTTAGCCACGGGCCCCTCCACGAACATTCTCACTTACCTACATTATATTATAACAAAGTCAAAGTCAAATCATTTATTTCAAATAGGCACATTAAAGGCACTTTTGAACGTCAAAAAAAAACTAAATAGAAATGATTCTAGTTGCCCATTCGAAAAGGTAGATTTCGTATGGAGAAGAATGGGCAAGAAACTCCACCGTTACTCTTTTAAAATGTTTTACAAGGTCTTGTATACATAATAAAAATTATATGTGAACACGATGCACCCATAATAAAATTAGTCTACCACAAAAGGTAAAAAGAATTAAAAATTAAGCAATGACAGGTAGATACATGGTGCTCACATATTTACAAGTTATTTAAAAAAAAAAAATATGCAAAAGTAGTTGAACTTTAACAAGTGTGTGAGCCACTGTAGTCGCAGATTGTAAAAAATGAATTAAAATAAGATGTCATATTAAAAAAAAAAAATATAGGTATAATATAAATTAAATTAGGAACAAGTTTGATGTTGTCTAGACTTTTAGATTGTCCTATGGAGCAGGACCAGCATGTTATTGTGTTTTTTTTTTGTTGGTTTGGTGCAATGCATAGGAAAAAGCGTTAACTTGTCGGTAAGTACCTAGGTACCTATAATAGGTCATATTTTGGTGGTCACGGAAGCTTTACACATGAGTTGATCGCAACAATAAGCATAAACTTATAAGATAGTAATTTCAGCCTTCAGGATATTATCTCTATAAGAACTTCAGAAACCCTTATACACCAATGTCAATACGATACTTAAAATGCTGTAGCTCCAAAACCAATTCGGCCATATTGCAATCAGTCAAAATATCAGTTCAATTGTACCTAATTACTTATCATACTTACTGATAACTAACCTAACCTACGTGCTTAGAAGATTGATAGTAATCCGCTGATGTTTACCGCTGCGGCCTGCGCACACGCATCACCGTTATCCGCGGCCTGCACCACATTCCGCATCTATTCACCGCCGCGCCGCGTACGCGCACGCATCCATCGATCTATCGACGATTAATCAAATAAACCACCTAATAAAAAAGATATCAAGTTTTAAATCGATTAAAATAATACGAAATTGTGTTTGTGTTCAGTGAAATAATGTGGATTTAATGTAAATTGTTTAAATTTATTGGATGTCTAAATTCAAAATGGTATGTTGGTAATCAATTAATTTAATTGATCGTAAATTATCGAGTTTTAGGATAATTTAATAGTGGCGGGAGCCCGGGAGGTGACAGTTTAATTAGCTATGAATTGATAGCGAAAAATAGTCCTCCTTCCAAAATACCTATGATTTCTACAGAACATTCTTTGGATGGCTAGGTTACCTACTTATTTATAAGTTGGTTTTCATGGCGAAAGTGATACTTCTATAATAGTTTGTTATATCGTTGTTCTATGTAGGTACACGGAAATCATGAGATTTTGGATCCTAATCCAAAACCATTAATAACAAAAATGTTATCGCTTTGATCTGTTAATTTAGGCAGACAAAAAAACAATAATCATTCGTCATATTGGGAACCTAAGATTTTCAATTTGTTTCCTGAACACACATTTAAAGTAGGTAGGTATCATTGATTACATTTACAAAATCAAAATGTATAATATACTATACAGTACTATATCCCTATGTATTTTACTGTGTGTACATAAATTATAAAATAAAATAAAAAATAAATACAGACAGCGCCCGCGCCGCCGCCGTCCACGAAGACGCGCTCCACTCTTCTTCCTAATCGCTTACAGTACAAGTGTGCAACATTCCGCTAGTGTTTTAGTTTTGTCGATACACAGTAATGACTTATTAGTGAGTGGGTAAGTAGACCCCTCCGTGCCTCGGAAAGCACCTTAAGCCGTTGGTCCCGGCTATCATTCGTGGATCTTTGACAGTCGTTACGGGTAGTCAGAAGCCCGAAAGTCTGATAACCAGTCTTACCAAGGGGTATCGTATTACCCAGTAACTGGGTTGTGGAGGCCAGATAGGCAGTCGCTCCATGTAAAGTACTGGTATTCAGCTGCATCCGATTAGACTTGAAGCCAACCCCAACAGTTGGGAAAAGGCTAGGCAGATGATGAGTGAGTGGGTAATTAGTGTGTATCAAAAAACTAAAACATTAGCGGAATTAACTATCGATAAATACTAGCAATTAGTAAGAAGAGCGGGGCGCGTCTCCCTGGATGGCACTATCTAGGTATGTATAATAATATTGTATCCCACTATTTCGTATGATAGCAAAAAGTTCAATAAGGCTATTAGACTTGGCAATAATAGTGGAGTCCACCATTTTAAAAACCCAACCATTCAGCCGAGATTTAAAACTACTGAACGATTTTTAATGGGCTGTCATTTGTAACTAACTACTTATTTACACTAGATACTAAATTTAATGACTAATTGACTTACTATTATACAAATACATACAAAAACAAAGCGTCGAAGTCGCCCGCATCGCTTTAAAATCCAAATCAAAATATTTTTATTTCACGTAGTCCTACATGGGCACTTATGAAACGTTAGAAGCTATGTGCACTTTCATCCGGAAAGGTGGGAAAAAAATGGGCCTTTAAAATCCTAAAATCAAAATCTACGAAGGTTACCTAATCAACGTATTATTTAGATTGTGTGTAGAAATAACAAAATAGATAAAACTTTGGCTATTTTTTTTTTCAATTATCTTGTCCCATCGACCTACGTATTTTTATGTCCACACAATCACAGTCCGTTCATTCCAAGGCTGCCGGGAAGATATTACAGAAAGCGATAAGGCCATCCATTGCATGTTTTGTACTGATTTTTTTCCATACTAATAATTATAAACGCGAAAATGATTCTGCCTGTATATTACAACGCCTAAACTTCTGAACGGATTTCGATAAAATTAGCCAAGGAGATAGATTGCATCCTGGGGAAAGTTATACTTAGACATACTTTGTCCCACGAGAACATGTTATTCCCTTGGGATCATTTCCGACATTCACGTGGGCGAAACCGCGGGCAGAAGCTAGTATAGTATAAATAAATACCGCATCTTCATTCTCACAAAACATACTAAGTACTTACTATAAATATCAATGAAATGTCTAGATTTGTGAAGCAAGCAAGAGATAAATAGATAAATCAATAGATAATTTTATTGCTGTATTAACCAATGATTACAGTAATATCATTATTTACATTTACTTATACTGAAGGTTACGTTTGAAAACATTGTAAAAGTCAATTTTATTTTATCAGAGTAGGTAACCGTGGAGTTTCTTGCCGGCTCTTCTCCATAGGAAACGACCAATTGGAACCGTGCAATTAGCTTCTGACGTTTCATAAGTGCACATGTAGGCTTTTGTGAAATTGAAATATTTTGATTTTGGTTCACGTGGCTAATATAAGTAGGTACTTAAGTTTATTTTCAACCATTTATCACGTTTACCTTCACTTAAACCTTCGATCGTAAATAATTTTGAAAGTATTTATGAATACTGTGGCTGAATTAAATTACCGGAATAACATGCTTGTACGGTTACCAACAGAAGTTTATTAACACTCTGCTACCTACTTCGACATGTTAACTAGGTATTCATTTAAGTAATTATAACTTATCAATGGCTTAATTGACTTTGTTGCTGGCCGTAGTACCTAAGTTTTATATTTATTTACCCTCTTTAGAGTTATTTCTTGGCAAATGAAGCTATGCACTTATTTGAGCTTTGACTTATTTACCTGAATATATACGAGCTGTCATCTATATTATATAAAAGAAGAAACTGACTGACTGACTGACATATCAACGCACATCCGAAACTACTGGGTCTAGGAATGTGAAATTTTGCACACGGCTTCCTTTTATAATGTAGGGGAAGCACTACGAAGGTTTTTTTGGAAATTCAACCTTTAAGGGGGTGAAAAGGGGGGATCTCAGTAAATTGTGAAGTTTGGCATTTTTTGTTTTTCTAAATTACCCCTTAAAGGGGGATTGGGGTGTGTAAAAATTTGTATAGAAGAATTTTAACGCGCCGTCCGATCTCGAAACTCATTATACTTAAGACTTAAGGTGAAATAGCTCAATATAAACTGCGTTATCCTATAATTATGCTATTGTGTCTACGATGTGATATACCTACTAATAAATGTAGCACACAACTCAATGGTAGCACCTCGAGAGAGTCCCGCTCTATCCCCTGTGGCGACTAGACGTTCCCCTTTGAGTTGTTGTATACTTACTGATAATTTGGAGGTTTTACTCTAAACTCTAAGCCCAAGAGATCATAGTGAACACCAATGTACAACTAGAAATGGTTAGAACAAAGCGTATTAGAAACTGAACGGTACATACGCGTTAACTTTCTTGTAACCGTTATGTGTTATTGTTTTCTAAGTTGCCTAGCTAAGCTACCAACCAGTTGAAAATGGTGAAATACAATCATATTTTATGTCTCACTTTATAGCCATTTAAAACAAAGCTTTAGTTACAAATCGCACGTAGACCATATAGACCTATTGCCCACAATTATTTATTAGCAAGTTGGCTCAGCTGTTGGACCTTGATATTTTAACTTTCATTGAAAGTAGCCCATGCATTATTCGAAGTAAGTTCGAACCCAGACAGGCGCTTTAATTTGTGTAAATTATTTCATCACCACTGCTCTCAAAACGGTGAAGGAAAATATCGTGAGGAAACCGGCATGTCCTAGAACCAACATTCGAAGACATGTGACATCTACCAACACGCACTGGGCCCGCGTGGTATATTACGGCCCACTCCGTCTCACAGAGAGGAGGCCTGTGTCCCAGTAGTGGGGAACATTATAGGCTGATTATGATGAACAGAAATATATTTTACTTATCTGGTAGATACTTAGTGCCTATCCGGACAGAGACACCTATGTCAAATAAAGATGCAAATAATCGAGGATGAACTAGAACCCAAGAGCCTGCATACTAGTTGTGTATCATATTTACTTTGAATCACAATCTGAATCATTTTGAAGGAGATTGCTAATCCATTGCTTCACTTGTTCGAACAATTTGTCTCCTCAACAACGTGAATACCGCAATTAATGTTGTTGAACTGTCAAAATGAAAGCCATTACTAAGTACTATAAAGATGCCTGATGATAAAGTCATCACGTCACTTTGGCTTCAAAACACGAATATCTTAAACGCCTAGGTAACCTCTGTTTATAATGTAATCATGATAAACCCTGAAAAGTTAATATTAAAAGCTTTGAATTGCAAATCCATACCAATATTATAAATTCGAAAGTAACTCTGTCTGTCTGTCTGTATGTTACCTTTTCACGCCTAAACCACTGAACTAATTTCGATAAAATTTGGCAGAGAGATAGATTGCATCCCGGGGAAGGACATAGGATAGTTTTTATGGACATACCTCGCGGGCGAAGCCGCGGGCGAAAGCTAGTGTTGAATATTGTAATGATGATCAAGATTTAAGCGATATTTTCATAACTTTTCTAGTGTCAGTGACAGTATTTAACAAAACTAAAAACATTTAAACTAGAAAGAAACAAACTAGGAAAAGTACTTTTTTCAATCTTAGGTACCACCTACACAAGTAAAGTCAGGGAAACGAATTGTTTGTCAGACGGCAGACCACCAATTTTAAATGTCCGTATATGGAGATGCGTGGGAGTGCCAGTGCCTTAGGCATCTTCTGGGCGCGCTCGTTCTATCATAGACCTCATTCATCGCTTTCCATCAGGCGTGATCGGGGTCAAGAACGGGCACAATCAGCAAAAAAAATAAATACAGTTCACAGCTGTCATTCTTTGGCAATGGTATGAAATTTCTAACACGGTTAATTGACGCAGTGTGTTAATTTGATCAACAATCTCCATGACCGAACACAATCAAAAAATTACTTTTTCAGAAGTAAATACTTAGGTATTTTGGATTCGGTCTCAAATCCGCGATAGCGCTTAGAATCACAACAAACCTTCAATTTTCCGAACCTCTATAACTTTAGTGCTCACCACTCACGGCATTATTGCTTAAAATAATGTTCTTTATTGGTTACTAGCTTCTGCCCGGGACTTCGTCCGCGTGATATTTCACCCTCACCCCATTCACCCTGTTAAGGGTGGAATTTCGAAAAACCTTTTTTAAGTGGATACCTACTCTTCAAATTCCATGTCTCTAGGACCAGCGGTTTAAGAGCGTTTACGCCGAACGTCATTTCATACAAACTTTCAAGCCCTTGTTTTCCGAAATGAATGAACCAATTTTAATGAAACTTCATACGCATAAGCAGGATACAAAGGTCTAAAAAGTTAGCAGAGAACATTTTCGAAAAATAGTGTTACAGCCAAATTAGACCGATTTTAAACTTTTCATAGAAACAGAGATTTCCAGTTATCTTTTAAATAAGACATTTCGAAAATGTTCTCTACTAACTTTTTAGACCTTTGTATCCTGTTTATGCATACGAAGTTTCATTAAAATCGGTACATTCAGTTCGGAAAACAAGGGCTTGAAAATTTGTATGAAATGCCGTACGGCGTAAACGCTCTCAAGCTGTGCGTTGATATATCAGTTAGTGAGGACTTTGAATTTTATAAACTCTAAAGATGTATCGAGATTATGTACTCCTAGAGAACTCCTATGAACAAGTGTTAATAGCCATTCACCTTAAGTTCGCTAGCCCACTAGTATCTAGATAGATGATTACTGTTGCAACTAGCTGCACTGTAGCGAAATATTTATTACAACAGCAATAATAAAACCTCCATCGTAAATTAGCTTGTTACCGGAATATTATTGTAATAATTACCTCATAGCAAACATGTGAAATATAAGTCGTAATTAACCATGTGTGAGTTGATTAATTAGTTCTAGTTCACATGGATTGAACAAGGGAACAGCCGATCTAGACTATATTTTTTTTTAATCACAACTATTAAACTAAAAAGAGCTAGTGTATATATTCTTCGTAAACAGGGACTAAAATAGCTCTTTAATCCCTAGGGACTAAAAGTGATTTGAATTTGGAATGTGGATATTGTTAGTAAAAGCTCCAATCACGAACATTGTATGAACAAGTAACAGGCTGTATGATAAAGTAAAAACAGCCGAACATAGTACCTCCTCCTTTTTGTGAAGTCGGTAAAAAGCATGCGATTAGGATTTAAAAAACCTCCTCCTTTTTTGAAGTCGGTTAAAAAAATGTTACGATGCACTTCCACAATTGTTCAAATATAAACATTAGCCTCTAATTATTTCTATGTATTGCTAGCAATTGTAAGTAAATAAATAAACTTACTATTCTTATTAATTGTTGCACTTACTTATTTTTTCATAGAGGGTGATAAAAAGTAGAGCGTCCACCTCGGGAGCAATACTGTTTTAAGCTTGAGTGACGTACCTACTTTGAATCCCTCGCTGCGCTCAGGATTCTACTCTAGAATCCTTAGCTCCGCTCGCTGGATTTAAAGAAACACTCTTGCCTTCAAAATAGTTTTTTGCTCCCTTGGTAAACAATCTACTATTTTTAGTGCGTGAAAGTTGGTTTTTAGTGCGTGATAAAAGCGAGTTTTCTGTTTTTTTTAACTACTATTTTTTTCTGAGGAGGCGCAGGGTCACGCTGTGCGAAGTGACTGACGCGTGACGTACATATATGTTGTGATGTTGTCATTTTTGATGCCTTAGTATTTGTTAGAAAGCAAATCCAAATTTTTTTTTTGTGGAATAAAGACGCAACTTTTATGCGATAGTTTTGTAGAGCAGACCACGTGAACACGGGCCTCTGTGAACTTCTAAATATGTCTGTAGCCTTGGTATTATTGCAATCTTCTTGTGCTAAAGTGACACAACTCTGAATCAACTTCCACTCAACCGTCTAAAGGATAGGTAGCAACGACGACTTCACGAGCTCTTATCGGAATTAGATGACTCAGAATATATTTATGAGTCTGTCTGTGTCCGCATTTTTCTTCCAAACTGCGCAACGGTTTTTAATGAGTTTTTTCAATTCAATTCAATTCAAAATCTTTATTGCATTCACATTGTGTATTATAAAAGATCTTAATAAATGTTAAATGTTTCACATCGGGCACAACAATTTAATGAAAAGTAGCATGCTTTAATTAATAATTGAAAATATCAATGAAAGGTCATTTAAAATTCAATTCATAAAAATTAAATAATAATAATATTGTCACCGATTAAAATGATACAAGAAATTAAATATAAAAAATAATAATAATAAAAGTCAAATAAAACAAAAGTCACAATAAAAAAGTGGTAAAATAAAATGTCTCAAAAATTAATAAATATCAGTCATCCCATTAGGTCATCATTAAAAAAATCATTTAGCATACATGCAATAAAATATCTAGATTTTATGTCAAATCGTAAAAACCTTTTAGCAAAACAAAAAAATTTCACTTTTAAGTTGTAGGTACTTACCCCACACAAATTCGTAGGTATAACAACTACTTGCTATGTAAATATCAGTGACAGGAAGATATTATAACATCATCAATAAAAACTAAGTGGCAAAAATACACGTATTATTGAAGCTAACATATAAACTACCGAAGAAAAGTTAATAAAATTTATATAGGAGTACCCCTGAGGCATAACCTAACCATAAAAAAAAAATTGAAATCGATTTACAATTGTCAGATATCTCGCGTCATAAAAAAAAATACAGTCGAATTGAGAACCTCCTCCTTTTTGAAGTCGGTTAATTATGTTAAGATACGGAACATATAGCCACAATGCACACACAATACACAGACTTCTAAGATACAGGTTTTTACCTAGTTTAGAGGCTAACCTCTAAACTAGGTACAAACCTGTATCTTAAATCTTAAAGACCCTGAGGTCTTTTTTACTTTGAATCATTAGCTTATGCCATTTTTTATATGTTTCCTGTTCAATGTAATGTTCGTGCATTTCTGGGAGTAATAAAAGATATTATTATTATCCCATGACAATTCCACTAAGCCACCACTGAAAAGTCATAAGAAAGCAAAGACGCAATTTCGTTTACTTGAATTTTTACCAGTAAGTAATGTTGGTTTAAAAACCAAACTACTGAACCGGTTTTGATGAAATTTCTATGGAACCAATCTGAAAGTGTCCTTTCAATTAAAAAAACTGAAACGTAGTTCTGAGGTAAAAAAAAAATTATTCACCCGAATTGAGAACCTCCTCGTTTTTTTTTGAAGTCTGTTAAAAACCGTGCGAAGCGGCGGCGGCAGCGACGCGACGGTTCGTTAGTTCCACATACAAGAGTACAAGTAGGTACCTATTATAAAACAATTTTCATTTTGAAAATTCAGATAATAATGTTCCTCATACCGAGGCCGGTCCCGCTGTCCGAGGCTCATTTACCTACTAAAATTGGTTGCGTGTGGTGATCATCATTAAGGTATTTACACGTTATATTACTAAAAAGACTTTAAGTATTTGTCAGAAATACGTATTAAACGCCATGCTGCATGCACCAGGAACATGGATCATAATTTACTTAAGGGGCTTACAAGACCTAAACACAAAAAACGCAAGTTTTAGAAACAATAATCGACTACAGTAAACTAAATTAGAAAAATATATGATATTCTTCAGGATATATGCTAGGTAGATAGTGTGTTGAAAACATAATACAACTAATTTGATACGGTAGAAAAAATAATGAAGATACCTCTAAAAACTTTCTTTTTACAATAAACCATACTAATATACATACAATCATTCTGATTTTTTGTCAGATTATTCTACAAGCAACAATTTCAAGCAGCAATTTTTTAGTCCAAACAATGTATTTCTTGTAATTAAATAATTTCTTCATATTTTGCAATAAATTATATTATCAGCGTTGTGTCATCGCGCTTCTCTTTCTTTTCTATGCAGTCCGACAGTGACCGCGCTTTAGGTCATGTAAGCCCCTTAAGAACACGCACGTTGACCAATTGGTGAGAGTAAATTGCACTAAGTCCTTTTCTTAAAAATTCAAAACGAATGCATATAGCTTATAATTAAGTACGTAACGATCGTACTGGGTGCTGATATCCGACGATATACAGGGTTATTGGAAAAACACCTACAACCTCCTAAGAGGTTATTGTGCTCATCATTATGAACAACTTTTACTATGGAACCAAACCAGAAATCGCGAAAAAAAATCAGCTGTTCTGTTCCCTACATTTATGTTCGCGTATCTCGTCAAAACTCAAACTCAAACTCAAACTCAAATCATTTATTTCAATTAAACCTTGTACAGGCACTTTTGAATTGTCAAAATTAAATAGTCTGTCAGTTAGTCAGAAAGTTGAAGCTAGTTACCCATTCCAAAGCGTAGATCTCTATGGAGAAGAACGGGCAAGAAACTCCATGGACACTCTTTTAAATCAAGATATTACAAAATCCTGGGTACATTATTCTTGTTGCTTCTATATGTGAGAACAATGTAAAAAAGACAGAAATGAAGAAACAATTCAATACATAAGATTAAAAATAAGCCTTGGCAGTTAAGAGATGACCAGTCTCAACCGACGGCGCCCGTTCACGAACATGACGCGTGGATCAGCACCATCCAGCTCAACCATTTTGTAGGGAACCGAATGATCCAACACACGCGCCACCATCGGTGAGACATTTAAGTGAGCATGACACGTTCTCAACTGCCATGCTCTTTCAAGTCAACATCAAAAAATCATAATAAAAGGAAACATGGTTCTTACATTTACAAAGTTAAAAAAAAAAAATGCTTCTAAATTATACAAAACTACAGTTTGCAATTTGTTTAAGAGATAAATAGAATTTTATTACCTACCAAACAGGAAGAGATATTTAATATTGAAGTATTCAACAATTAAAACTTGAGTGAATAAATTTAAAAAGTTATGTTCGTAATGACAGAAACACAAAAAAAAGAAAAAGGGAAGCACCTCTTCCAAATATTGAAATTTTAACTAGTGAGACCAAGTGTCTGTGAAGCAGGACCAGCATTAAGCCAAGCATTTTTATCTACGATATAATCATCCAACTTGTAATATGCTTGTCTACATAGTGTGCGTTTAATGCATGTTTTAAATTTCTTCTCATTCAATTGAAGAATATCGAGTGGTATTTTATTATAACATTTTACACAGTAACCCAAAAAAGAAGTTTTTACTTTAGACAATCTGAAACGCGGTTGATCTAATTTGTCCCTATTTCTAGTGTTAAAATTATGCCTGTCACTTATCTTACTAAAAAGGTGTAGATTTTTTCGAACGTACATAATGTTTTCATATATATATTGACAAGGAACCGTCATGATGTTAATTTTTTTAAACAGTTCCCGTAGAGATTCGCGTCTGCTGAGCTTGTAGATGGCTCTGACAGCTCTCTTTTGCAGAATGAAGATAGAATCAATATCTGCAGCCCGTCCCCACAACAAAATGCCGTAAGACATGATGCTATGAAAGTAACTAAAATAAACCAGTCTCGCGGTCTCCACGTCTGTTAATTGGCGAATTTTCCAAACAGCGTAAGCGGCTGAACTTAGCCGCCCTGCCAGTGATGTTAAGTGCGGACCCCACTGCAGCTTTGAGTCAAGCGTGATCCCCAGGAAAACCGTATTTTCGACGAATTCAAGTATCTCCTTATTCAATACAACATGACATTCACTACTCCTAACATTCGGTAAAGCGAATCTAATGCATTTAGTTTTTTTCTCATTTAATACCAAATTATTTACAGTAAACCAATTATGAACCATAAGCATAGTGTTATTTACGTCGTCAAGATCCTGTGCACGTCTGCTTACTTTAAAAATCAGTGATGTGTCATCAGCAAATAACACCATTTGTGGTCGGTTTTTCAGTAAATGAGGTAAATCATTTATATATACTAAAAATAGGAATGGCCCCAATATTGAGCCCTGCGGTACACCCATTTTGACTTTTAAGCCCGATGAATTCTCACCGTTAATTTGAACTTGCTGAAATCTATCATTTAAATACGATTTTATTAAGCTAAGAGCAAGTTTACCTAGTCCGTAATGCTCAAGTTTCAAGAGCAGTGTATCGTAATTAACGCAATCAAATGCCTTGGATAGGTCGCAAAAAATGCCTATTGCATCTTGTGCCTCTTCCCATGCGTTAAAGATGTGTTTTAATAAGGTGACACCGGCGTCAGTTGTACAACGTCCTTTGGTGAAACCATACTGTTGATCGTGTAGGATGTTATTACGATTGAAATGATTGAGCATTTGATTTAACATTACTTTTTCAAACACTTTGCTAAAAACCGGCAAAACCGATACAGGTCTATAATTATTAGTGTCTTTGCTGTCCCCAGATTTGAAAAGTGGAATAACTTTACTGAACTTCATTAAATCCGGGAAAACCCCTTGATCTACACACAAATTAAATATTAAAGCTAAATAGGGTGCAACTGTCTCGATAATGGATTGACAAACTTTAGTAGACATGCCCCACAGATCTTCAGTAATTTTAATCTTAAGTTGCTTAAATGCCTTTATAATGACTATGGGGTTTATATGTTTAAATTTAAATTCCACAGGACAGGCTGAGACATTCGCTCTTAATAATTCAATAGCTAGTGCGGGCGAGGAATTTAAAGTTTCTGTAGTTTTAATTGGGATATTGGTAAAGAAAGTTGCAAATTCCTGAGCAACATCGATGTTATCGCTAATGAGACCGCGGGAAGTGTCCAGTGCGTAATCAGTATTATGTTTTTTGTTCCTGTTCGTTTCATTGTTTATAATTTTCCAAACTGTCTTTATTTTATTGTCTGCTGATTTAACCTTGTTACTAATGAAAGAAGCTTTAGCTGCTTTGCAGATATTTTTAAAAATTTTAGAATAAGTAGCAACATACTTATTAAAAGTATCCGTGTTAATATACGGCTTAAGGCCATACAGTTCAAATAACCTTTCCCTACTTTTCCTGATCCCTTTAGTTGCCCAGTCACTGAATAAAAACTTAGGGCAAATAGTTTTAGATTTCTTCTTAAAGGAATTATTGAACTCTGTTTGCACTAATGAAAAGAATTCTTCATACAAAATATTACCATTAGTCATACTTAGACCCTGAGCATTTAGCTTGCTAATTAAAGTGTTATTAAACTTATTCAAATTACTCGATGTTATTGGTCTAGTTTGAATCTGCACTTTTTTTATCGGTGTGTTGGATTCAAAAGACACGGTTTGACCACTGTGATCCGAAGGGAGATAATTTACAATGGCTTTATCTAAATATTCACAGCAACAAAAAACATTATCAATACATGTAGCAGTAGCCGTAGTTATTCGCGTTGGTTCCAAAAACACATTTGACAGATTGAATGATTTAAAGAGGCTTAACAATCTACTGCTATTTGAATTATTTTCCAAAATATTTACATTAAAGTCACCACAAATAATTACTGATTTATTACCACTTGCAAGTTTTCCCAAGACATCTTCCATTACTGACTCAAATATAGAGTAGTTTTGATAGTTTGGAGGTCTGTAAACGCACACTATAAAATGCTTATCTAGCTCAACACAGGACAGTTCGATGCTATGTTCCACCGATAGTTCCACTATGTCTTTACGAGTCTTATATTTTACACAATTTTTAATTAAGATTAATGAACCACCACGCAGCATGGATTTTCGGTTAAAGCAACTGCCTACACTATAGTTCTCATAATTAATCAGTATTTCATAATCTTTCAACCAGTGTTCAGTAAAACAAATAATATCAAACATTGTTTTTTCTAAAAACAATTCAATTTCTAATATTTTGGAAGAAAAGCCTTGAATATTTTGATGAAACAATTTCAAGGAATTCTGCTTAGCCCCTTTTTTACAATTAGCTAATTGAGCGCTAGAAGATACCTTGTTGTAGGTGAGATTAATAATATTGTTAATGGTACCTTCTGTTGTCCTACTGCCTAGTTTAAATTATTGTGGCTGACCACCTTAATATTAGTATTATTACTAATTTTTGTGGTGCTAATTACATCAGACTTCGACATACTACTTATGTCTGAGTTAATAATAAAAGCTAATAGCCATGCTATTTGACGTCTAAAACTAATAGGCAGATACGCTGTACCCCTAGTCGATTTTAAATACTCAACAAAAGTGTTGGTGTCAAAAAATATAAGTTTGTCACTATAGTGATTAACTAATAAATGCATGTGGTTATTTAACATATGTATATAATGATTTTGTCTACTTGATAAGTACTCAAAGTATGGGAAAGCACACAATATTATTTTCTGACAATTAATTTTTAGGATTTCAGTGACACTCTCAGTGATGTCATCTATTTTTACATTCGCACTATTACCTACAAATACAGAAATAATGGCATTTGGATTATATTTCTTGCAACTTATTGATGACATTACTTCTTTGTAGGATTTCCTAGGCATACAGTAATTAACAGCTGATTGACTCAGGTTGTTACTCAATAATTTACCCAACCCTCTCCCTAAACTATCTGAAAACATAACAGAACAATAACTAACATTACTAGAAGAAGTGACAGCATAAGTCTCTGTCTGTGCTACTTGAGATGGACCTTGTACAACATGTGGTGTATCTTGATTGGGGGGGATACAGTCCCGAGCTAATCCAGACTGGGACGGGTCCTCCGTTGCCTCAGGTTGGATAGCCTCAAGGTTTGATTCCCTTTGACAAGAACATTGATGTGTGCTCAGAGTCATCGGGTCCCCTCTACCTGCCTCATCACTACACATTCCCACCAACTCGTTTGCAGCAAGGATGTGTTCCTTTATTTGTTTTTGAGAGCTCACATACTTAATATAATGTAAGTGTAGTGACTCTTCAAGTACCTCAATTTCAGACTGTAATCGCTGAGTGTCAATGTGATAAATGTTTTTACTATCTTCTAATTTGATTTCATAGTTTTTTAATTTATTTATTAGAAAAACACGTTCCTTCCTTAGTTTAATATTATTGGAATTGTGTTTCTGTTGTTTCCTAAACTTATTGCATCTATTTATAATTCTATTTAGTTTAGCATATTTCTTTATTTTATTTTGACTAACTTTATAACTATTATTATTATATTTCGATATAGAATCTTCAGTAAGGTCTATTGTTATTAAGGAATGAGGGTTGCAATTAGTATTAAATAATTCAGTATACAAGTTATTAGTTTCCTGAGCCTGAGTACGTTCTTTTAGTTTCTGTAACTTAGTAATTCGTACATTTGCATGAATTAATTCCTCTTCTAGGTCCTTAACCTTACACAAAGCCTCCTCATATAAGTTACTACAGTTATTGAAACCATCTGTGACCAACCGCAATTTGTCCCGTTCATCGACAACAACCAGGTATTTTTGATGAAGGTCTACTAGCTCCTGTTTTAAGCTTGTATTTTTGAAAACGACATTCTCGACTTCCTTCTCACTATCCTCTATTTCCTGTAGCAGCTGTTGGCATTTGCTGTTTGAAGCCTTAAGATCTTGAATGGTTGTTTTCAATTTAAGCTCCAACTCCTGAGCTGCAGCCTTACGGGTCATCACAGGCATGGTTTCAGGAATAAGAACTGAAAGTGGAATTAAAGAAACAGTGAGAACTAGTTAAATAACCAAACAAAGAGGAAAGCTAGAAATGAAAGGAGAAATTGGAGAAGTTAGTGTTGATTTAAAGGTAAAATGGAGAATGGGAGGCTGAATCTAATTGGAATGCAACTGATATGATCACGATCAGATTAGATAAAGTTAGTACACAGTAACATTGATTATAGTGACCTATGAATTTACTTTTTACTACGTGGGTAGGATGCCTAGGTAAAGAAAAAAAAATCTAGTTTTACATTAATATTACAATAATTATTGAAGATAACGCTAGTCAACGTTATTGTTATGTACAATATAGGTAGGTAACAGTAATAGACTTTCAATATTTTGATATTTCACAATAATAAGTTTCGTTATGATCAAGGTAAACAAAGTGACTTAGACCCAGTGCAGGGTGCCAAATCAAAAAGTCAAACAAATAAGTCAATGAATGTGTTACAAAGTCTAAAATGACGATTGTGTGCTAATTATAGAATAAAAGTAAACAATACTCCCCGTTTATATCCGCAGGTCGAACATCAGCTGTTCGTGAGAGGTTACCGGTAACGGTGGGCAACCAAATACTGTGTTTAACTTTGTAAAATTGCAGGAAAACAATAGTCCCGAGTATTTATGCAGTTAATTTACATTTAGATATATTATTACAACATAATTACACTTAAAAATTAAATAAAACTAATTTTAAAATACGGAACAAAATTTTGACATGTCACTCGGGCAGTGTTGCCACTTACCTACCTAAAATGTAGGGAACAGCTGATTTTGCATCGGCCCTAGCGGACCCCGTCAGTTGGTGCTGACATCTCCTTGAGGCGCGCGTGGAACACAACGCGCCGTCGACCCGGGCCTGGTCCTTACCGGATGGCGAGCTGCCCATTGCTCGCCGTCCGCAAGCCCGCGCCTACGGTGGCCGGGAATCTGCTATCGATTCCCGACGCCCAGCGTCTCCTGCGGCGGCTAGGGGCGTGAGGGCGCAAGGATTGCTTCTCCCTCACGCGCTCCGCCTCCTCCTTCGCGAGCATCACTGCTTCGCAGAAGGAGGCGACAGCCTCTCTCGCTCCGTACCATGGCCTGGACTAGGGCCGGACGCGAGAGATCGCCGTCGCCTTCGTTATCGACCTGATAAGCACTTCTAGCAGTAAAACAGTTTTTATATCATGGACTTATCCAATTGCGTGGCAATGTGCTATCAAGCACCTCTAATAAAAAAACAAAATTCAGTATACCTACCTACTGTATTAAATAACAGCCTCTCACTTGGAAGCTCCTCTATAGTGTTATTTTACCTCTTAAAAATATGATAAGTTGTTAAATTTATGTGAGGTGGGTGACACTTTGACAGTTGTTTTTCATTACGGGAAAATTAATATCTACTGATAAATGATAAATGATTCATTTTCTGTAAGTAGGTTTGTACAAACACTTTTACACGTCAATTATATTTTTTTAAACTAGATGAGGTCGGCGTTTCCTATCTGACTACTCTGAGAAGAAAGGCCGAAACAAACTCAGAGGTCACAGTCTCTTTTAAAGTCCAGACAAAATCTTGGTCAGATCGTATGAAGACAATGTAGATTGGTGTCTGAAATGGTCTTTTAAGGAAGGAACCACACAGATTGAGCGGACCTGTCCAATCAGTGCACGCATTTGTCAAAGATACCGCGGCCTACCCAAATGTCCTTTCTTTGGTATTGCCAAAGAAAGGACATTTGGGTAGGCCGCGTAAATTACTCAAACTGTCAGATCATGATTAAAACTGATCATTTCGTTTCTTAATTTAGGTTCTTAATTTATTAACTTTGCTTCCAATCTTAATGAGACAAGTATTTTATGGCAGGATTACATGTTTTAACCAAATTAATTCACTATGATTGAAAGTCGCAGAAATTAGGTCCATGTATGATGTGGCCAGCATGGCCGACATTGAATTATTCTTTATAGGGTTCCGTACCAAAATGGTGAAAAGGAACCCTTATGGTGCGACTCAGTCTGTCTGTTTGTTTTTTACTGTAGGTGCCTCGGCTCGCCAAGTGTCACCTAGATGCTAGATGTCAAAAGCGTGCCGATGGCCGCCATTGTCCGATTCTCCCCGTCACAATAATACTGTGTGCAGTTCCGATAGACTGAATGACACGCTTTACCGTGCCATTTATTCGTTGCAAAAGAATAATTAAACTATTAAACATTAAACATCAACGGAATACGTTATTTCACTCCCAAACATATACGTTTATAATACCTACGATTTTTTTTTGTTTCTTCGTTTCTTCTAAATTGAAATGAAATGTTGGACCCTGTAAAACCGGCTTCATTCCACTAATTGCGCTTCACACATTAATACTAAAACAAACACCGAACTTTCTCTATAACTGTTGTTGTGTAATGATTAGCGTGACTTTCTCTGATGAGAGAATGTCATACACTCGTACAGTGATCGTATTTGGGATGCTGTGTTCGCAAATAGACATGTTTTTACTGTGGATGTCAAGAATCTATTAAACAGAAGCTTTTGTGCGAGAACTTTTTCGCATTTGACAAAAACATCTGTGGATTTTTGTAACTCTTTGGTGGACACAAAGGTGGTCTGTGGATGGGTGACCATCTTTAAATACCGTGACCCCTCCGTGCCTCAGAAAGCACGTTAAGCCGTTGGTCCCGGCCGTCATTCGTGGATCTATAACAGGGGTTACAGAAGTGTGGTTAGTCAGAAGCCCGAAAGTATGACAACCAGTCTTACCAAGGGGTATCATATTATCCAATACCCAGTAACTGGGTTGTGGAGGTCAGATAGGTAGTCCCTCCATGTAAGATACTGGTATTCAGCTGCATCCGGTTTGACTTGAAGCCGACCCCAACATCAGTGCCGTAATCAGCCTTTTATGCGCCCGGTGCGAGCTGCTATATCCGCGCCCTTTTTTTTTTCGGATGGGAAATCATCAAATGACCCGCTCTGGGTGGAGCGGAAGGGAGTGTCCGACCCTTACTGACTAAAACCCACCCGTGTTCCTTCTTTAGCCCTTTATGTTCCGGGCCAGCGGTAACCCTTTGGGACAATCCCGCTGACCCGGCAGGCTTCGGTCCTAAGGGGCCCATTCCTCGATGCTGACATCTCTTTGAGGCGCGCGTGGAACACGTACGCGCCGTCCGGCACGGGCCTGGTCCTGATCGGACGGTGAGCTACCCATTACTCTCCGCCCGCAGGTCCACGCCTACAGAGGCCGGGAGTCGTCACGCGGCTCCCGACGCCCGGAGCTTCTCCCGAGGCGGCTGGGACGGGAGGCTCTCTCTCTGAGCCGTCCCGCCACCTCCTTAGCTAGCATGACTGCTTCGCAGAAGAAGGTGACTGCTTCCCACTCTCTCTCGCCCCGGACCATGGCTTACACCAGGGCCGGACGCGAGAGGTCGCCGCCGCTGCCGATCGCCTCTACAAGGACACGGCGGTGCTCCGCCCAAGCGGGGCAGACCACCGTGTCCTCTGGGCGATCCTGGCAATGGTGACACCCGGGCGTTTCCTCCCGCCACCTCCCAAAACTTCCGTGTCAGGCGGATCTGCGTCAGGCGGTAGGTGAGGGCGCCGTGGTGCCTCTCTAGCCATTCCTCAAAGAGGGGTCTTATCGCCACTGTCGTGGCGTTAAGACCCCTCTTTGAGGCGCTGGGTTGCGACAGTCGCTCTTTCCATGTTTGCCATGAGGTCACGCCGGAGATCCGTCCGCTCCGCCGCGATTTGCCGCGGAAGCGGATTTTCCCCCCGGCGGCGGCGTAGTGCCTCCGCGCGACACTAATACACGCGCGCGAGGACTATCCAGACCCCATGGCGGCAGTCTGGCAAGGAGGCTTGCCGCCTCGCCCGAGATCGTGCGGTAGCCCCGGATAAGCCTTATGGCTACCACCTTCTGGGGCGCGTTCAGGTAGTGGGCGGCTCGCCGCCGCAGTGAACGCGCCCACACCGGGGCCCCGTATAGGGCCATGGACCGCACGACCCCCGCGTAAAGCCTCCGGCAGGAGGCGTTTGGCCCCCTCAGGTTGGGCAAGAGCCGCTTGAAGGCGGTCCCGGTCCGTTCTAGTTTGGGGGCCAAACGTCGGAACTGCTCGACGAAGTTCCACCGGCTGTCGAGGACGAGACCCAGGTATTTCATCGTCGTCTCGACGGCGATATGAACCCCTCCTACCGTTAGTTGGGATCCCGATGGTGGCGCGTTCCGGGGCCCATGAAACGACATGGCCTCGGACTTATGCAATGCCACCTCGAGACCCAACTGCCGGATCCTCTCCACGACTATTGCAACCCCGCGTGTCATCGCGTCGGCCGCGCCTGATGCTACCTCCCCTGCGCCAGGACCAGCGCGTCGTCAGCGTAGTAAACCACGCTGACGCTATCAGGGAGGTCGGCCCGCAGCACCCAGTCGTAGCCGATGTCCCACAGGAACGACCCCAGAACCGATCCCTGCGGGACACCGCACGACATCTCTCGCCAGTTCCACTCCCCGTCGCGACCGGGGTAGATGACGGCTCTGTCCGTCAAATACGCCTCGACTATTCGACGGAGGTAGGTCGGCACCCGGTGATACCGGAGTGGCTCCACAATGCAGCTCCAGGGCAGGGTGTTAAACGCGATGGCGATGTCGAGTGACACCACCACGACGACCCCACCCCGGGACACCGCGTCCCCCGTCGTGAGGGCTCTCACGCGCATGATGGCGTCCACCGTTGAGCGCCCCTTGCGGAAGCCAAACTGGCTATCCGCCAGATCCGGCCCCGTCCTCACCAGGTGCCCGACGAGGCGGCCCGCAATCAATCTCTCAAAGAGCTTGCCGACCTCTTTACGCGAGTAAAGACGCTTATTACGCTTTTCAGGAAAATCGTCTTCGATATCACATTCTTCACAAACTTTTACGATTATTATTTATTTGTAAGAAGAATATACGCGGACGACGCGAATCCACAAGTATAAATAAATAAATAATAGAGCTGTTTTGCATTAAAACAAAACAGTTATTATGTTATGGAAAACACATAGCATTGGGTTGAAGAAGCAGTCTAATAATTCTACCTTTAAAGCGCGATAACGAAGAGGAATATATCAGAAGTACATACCTTTCTCTAAGTTACCTGTGGTGTGATCTTTCAGTTTGGCAGAAATGGTGACAGCTGTGCTGTCACTTCCAAGTGTCATTCATAGAAGTCTTCAAAACTCAACAGCAAGCACATTGCTCCAATGCTATGTGTTTTCCATAACATAATAACTGTTTTGTTTTAATGCAAAACAGCTCTATTATGTAACTTTCAAACACATAGCATTGGGTTGAAGACCTGTTTGATATCTGCTGGTGAAAGAATACCCGAAGGATGTAGACGCTATGTGAATTATATATTAAAATAACATTAATGAATATTTCTGGATGTATTCATTAAATGTTCAAACCAAAAATTAAGATCTTTTAATCTATTATTCTAAAAAATTCTAAAATTAACAAATCTATAAAATGTTATAGATTATTAACAAATGTATTTGCCTTGCTTGCCAAGGGTGAACATGAAATATAAGGCCATAATGATAATTTAAATCAATGAGATTTAAACTGAATTAAAATAATAATCTCATTACTAAAGGATAATTGAATCACTCATTTCCTTAATTAATCAAAAGTACCAATATTTTGAACCTCAACTTTTATAAAGATGTGGGAAAACAAACTCAATGTCTTACATAATAAAGTTAAAATTCCATTGAAACTGAAATTTATTTAGGACCTTTTATATTACTATGGTTAATAGATTAACCCTCGCATGTAAATGAAGTATAAGTCTCTTTATTTATCAATTCAATTGACTTAACATATGATTCATTTACCCAAACATATTTAAATAGTTTCAATGGGAATAAAAAATTCTCATAATTATGATAAACCCTCATCCCCCTTCACAGAGAGGAGACCTTTGTTCCATCAGTGGGAACATTATAGGCTGATCATTCTAAATACTCTTGAGAGATAGCCCTCTCTTTTACTACTTTACAGAAGTAATCATTCTGTAAGCCTAGTGGTTCTTTCAGTTTAATTTTATCTGATGAACTAATCACCAGTCAGCCTCCCGAAGGCTACCACAGACCTCTTCTTCTAACTTCATGAGGCTCCTTTATCTTAGTTTGTTTATAAATCTTTTGAGCAAGCTTTATAGACACACCTGTTATTGTAAACCAAAATCAACAAAGATTATGGTAGCTTTTAGGTAAACTCTTTGTGTCTTTGAGCCAAACCTTGGGCGCACTGTTATTACTTACTCTACTTTTAGCATCTCTTGCATGCTGACAATTTGTGTTGTACGTATTGTACTCGTGTTTGAGCAAATCAATGATTATCTTATTCAACACTTAAAAGTTATGAGATATCTTACAATATTAGGGTATGTAAATCTCTGCTAATCAAGGGGTAAGCAGTGGTTTAGCTAAGAACAATGATTTTTTACTTTCTAAATGGACAAAAAAACTGTCTAGATGTCATGCAATCTACACTATGACATTCACCTCTGAATACAAGCTTTATAAATGATTATTGTGGATCTCCACTACATATTAGGAAGTTCCTTGCTCCTCTACCAACCACTGCCCCTCCCAACCTGACTGCTCTCCCCCCCCTAAACTTTCCAAGCTAGGAGTTGCAACTTGTCAGGTCTAAGAGGTTTTTACTTAGATCTTGTAATGGTACTGGCTTTCTGAGACCTCTCGTCTCCAACTACGAAAGCCAGGCACACTGGGTCCAGTATGGGGCGATTTCTAAATAGTACGTCCCTGCCCCATTTTCGAGTTCAGATGACTGAGCACTCGGTTTTAAATTGGGTGAAGAGAAACATACAGGTTCTCAATGTTGTCACTTCTTAACTGAAGGCATCGCAGAAGCTTGCCAAGCCATAATTTGAGTCCCCTATGACGTACTGTCGCACATCGGCTGACTTATTTGACGCGAAAAGGTCTACATCGGGGACGCCCCACTTTGAAACATGGCCTCCGAGGCCTGGGGCCTGGAGCAACAGGAGCCAATCCGGCTGGTCTGTTCTTAGATAAGCGGTCGGCTAAGCCGTTATAACACCTTTAAACTCCCCGGGAGATAAACCGCTGACAGAGTGATTCTAGTGTTCAGCTAATCTGCTAACTTCGTCATTTTGTAGGTTAGGTTCAGGATCACTAGGGATGTATGTACCCCTACCCTTGTACATCCTAAGTTTGCGACAAATTTGTCGGATTGAGCTAGAGTATGTGCACTCTGAAGACTGGCTCTTTGGCTTGCTTATTACTGCGTATACGGCAAACATCTCTCAACTTAGAGTGCCATTTCTTTTCCTGGTTTGGTCAAGTTCCTGGCAAGAGTAGGGTAGAACAGAATATTCTTTGTTATGTACACCATGTACACCATACGAACTACAGACATAAGTGTAGAATATTATACATAGGGTGACCCAATGGGCGGTCTTATCACTAAAAGCGATATTTTAAAGACCGGCAGACGGCATGTGTGGACAGGAAGTGGGTTACCCGTATATAAAGGAACTGAGTTGTGGTCTATCAATAGCCTCTGGCCACCACATTAACTCTTGACAAACCAGTGGAGCAACCATTTTTTCCATTTGCCTTGGTCTGCTCTTTTTTTTTTTTTTTTTTTTTTTGAGGACAAGCATTCCCTTACAAGGATAGCAAAATTTGGGTGTTAATAAGCTTTGAACTTGTCTCAGAGAACAAAATCTCTTTAATAGAAGCATTGATATTATTATCTTCCTTTCTACCTAGCCTGCAGGCAGGGCCTTGTGATTAGGCCTACATATTCTAACACCTGATTGAGATTTAGAATTGACCTTGGAAATTCATTTGTCACCCAAGCTTTGTTAAGACCCACCGTCTCCGAGACAGCTTTTGCTAGTGGGCCAGCAAAAAATTATCTAAACTCATCATCATCTGCCTAGCCTTTTCCCAACCATGTTGGGGTCGGCTTCCAGTCTAACCGGATGCAGCTGAATACCAGTATTTTACATGGAGCGACTGCCTATCTGACCTCCACAACCCAATTACTGGGTAATTATTATCTAAACCAAATAAACAAAATATTGCAGTTTACATTATTACATGCAAATACCACAGGTTTGCAAATTCTCTGCCACTTACTTGGCTAATGCTGCAATTGTCCAGGGAACTGAAGAAAAGCTAAATGGGTGTGCTGTCAATTCCCATATTTTCTTGGTTCTAAAAGACTCTCTGGAGTCGTTCGTGTAATCAGCATGAACAGCTACCCTCCATTAATACATAATTACTTCCGTTTGACTTTTTAGTAATACCGGAGTGTAAACAATAGGCTATTTGATTATGATATCATAATCTTAGAAATTATCTTAACTAAAGATACTTATCTCAAAATATAATTTTTTTGAATATAAATCTTTGCCTGATTTAACTTCCTGTTATGATTTTCAGTATGAAACAGAAACATGTTTGCCGTCTTTCATTCCCAAGCTTTTACATGGTTATTTAGACAGCCTGAATCTTGTCTCTAGTATGAATCTTGGCCTAGTTATTTTTGGTATGATCCTCATTTATCATGTTTTTAAAATAACTATTTTCTTATATTAAACAGCTTTTATTTGCTCCACTGCAAATATAATAAATATCTATATGACCCTCTGATGAATGCCAAGAAGATCCTGATGGTCCTGCCTGACCATAAATATAAAATTTACTTAATTATTACAAAACAGCAAAAACTGTACAGTATAGCATAATAAGTTATAATGTTGTTTAAATATTTAACATTTCTTATTAGATAAAAAACTTATGTAATTTTTTATTATTCATATTAATGTTCTAATTGCAAATTAGACTTAGAGGTGTTGAACTTCTTTAATGTGAGTAACAACACATGAGAGCAATGAACTATTGTAATTACATTCCTGGATAGGAGTGTTCAGACTACTTCCAAAAGGGACCGTAGGGTAAAATCTTAGTGGGTATGTTGCTGCTCAAATAACAAGTGTCTGTAGACCTACTTTAGCAGTTAGCACTTTTTGCTCTCGACTCACATTAGAGATCCAAGCCACACCTCCCTCCGCGGGGGCTAAAGTCTTTAGTTTTGTTTAGTGGCATAAGTACTCACTCTACTTGCAATTCAGTATGTGCAAATTTTCCCTATTACGACTCAACTTGGTTTCGAACCCGATACTCGCTATTCAGAATCTATGCAAACACCACTAGACCAAGCGAGCCTTTGAAACACATGGGATAGGTGAGCATACATGTACTTATAATGGATTGCTTTTCATGACGGGGTGTCATAGAAGGAAACCTGCTTGAGTAATTTTAGCTCAAGACATTCAGTATTTGCTTTAGGAATTACTACCTAATCATCATATTTTTACACTGAAATCCCTTTCCATAAGTTGTAATATTCTTTAAACACGAAAGGGTTGTTTGTAAAACAACACTGCACTTCTGTCTGAAGTGATACTAGCAAGAAACAGAAATTTGTTGATAGTATTTTTGAGTAAGGTTAGTGATATAATGTCATAATAACAGATATTCAGCACTTACTTGGCTTATTGGCTACTCATTCAATTATAAATGCGTAGGTCCGACTTACAGGAAATCGTCTCGATCTCTTTGCCCTGTCGTTCGGCGGTAGGAAAAAGGGGTGCCTCAATCCTCCGAGGATGAAGAGGGTTTTTCCCCGCTTTTGCGCTTAGGAGAATCGTGGCGCTCAGGGTCGCTAAACACGGTTCCTCAAAGTAACCGGTGACCACGAATCTAATTTGAACTTCCGATCTCCCTTTCGTCATTTCGGTGACTAACGATCAGCGCACCACTATATATCACTTACCACAATCACTATTATTTACTTTCTATAAAGTTTTACTTGAAACTTTACAAATTTTCTATGAAAATTAACGAGAGAAAAATTTTCCCGTACGTTGGCGGCAAAATTTTTAGACGCTATGAATGACACTTGGAAGTGACAGCACAGCTGTCACCATTTCTGCCAAACTGAAAGATCACACCACAGGTAACTTAGAGAAAGGTATGTACTTCTGATATATTCCTCTTCGTTATCGCGCTTTAAAGGTAGAATTATTAGACTGCTTCTTCAACCCAATGCTATGTGTTTGAAAGTTACATAATAGGTATTGTTAGTGGCCCTGGTCTGGTCATTTCTGCGCCCCTCCAGGGTCTGCGCCCTGTGCCTGGGCACCGCTGGCACCGCCCTATTTACGGCACTGCCCAACATACATAGTTGGGAAAAGGCTAGGCAGGTGATGATGATTGTGGACACAAAGATAATGGTTACATTGGTTATTGTGAACTTAAAAAAATCGATGATCCATCAAAAGGAGTTATAAGTAAGTACTTAACTAGACAGTTAAACGAGCTCGTACTGTGACTTTTATTGATGCTGATGAGGATTACACACGAAGTCCTTTTCTTAATAAAATATAATGAATGCCACAAGCTGAAATGTATTAAACGCCCCAGATTGAGATAACCCAACATCAACCACGTACCTATAGACAACTATTTAAAATTCTAGTATCACAGCTGGTAAGTAATTGGAGCCTACTTCGGTTTAACTCTGCTGGCTACGAACAGATCGCCTTGACACAATGCTCTGCTTAGCACGTTAGCTAGTCCCTTTACAAGGCTGCCAGTGAATTACGTCATTGCGGTGTTGGACCATAAAGGCATGAGCAGGGGCCCTAGTGTGTGATTTGATGCAGCTCACGTTACCAATGCATTTGTGTGAAGACAACATGGTTACGGAAAGAAGTAGAGTTGAAATTGAAAGTTAAAAAGAAAATCAGCTGTTCCCTACATTTATGTTCGTATAACTCGTCAAAATGTAGGGAACAGCTGAATTTTTTTTCGCGATTTCACGTTTGGTCCCGTAGTAAAAGTTGTTCATAATGATGAGTACAATGACCTCTTAAGAGGTTGTTAATGTTTTACCAATAACTCCTTTTAACAGATCGAATTGAAAATGTAAATAAATAAAATAAGTAATATGTTTAGTGTACAAACTTCGATCAACAATACCAACTGTTGATCGAAGTGTACAAAAGAACACTGTAGAGTTAGTCATGCACAAAATATGACTGTACAAGTTGTGGTCAAAAATAGGTTGAACAGTTGAATGAACTCCTGAATCATCATTCTCCTACCATTATCCCAATTTATTTGTAGTCGGCACAACATCTCTTTTTCTTCCATACTTCTCTATTACTCGTCATCTCGGTAGTCACCCCCTTTCTAACCATAACATCATTCACACATTCCATCCATCATTTCTTTGGTATTCCCCTACTCTTATAGCCATCGACATCCATACTCACAACTCTCCTCACATGTTCGTCATGTAAATCACCTTGTCATGGTATGGGCATGTGTTCTTCGTAACACATGCCCATACCATGACAACCGATTTCCACACAACTTTTCAGTTACCGGTGCCACTTTCAAACTTCCTCTTATGTACAGTCACTTGGCTTTATTCAAAGACGATTTTCTTCATTAGTTTTGAATGAAATTTTATGTTATTACGAACAAAGTATTTTCGAACCCATAGGTTTGTGTAAAGTGTCGTATTTCAACGTTGCATTCGTTATTTCACGAAAAATCGCGATTGAAAGTTGCCAAGTGTTGACATATTTGTGCTCGTGACTGTACTCATTTCTTATTCTATCCATTCCTGTAACATTTTTTTTACAGATTCAGATAATTATGTAAATAAAAAATCAATTTTAAATAGTTTTTTAGGCAATAGACTGCTCAGTATTGGCTGTATTTGTTAGCTTTAAAAGGTATTATGTGTCCGACTCGATAAAGGAAAGTATCTAATTTTATTGAAAACTGACGAAAACATATTTAAAACTAGCTTCCGCCCGCGCCTTCGCCCACGAGGTATGTCGATAAAAACTATCCTATGTCCTTCCCCGGGATGCAATCTATCTCTCTGCCAAATTTTATCGAAATCCGTTCAGTAGTTTAGGCGTGAAAAGGTAACATACAGACAGACAGAGTTACTTTCGAATTTATGATATTAGTAGGTATGGATTATTCAGATTAGTAATAAGAACGAGGTACTAAAACAAATTAACGACGACGTAACTCTTCATCGTTAATTTTTTTTCGTAGCCATAATTTAGCTATAAATTATAGCTGCTATCAACATGTAAAATATTGTTATTATTAAAATTACAGCCTAACCAGTAACCTACGATTTACGACTTTAAACCATGTAGATACTTCGTCACAGACAGAGTTACTTTCAAATTTATAATATTAGTATGAATACTATACGTACTTATGTATTCTCCAATGGCCCAATTCAACATCCTATACCTCGGTCAGTCTCTATTATCATATAACCTGACCAAGATTATGTCTGGACTTTAAAAGAGACTGTGACCTCTGAGTTTGTTTCGGCCTTTCTTCTCAGAGTAGTCAGATAGGAAACGCCGACTTCATCTAGTTTTAAAAAAAACATGATTGACGTGTAAAAGTGTTTGTACAAACCTACTTACTTACAAAAAATAAAATCATTTCATTTCATTAACTGCGCATTGCGACCGCCCGACCATTATGTATTTCACCAGCCGAACAATTTTTGCAAGAAACTCATTTCCCAGATTTAATATTCAAATAACTGCAAAATAGAGAAGTACATATTAGCTAGCATCCTTGCGAGATGCGGTCATTGCGCGCATGGCTCGGCTCGGTGACTGCGCTCGCCTAAAGGCCTACGCAGACCGGGACGGCATGGCAAGGGATTTAAATTTTTACTAATGGACATTCAAACGTATCGATATAGAAATACGACTTAAATTGCTATGCTTTAAAATGATGCCGTGGTATCGAAAGGGATTTCATTGCATGGCATGCGGCATTGAAAGACGCGCCACGGGTTCCCGCCGCGGGATGCCGTGGCGTCCTGCGGTAGGCAACGGCATGCCAAGGACTCCGGCGCTCGTTGTGACATACCACGTGGTGAGGCGGCTGGGGTAGGGAAACGGGGAAGCCACTGGAATGCCGCGGTATCTACGGCTAGTGTGCGCTGACTGACGGCAAAGTCCCTTGCCATGCCGTCCCTGTCTGCGTAGGCCTTTAATCGCTCGTCGCGGTTTCTGCATCCATCCAGTGCCAATGTCTGTATGTATGTCTGTGTTACCACATTATGTTCATGTTCACGACTATCAAGAGTTTTGTTAAACTATTTTTAATTGCAGTACTATTTTGAAAGTTTGATGTCTTCGTTTGGCGTTAGAAGTGGCTGTTGAAAGATTTGGTGGCGTGTCTGCTTGTTTAGTTTCTAATTTAGGAAAGGAGAATGACCATATACCAAAAAGTCTCATGCATCAAGATCAAAATATTGTAGTAATTATTTTCATAATTTTTTACGATATTGCGCGTCGGGTATTTAATTTTTGAACAGTAATTTAAAGTAAAAAAAGTGTTAATATTGTTTTATTTCCTTTATAATTATGACGTTCAGTTTCAAATGATATGATAAGACCTTGAATTTTGAAAGTGCTATGATGTCTTACAAAAAACATGTAAAAAATTATACTTGGTCGATTCTACATTAATTAAAAATAAGTACAATAGAATAGACTGGTTTTTAGAGCAATAATGGCCGTTCGTGTCAAACAAAATAAAGTACCTAGTTTTTAGATTATTTAGATTTTTTGAAAATCTCTGAAACCCGCCCGGGTTTTGTTTACAAAAAGAACTTTTGTAGGAGTTAATATTATGATAAGTGTAATCTATAAAAACGTTTGATTTTGATGCAGCAAGGTACGGGATTCCATACATCCATGAGCATTGTTCTTTACTGAAAAGACAGTGCCAAAGCCCTTCATAAGATTCCAAACTGCTGTGTTGGTACTTAGGCTGCCAAATGTCATAAAGGCTATTGGACAGTTTATCCCCAGGGATTTCTGGATAGGTTCGACTTGGTTGTAGGTTTCCAAATCGATGCTATGCTAATAATGGAATTTCTTTAAGGGAAATCATGTAACCAAGGCTATATTGCTGTTTCAATGTGGCAATCTAACACAGGTACTGAGTACTGGCAGCTCAGACCAAATAAAAAGTCAAGACATAGCGCTGCGAACAATACAGTGAAGCATGCAAAAACTACACCTCCGCTTTGTGTATACACGCTCACACGCACACATTTACATCCATTTACAATCAAACTACACCTCACTATGTGCACACATGTTTACGAAACCGGCTTCACTTTACTGTTGACAGCCCTATGTCTTGGTTTTTTATTTGGTCTGAGACTGACAGCTATTTACCGCAGTGCGTGTGAGTCAAATTCTCAAAAGATTGTCACGATCTCAGAATGGATAACGTTTGGCGGTTACTGATGAGTTTTTAATAGAACTTCTCTCGTGACAACACTTCTGCATTTTGTGTGCTACTGTTGCATGTTGCCGTTGCACGGTGCTGTCAAGCGACAAACGTCTTTATGCAAGTGTCAGACACTGTCCACGCGATTGCTGATGATGATGATAATTATTATATTCCACGGGAAGTGCTCTCATGAATGACGATGTCTACGCCAAACCAAGGTTCTCCCGGTCTGCCATTTTGTTTTCTAAAAAAATAAAGGCATAACCTTACAACTTAACTGTAGGTACTACTACATAAGCCTAATCACATAACGGTACATTAAGTACCTTGTCATTCTATTAGATCGATGCTTGTACACAACAAGTTTAAATTAAAACCCATTAAATACATTGATTTAATAACTATTAAGAGGAAATGCGGTCGGAGAGACTTTTTGAATAAGCCTAAGTAAAAAGTTCTTTTGGCTCTCGCCTATTTTTTCCTCCAATATTGAACCAATTTAAAAGATATTTCATAAACATATTAAGAAGGCTATATACTGTGTCCCTATGTTTTCCTTTTTGATGATAGGTACATTATTTTTATAAGCACTAGAACCCTCAAAATTGCCGCTGTCAACAGATGCCTAGTGTACAAATTTGACAATAATTAATGAAAAAAAGAAAAACATAGGGACATCAATATCCTTCTGCTGTTTATGAAATATCTTTTAAATTGGTCCAATATTGCAGGAGAAAATTGGCGAGAGCCAAACCTCAAATTATGAATTATTACAACATAGGCGTTTTCAAAAAGTCTCTCCGATCGTATTTCCTCTTAACAATCTATCAGGCTTATCTGCATTTAGCCTGTCAAGTCATAACTAATGAGACGCCATTAATAATTTTTCTATTATTACGATACCATCGGGAACCAAAGGCGCATCAATAAATATACTATAAATTAAAACATCAGCTTTTTTTTTTTTTTTTTTTTTTACCTTAGTCTAAGTAATATTAGTTATTCTGTGCCTCAGTGTATTAATTTGATGTCATCGTATAGGTCATCGTCGTCATTCTCCTGCCCTTGTCCGTATTTAGGGTCTGCGCAACATGTATTTTATTCCATAACTACTTTATTAGTCGTCTACTCGGTAGTCACTAGTCACCCCCTTTCTAGCCATCGATCGTGTTATCAGATACCATCGCGTCGGTAATATTTAATACTAGCTAAGCCTACGGTTTCACCCGCATAAGTGTCGATCCCGTGGGAATATCGGGATAAAAAGTATCCAAAGTGTTAATCCTGGTTATAAACAATCTGTGTGCCAAATTTCATCCAAATCCGTTTAGCCGTTTGTGCGTGAAGAAGTAAGAAACATACAAACACACTCAAAAACTTTCGCCTTTATAATATTAGTGTGATTAGAAAGGCCAATTGGCAATTATGTAATGTAAAAGCTATTCAAACATAAATCAACTTTTTCACATTTTTTATTACTTAGCCAGTTACCGAAATGTCTTCTTTTGGAGACAAAGTCATAACTGTAAAACGTATAAGGGTCAGTTCACACCGAGACGCGACCCTAAAACTTTTTATGACTGCTAAGTGGTAGGCGGGTGAGGTATGGTAAAACATGCACTGTGAAATAAATCTATGAAATCCATACTATCTATAGTCTATACTAATGCGAAAGTGTGTCTGCCTGTCTGTCTGTTATCTCTTCACGCATAAACCGCTGAACCGATTTAGATAAAAGGGGCATGCCAATATTAGGCCCAGAGCAACAACAAGCAACAAGCGATTAGTTTTACTAAAAAAATAATATTTTTCCCATGCCTTCCACGTATTCATTATTCTGTGCAAGTCGGCACAATTTATTAAAAAATATTAAATATTAAAACGACTAAAGTAATGGAACTTGAATAAAAATTCATTTGAATATGTTGCCCTTACAAAAAAATGTTGACAAGTAATTAATCGGAATAATCGGACATCATTATTTATTATTGAACACCGTTCATTTTCTTCCAAGCAAACTATTACATCACACTAATATTATAAAGGCGAAAGTTTGTGAGTGTGTGTGTGTGGGGGTGTGTTTATATGTTTGTTACTTCTTCACGCTCAAACAGCTGGACCAATTTTGATTAAATTTTGTATGGAGGTAGCTGGCACCCTGGATTAACATATAGGCTACTTTTTATCCCGATATTCCCACGGGATCGACATTCACGCGGGTAAAACCGCGGAGCCCAGCTAGTAATATTATAAATCACAAAAAACCCCTATAATAATAATAATTATTTCTATCTTTGATGATTCTAGTGATATGCAAAAAATATCTAATATCGATCTATCGATTTTTTGCATTTTTTATGGCAGCACCAAGTCTAATTTGTCAGTTGCCGGAAAACGTAAATGTCAAATGTCAAAAGTGTCAAAACCATTGCTTGTCTTGCAACTCCATTGCGGCGACTTGTGTATATTTATTGCGGTTTAAATTGACTACTTTTATGCAGGAATGCTGACTCTGACGATTCTTTTATACCTGACGACCACAGCCTGATTATGGATTCTGCTCCCTCTACTCATGACGAAACTGGCGACAATGATATATTAGACGCTTCGACAATCGCACATTTTTGGATGATGTTTAGTGGTGTATGATGATGAACTAAATTAATAAATATGTAAAACTACAATGTATTTTGTATTCATTGACTCCCGGTTAATTATGCTGCTAAATAAATGAAAATAATGTATTAGGTGATATTTCAGTATAACGTAATCAGTTTTTTTTTTTTTTTTTTTAATTGTATTGATGAATATACTCGTGTAAAAATCTTAAATAACTTCAAAATGCTAAGTTTTTTGTAAAAAAATCATTTCTTTTACTAATTAATTATTGAAATTACCTCTTATTATTATAATTATTTTTATATGTGTGCACAGTGGGCGTAAATTACTATGGCCACTTGGCATGCCCCTTTGATATAGAGATAGTTTGAGTCCCGGGAAAGGACAGTTTTTATTCCGATATTACCGCGGGATCGAAACTTATGCGGGTGAAACCGCGGGGCGCGGCTAGTAATCTATAAATCGCCCTTACAGCTACGACATAAGTGTTGTCAATGTCAAATGATCACCAAGTTGATGTGCGCTCGATAGAACCTCCATTTTTTGATTACTTAGACTTTTTTTTTTTAAACGTTGCCCCACCCTAGGAATTTCTACTGTATTGTGGGTGCGTTTACAAACATTTAAAGTCACATACACAAACAGCCAGACCCGGAACAACTACTTGTAGGTCATACAAATATTTGTTCCGTGCGGGAATCGAACCCAACTAACATTTTTTTCCCAATTTTGGAAAAAATTTTAATTTAGCCCTTTTTCTTTATGACGGCAGAACATTTTAATATTATCTGTGTTTTCGTCGGCTCGCAAAGTTTCCATGGCCTGCCCAACCTAGAAACAAAGAAAGGTGTTTATGCATACCAACGGTGGGTGCGACAATCTTAGAGCACAGTTTCAATATGAGCGCTTAAAACTTTCTTGTACGTCCCTTTGTTTAGGTACTGTGTTAAACAAATCATTCACAGCAGTCTATTATTATGCTGTTTACTCCCTACATCTTTGAAGCACAACATCAAAGCCCAATTAATTTAGAAGCAGTGCCGTAAATAGGGCGGTGCCAGCGGTGCTCAGGCACAGGGCGCAGACCCTGGAGGGGCGCAGAAATGACCAGACCTGGGTCACTAACAATACCTATTATTTATTTATTTATACGTATGGATTCGCGTCGTCCGCGTATATTCTTCTTACAAATAAATAATAATCGTAAAAGTTTGTGAAGAATGTGATATCGAAGACGATTTTCCTGAAAAGCGTAAAAAGCGTCTTTATTCGCGTAAAGAGGTCGGCAAGCTCTTTGAGAGATTGATTGCGGGCCACCTCGTCGGGCACCTGGTGAGGACGGGGCCGGATCTGGCGGACAGCCAGTTTGGCTTCCGCAAGGGGCGCTCGACGGTGGACGCCATCATGCGCGTGAGAGCCCTCACTACGGGGGACGCGGTGTCCCAGGGTGGGGTCGTCGTGGCGGTGTCACTCGACATCGCCATCGCGTTTAACACCCTGCCCTGGAGCTGCATTGTGGAGGCACTCCGGTATCACCGGGTGCCGACCTACCTCCGTCGAATAGTCGAGGCGTATTTGACGGACAGAGCCGTCATCTACCCTGGTCGCGACGGAGAGTGGAACCGGCGAGAGATGTCGTGCGGTGTAACGCAGGGATCGGTTCTGGGGTCGTTCCTGTGGGACATCGGCTACGATTGGGTGCTGTGGGCCGACCTCCCTGATGGCGTCAGCGTGGTTTGCTACGCTGACGACGCGCTGGTCCTGGCGCAGGGGAGGTCGCATCAGGCGCGGCCGACGTGATGACACGTGGGGTTGCGATAGTCGTGGAGAGGATCCGGCAGTTGGGCCTCGAGGTGGCATTGCATAAGTCCGAGGCCATGTCGTTTCATGGGCCCCAGAACGCGCCACCATCAGGATCCCAACTAACGGTAGGAGGGGTTCATATCGCCGTCGAGACGACGATGAAATACCTGGGTCTCGTCCTCGACAGCCGGTGGAACTTCGTCGAGTACTTCCGACGTTTGACCCCCAAACTAGAACGGGCCGGGACCACCTTCAAGCGGCTCTTGCCCAACCTGAGGGGGCCAAACGCCTCCTGCCAGAGGCTTTACTCGGGGGTCGTGCGGTCCATGGCCCTATACGGGGCCCCGGTGTGGGCGCGTTCACTGCGGCGGCGAGCCGCCCACTACCTGAACGCGCCCCAGAAGGCTTATCCGGGGCTACCGCACGATCTCGGGCGAGGCGGCAAGCCTGCTTGCCGGACTGCCGCCATGGGATCTAGATAGTCCTCGCGCGCCTGTATTAGTGGCGCGCGGAGGCACTACGCCGCCGCCGGGGGGAAAATCCGCTTCCGCGGCAAATCGCGGCGGAGCGGACGGATCTCCGGCGTGACCTCATGGCGACATGGAAAGAGCGACTGTCGCAACCCAGCGCAGGGCACGCCACGATAGTGGCGATAAGACCCCTCTTTGAGGAGTGGCTAGAGGGGCACCACGGCGCCCTCACCTACCGCCTGACGCAGATCCGCCTGACACGGAAGTTTTGGGAGGTTCCTGCACATCATCAGGCGGGAGGAAACGCCCGGGTGTCACCATTGCCAGGATCGCCCAGAAGACACGGTGGAGGTCTGCCCCGCTTGGGCAGAGCACCGCCGTTTCCTTGTAGAGGCGATCGGCAGCGGCGGCGACCTCTCGCGTCCGGCCCTGGTGTAAGCCATGGTCCGGGGCGAGAGGGAGTGGGAGGCAGTCACCTTCTTCTGCGAAGCAGTCATGCTAGCAAAGGAGGTGGCGGGACGGCTCAGGGAGAGAGCCTCCCGTCCCAGCCTCCGCGGGAGAAGCTCCGGGCTACGGGAGCCGCGTGACGACTCCCGGCCTCCGTAGGCGTGGACCTGCGGGCGGAGAGTAATGGGTAGCTCACCGTCCGATCAGGACCAGGCCCGTGCCGGACGGCGCGTACGTGTTCCACGCGCGCCTTAAATAGATGTCAGCATCGAGGAATGGGCCCCTTAGGACCGGAGCCTGCCGGGTCAGCGGGATATTGTCCCAAAGGGTTACCGCTGGCCCGGAACATAAAGGGCTAAGGAAGGAACACGGGTGGGTTTTAGTCAGTAAGAGTCTGACACTCCCTTCCGCTCCACCCAGAGCGGGTTATTTGATGATTTCCCATCCGAAAAAAAAAAGGGGCGCGGATATAGCAGCTCGCACCGGGCGCATAAAAGGCTAATTACGGCACTGTTTAGAAGGCACAAATAGGTATGAGAGAGCAGTGGTGGCCAAGTGGTAACGGCCGCGACTTACGAGTTGTAGTTCGTAGGTTCGAACCCAGACAGGCGCTTTACTTTGTGTAAATTATTTCATCACAACTGCTCTCAAAACGGTGAAGGAAAACATCGTGAGGAAACCGGCATGTCCTAGAACCAATAATTCGAAGACATGTGACATCTGCCAATCCGCACTGGGCCCGCGTGGTGGATTACGGCCTGTGTCCCAGCAGTGGGAACATTATAGGCTGATTATGTATGTATGTATGTTGTGTCTTTCTTATACATTGTTCTCACCTCACATATAGAAGCAAAACCGGCATGACCCAACCATTGAAGGCGCGCACCTTATTTCCGCCCGAAAGAAGACTATTTAATACCTTCTTCAGGCGACAAAAGAAGCGCTCCTTCAACGATTGCTTCATGTCAGCATCGTTGATACCTAACGCTTCCGACATACCCAAATACTATATATAGCTTTCGGATGAGGAGAGGGATCTGAGGCTTATGGAATCCGACAGTTGAATTCCCTCGGATTCCATAATCTCCCCTCGCTCTACATGCATGATTGCACATTTGTCCACACCAAATTCCATCCTGATGGCGCTACTGAAAGTTATTATTATTATAGTGAATTAGGGCCGTGTAGCTGTGCCTGTAGTAATTATCTCTTCGACACAAATTCACAATGCCACATTGACTTATTTATAAGTCTTACTTATCGCCGGACGGAGGTCAACACTGTTATCTGTTATCGTTGTTCTGTTGTGTCAGAATATTATGTCGCGCGTGGCAATTTGTGTACGATCAAAGGCATCATTAGCTTGCTATATAATTATTAGTAATCTGTGGTCATCGTCAAAATTAGGTTTCGATGCAGATGAGCAAAGATTAGCCTATCTCCTCAAATAGCTGACTGATTTGCCAAGGTACTTTTTGTCCTATCACAGAAGCCGCAGAAGTCAACAGATTATTATGGACTGTAATTTAAACACCTATTTAAAAACCTCTAATGAGGGGCCCGTAGCTAAATAATAACAGCCGCAGTCGATCGATCAGGTTAAGCTACGCTAAGTAAGGTTATGGAAGCTACGGAGACGCATTCACGCATAGTTTCTATAGTCGGTTTTTATTTAAACGCATACTATGTAGACAAGCTTAATAATATATAATAATATATTATATTATACATTATACACGGTACATAATTATGTCAAAATAACATTTTTTACAATTTTTGTCTGTCTGTCTGTTTGTTTCGGGTAATCTCTGAAACGGCTAGACCGATTATGACGGGACTTTCACTAGCAGATAGCTGATATAATAAGGAGTAACATAATAGGGTCCCACGAACGAAAATTAAAACCAATGAAATGAAATTGTATATTGATTGTTGAATAATAATATCCGATTCTAATAGGGAAGTTGTATTATACTCCATTTATTTAGGTATGTACTTAAAACCAAATGTAATTACGAATTTTATGTTTATTTTTATGTTATTCAATCATGTTTTAATTGTTAAATACTTCAATATTAAATACCTCTTCCTGGCCTGGTTGGTAGTAAAATTTTATTCATCTCTTATATAAATTGCAAACTATAGTTTTGTATAATTTAGAAGCATTTTTTAAAATTTTAAAAAGTAAGAATCATGTATCCGTTTATTATGATTTTTCGATGTTGACTTGGAAGAGCATGGCAGATGAGAATGTGTCATGTTGTTATCACATATAGAAGAAACAAGAATAATGTACCCAGGATTTTGTAATATCTTGATTTAAAAGGGTGTCCTTGGAGTTTCTTGCCCGTTCTTCTCCATAGAGATCTACGTTTCGGAATGGGCAACTAGCTTCAACTTTCTGACTAACTGACCGCCTATTTAATTTTGCATTTTTATTTAAAAGTGCCTGTACAAGGTTTATTTGAAATAAATGCTTTGAGTTTGAGTTTGAGCCGGTGGCGGTGGCGGTTAGCTAGTGACTTTCTATGTAGTCAGCCATATAAAGAAAGAAAGAAAAAGTGTGGGAGTCTTTTTGTGGTGTACAATAAAGTATATATAAATAAATAAATAAATTTGCACAGTTATTTTCAAAAAAAAGTAACAAACAAAAAGAAAAATGAAACAGAAAGTCCTATACGAGGCTCCAAAAGGCTCCTCCATCATGCTGCGACATTTAAAAAATAAATGCGCTGGTATATCAGCTTCCACACAATCTACCCTGTACCTGTCTTCAAACAATTCTATATTCCTCCGCATCATCACAATAATATGCTCTTCTTCTCCTCTCATATCGACACGAACTAAAATGAAATATCTCATATCTATGACTCGCGTCGGTCGTTCCAACAACGCTACACACAAGGGAACACCTATCGTCCACAGTTACGAGGTTTTACCACGGAGTTTTCGACATCCCTTCTACAAAGTACCAAGACATCAGAAATGCACAGAAGAGTAAATTATTATTTGTACAAACAACACCGTGTCGATTCAGAGATGTGACGGTTTTGCACGAATAATTCAAAGTAAACTTTAATATTACTAAGGCAGCAGAACATTTGTGGAGCACGGAATACAACAGTGTGTGTAGGTGATAAGGTGACGTAGCTGTCCGAGCGGAAACGAGTGTGGCGCCGCGTCGTATGGCGGCGTTTACATGTAAATAATATATTCTCCTCCACAGCTCTGATGCCTTGGTACACTGATAAAGGCAAATCGGAGTTTCCGTGGTAAAACCACGTAACTGCAGATGGTGACTGGTTTCTGAGGCATTTTTGTCGGTAGTTTATCTATTCATTAGCTCTTATTGGTTCGATAACTTTGAAAGTTCGTTTCCGAACACCGCAATGTAAGATAAACTCCATTCTTAAATAACCAATGAGTGCCGTTTATCGGTTCCTTAACGATTAAATTGAAGTTTAATTTAAAAGCAAACTACATCAACTTTTAGGTTTACCATAGTAAAGATATGAATTCACATTTATACTGGGTTATACTTACACAGAAAGTGAATTTTATTATGTTGCCAGTGAAAGCTAGATATTAAAATTATTCAAAGTTGAAACAATGAGTGTGAAAAATGTAAATGTGTTTATTATCCAGGGCGACACAGACCTATGGACTTTTCAAGAGATCGCGTTCAAAGCGGAGATGGATCGTCACGACGACCCCGAGTCAGAAGAAGAAGCGTTCATCCTATGTGCAGAGGATCCTGCTACCAGAACTAGAAATATTGTAGAACTTAGGAATATGATTTACGGTAAGATATTCATTAATTTAGTGAGACATGATGCTGAAGGTGGCAAAAAATTTATAAGTATACCAAGATCTAGAAAGAATTTTCCTTAAATTAATATTATTGCTTTTGATGACTTGCATCTGTCTCTTGACGATCCAAAAATTCAGTTTGCGTTTGTTCCTTGTCGGATTTAAACCGATAATAATGATCAACATGATGAAAATGATTGATGATAATGATTATTATTATCTCGGCTACGCTACAATGTAATGAGTTTTCTCATTTCCTAGTACACATAACAGTTAGGTAACCGATACCATAAATATGGCGTTTACGGATCGAGTCGTGGAGCCGAGTGGAGGAAAGGACTTAAAATATGGGGACTTTGCTCGTAAAAGGCGACTAGTACCAGGGTAACACAGGGTAAATAGGAGGTAATATTCAATTGGATTGTTTACTTCGCTCGGTACCAAACCAAATAGCTATTAATAAAATTATGAGTAATATTCATGTGTTGAACAAAGTGAGACCATTGCTTACAAAAGGTGTCATTTTTATTTTTAGTAAGAGCGTAAACCTTACCGAAATCATCTCTGATTATTTACCGTTAGCAAAATTATCGGGGAATAACAGCAACCAATTTTTCTACGAAACAGAACAATTTGTAAACAAAAGAATTCAAGCTTCATGTGATATTCAACGTTTGCTTGCTATTCAACTCCGTCACAAATTACAGAGCTGTATTTTGTGACTCAGTGATTGTGAATCCCGTTCATTTATGTTCTGTGTTGTGAATTGATATTCATTCTTTTAAATCATAGATCTGTAGTTCTGTACGTGTTTAAGATTATTTTATTACATTATCTAGATATTGCTTTGTTTACGTTAGACACAATAGGTATATGGTCTTACTGTCTCATACCAACAACAAACAAATTATTGGTGAAATAAATAAGTCCCTTCTACGTGCAATAATAGCTTTGGCTGTTGTATTTTGAATCGCTCAGTTAAAATCGACGACCGAATTGTTACATTCTATGAAAATAGTTTCGAAAACGTATGCCTTGCCAATAAACGCGCGACATTTAATTTTTTTAATTATGAAATTATGATGTGACATGCGTGTGACGTCATAATCACAGTTACACTTACAATAGATCTGCACAATGCATCTTCTGCAGCTGTGAAGGGTGGTTAGACTGGTTAGGGTTTATAAACTCTGCCGAAGCAGAGTATTTCAAAAATATTATAGACTCATTTGAGTGTCCCCCTCCACGGAAATCTTTAGTAAAAGGCGAAAGATTTATGCGTTTTGAAGGGAAACCAGAGTTATCAAGTTTTGGGTCGCCCGAGCTTATATACTCCGCGCGGTAACGAAACCATAGCGCGATTCAGAAACGAGCGTGAATTGTACAACGCCATCTATCGAGCACGTGGGAATTAAAAATCCGTTGCGTAGTTTTAAAGATCTAAGCATACATAGGGACAGACAGCGGGAAGCGACTTTGTTTTATACTACATTTTGAATGTATGCTAAATGACTGTATGCCAAAAACGGTATTAGTATATTATAAGTATTTTCAGCGAAATGAAGTATAAGCTATTATGTAGTGATTATAATAATGTTTCAGAGCGAGGCGAGTGTCACCCGTATCGGATGGACGACGCATTTCTACTGCGGTTTCTGAGGGCACGGCGATCGGTGCCTGCGCGGGCGCATAGACTTGTACGTATTCACTCTGCGTACTTGCTTTGCAATCGATAGAAGAGCTTGCAAACCTCTGATATTCTTCCTTCAGATACCATTCTTTGCCTCATAAATTTATTTATTTTCATCACCTATCGCCACTTGCATGTTTTTTTGCGTTACTGCAATTGAATTCATTTCCTGCAGCCCCTTGTAAAAAACATAACGAACCACCAGTATTTCTAAACACCCAAACATAGGTTTTTAAACAAAAATCTACTTTCCATCCTTTCAGTTAGTCCGCTACATCAACTTCCGGGACCAGAACCCGCACCTATGGCGCGATGTGGACTGGTTCAGCCTCACTAAACTAGGCCACGTGTTCGAAGGTGTACTCTTCGACAGGCCTGATGTTGGCAGACTTATCCTGTGCAGACTAGGTAAGTCATCCACCTCACTTGTTCCTATATTAACTTTACGCTGGTTATGCTTCTGAACTGTAGTTTTTGTCTACCCTCATGTGAAAAAGCCGTGAGTTTATTTATATAGATTTCTCAAGTCCCAACTTTGTAACTTTGTCGAGTTCAATCGGTAGGTACTTACAACTAAAAGCCGCTGAATGTTCCCATAGCGATGCTGAGGACCTATGAAATGCCACTGATGCCGAGATTGGCGTATAGTCACCTACTGGACTCAACTCGTTTAGCATAATACTTACATTAATTTTGTTTTATTTATTTACCGTCATTTCGAAATGATAGAAGAACGGAAGCTTTCTTAACTGTAACTAATTTTGGAATGGCTTCCAGTTTAAAGAGATGCCACAAAAAAATGGGTTGTGTATAAAACGAATCTTTGATATAAAAAATGATAGGTGGTCGCATTTATTTGTAACTAGGTACTAATTACACGTAACTTAGTGAAGGTGCTGCGCGAAGCAGTGGCGTGCCTAGGGGTCAAAATTAGGGCAAGCCCACAGATTTTCAAGGTATAAAAAAAACGCCCAACTGAGGGATTGGCTGATTTTCTTGTTGTTAATGGTTGTTAGTAGTACTAACATCATTATTATAATTTTGGTAAGAAAAACTTATTTCAAGCATCAGTACGTAATTGTCATAAGCGCCATCTATACTAATGAATGCGTAAAATAAATGAACCACAACGCTTAGCCGGACCTTTTTTCATTTTGCTTGTCACTTGCAAAATTTGTTCAATCAAAATGCACTAGATGGCCTCCAAATATTATCGATTTATTGTTATTTTCTCGTACGCATTATTTTATGAATTAGGTACTTACATTTTTAAAGTCAATTGATAATTTTAACATGAACCACTACATAGGTTTGTCATATCATATTCATACCTAATAAACGATCGAATGAGTAGGTACCTATTTTATTTATTCTGTCTTCTTGACTGACAAAAATACTTGTTTTTATTTCCGAGAAGTACCGACAGTCCGACAGTAATTTAAGATTGGCTACGGTGAAGTAAAGAGTTATTTATTGGCAGAAAATTGCAGAAAACTCAATGTATTTACGTACCTTTTCGATGACAGATTCCGAACACATAATGATAAAAGAACACTATATTCATTAACCATTTACAAAATCATAGGGAATGACATCACCAATCACCACAATCAATATTTTTTTCAAATAATAAAACTAATTCTCAAAGTAAGTATTCAAAACAATAACAATTTGTTTGAGTCGCGTCGTGTCATCGACTCATCGCGCCCGCCACACGTGCTTTCGCAACTAACTTTACGCGGGTCAACGCAACGCGCGGATAGTGCATTTGCGCGAACTTCATGCCTCTCAAAAGCCTGGCTTTTCATTTCATAGAACTCTGTGTATAAGTACTTACCAATATATCAACAAATGTAAACGTTTCTATAGCAATTTGTATGCGAAAACTGCGAGACAGAGAAAGGAAAGGCAAGCCAGGTAAGAAGCCAGACTAGTGTGAGCGAGATGGCGCATTTGAACGCATTGTATAGCGTTTAGAGCCGAATTCCGAATTTGGCGCGAACCTATCCCAAAGTTAGCGCTAGTTCGGATTTCGAAATTGTATTTTAGGTCATGAATGTTTGAGTTCGAGTTAATTGACTGGAATTTTTTGAATATATTTTTTATTGATTTTGTTGTTGTGAATTATGATTTTATTAGGGCAAGCCGGGCTTTTCTGCTTCTATGAAGGTACCGCCACTGGCGCGAAGCTCATCTGATTCTTCGTAGTCCTATAATACCGTTACCTAATACCTGACCTACTTAAAAAGGAGGGTCATCTTATACAGGGTTATTGGTAATACATTAACAATCTCCATTGTACTCATCATTATAAACAACTTTTACTAAGGGACAAAAGCTGCAATCGCGAAAAAAAAATCAGCTATTCCCTACATTTTGACGAGTTATACGAAAATAAATGTAGGGAACAGCTGATTTTTTTCCTATAGATCGTGAAATACTATGCCCAATTTACATCCATCACTAATACTTGTAGAGAATTCTATCTTCTGTCTACCTAACTCTAGGTGAATGGGATCCAGATGACTTCCCAGTAGACGATCTAATCCGCGGTTGCATGCTTCTTTTGGAGATCGGCATCATGCAGCCGAAGCTCCAGATCTTAGGAGGCACCGCCCTCCTGGACTGTGCTGGTCTCACCATGAAGCATATGAGGCAGTTCTCACCAGCTATTGCCGTACAAGCCATGAATGTTATGGGGGTAAGTCATGAAACTTTTAATTTCTTTTGACTGTACTTACCTGTCAAAAAGAGTAAACTTTTATACTTACATAATGTGGCTATGACAAAGATTAAAACAGAAGACAATCAAGCAGGGGATCGAGGTGGGGGTGGGGGTGGAGGGGGGGTTCAGGGGATCAGACCAGAATAAATAACTCGGAATTACTTATTCAGTACTAGGGCCTCATAGAATGAGTGTGGTTGACTTCATCTACTTTTGCTAACTATTTCTTGACTATTTCTGAATCTGACGATTTGCAATAAGCAACCAAAACATAATTATGTAAGTAAGTAATTTAATATCGAGCTTGTCAATTCAGAAGTCTCGCCTATGGGAAATTGTATTCAAGCTCAGCCTAGTCCATTGTAAATTAAATTGCTGCCCAAGTACCTAGTTATGCTTCACAAAACCAAACCTTGGCCACTTCATAAACTTTCCCACATCAGAAAAAGTATTCCGTACAAGACTCATATTACTGTATCGGAAATCCACTCTCTCATGATTATGTAGGCAATAAGGAAATCTTACAGTGATTAATAACCCCATACCCTCATCAAATTTCAGTTCTCATTCCCGCTAAACGTGCGAGGAGTCCACGTCATCAACTGCTCCCGAGTCTTCGAGACTCTGTTCCACTTCTTCAAACGTCTGGCGCCCGTGGACGATTTGTGGAAGAGGGTTCGATTTCACGGAAGTGATCTCGGTGCTTTACATGAGTGAGTATTCAGCACCAGGTATCCAGAATAATGCAGGAGGAAAAAGATATTTGAAGTTTGAAAGTGGTATTGGTAAGTACTCGGCGGGTGACCGTGAAGCTGTGCTTTGGAAATCTTGGTAAGGTCACACAAGCGCCTGAGACAATCTTGCGGTTAGTATGAAACCCTGATAGTCTGGGACTGACAATTCAGTCTTGTCATTAACTTTGTAGCGAATTCAAAAGATATTATTAGTCAGTCAACCCGTCACCCAAGTAGGTATCGTATAATCTTTTTCCATTCCATCTCTCGCGAGCCCGCGCGTCCTCCTTCCAGTCTTGTTGGAACCTATCCAGCTCGTCCCGCCATCTCCTACGTGGTCTGTCACGACCCCGCCTCTGGGCTGGACATGTCTGCCGCATGCCGGACAAATTGTGGGCCCAAATAGCGCAGAATTGGTGTCCTGACACAGTGAGGCGGGGTCGTGGCAGACCACGTATAATCTACTAATCAATATTATCATTTTCATTCAAACGCACGATATTTGCCTGCAACTTCGTTCTAACTTAAAAAACTTATCAGCTCCAATTTACCTCCAGGATAGTAGCACGTTGCAGACTTGCTGCGTTGCCAGCAGTATCGGTTTTCATAGAGCTTTTAGCTATACTTCGGGTCGTTACACGTCTCGCAGCCAGTTAGTTAGGTATACATGTGAAGTTACCCTTTACACGGCAAATAATTAGTATCTCTGGATGTTTGTGCTATTTTGATGGTTTTCTCAGAATCGTAGGTTTGTTCAATATTCATGAGAAGTCTTAAAACTTATATTGGTTCTAAGCTCCTGTCATAAAGATTCAAAGTCATGTCATCAAAGATTTGACAAGAAAGATTTAAAGAGAAACAAACAAGACATCAACGAATTTCACCCGTAACTTATGAAATCCTAGTGGAAAGGGGAGCAATAGATAGAGAACTAAGGTCTTATTACTAAATTTCACTTTGTTTATGTCGTACAATCAAATATTCTAATCTAAAGCGATGACCAATATTGAATCATTTACTTTATTTACACACTTTGTTTCACTTCACAACCGTATTTAATAAACTTATCTAAACTTGCTAAATACCTACATGCGACTACATATTATTATGATTACAAGGGCGACACGCGTGAACGACAGAGTGAATGCAGCCGTCGCGTCGGCGTGGACAGCCTCTGTCGTTGACGCGTGCTTCCTCTCCTTTGAGAGGGAGTGGGCCATAATCCACCATGCGGGCGTAATGCAGGTTGTTAGATCGGGCCGTTACTTTATGTAGACACTGTATTAAATAATCTTATCTCAATTTTACAGATACATCCCCCCAGAGTGCCTGCCGAAGAGGTACGGCGGTCATCGCCAAGAGGTGTCCCTGGAGAGGTGGCTGACAAAGATCAAGCAGTACAAGAACAAAGACTTTGATAACGACATGAGGAACATAGGATATGCTGTAGACTAATGTATTTTTGCACTAGAGTAGGCATAGTTAAAATACACAAGAGTAGGAACCTAATGAACGATGCTCAAGTATTTTTAAAACTATTATTTAATAAGGGTTAATATTAGAAAGCAACTTTAGAAAGTTGGCATTTCCTAATCTCGTGTGTGACAGTCCCGTTACACACGAGATTCGAATCGGATGCCTGTGTTTGTAAAGGTGGGTACTGACCGGTGTTACGGGCCGTAATGTACCATTCGCATCAGCGAGCATGTTACGTTACGCCGTGTGCTAAAATCCGTGTAAACATGCTCGTATCGAACTCTTTGCTTGTCCGTGCTCCAGATTCGTTACCACTCGCACTCAAAAAGACGCATGTGCCATGTGGCACGTGCGCTCGTGACGACTCGCTGCGACGCCTCTTATATATAAATGTACTCTGTACATGTAAATGTACTGTTCGACGCCAAACCAGGGCAAGTTCTGGCCTGTCGAAAGGTTCGCGAATCGCGAAGCTTATCTTGCCTCAATCAATTTAAGTTGTCCGTCTCACATAACCTACATGGGCACCTATGAAACGTCAGAAGCTAGGTGCACGGTTCCAAATGGGTTTCACTTACCTGTGCTGGTGACGATCCGCCCTGCAGGTCACGCCGGTTCTGTGTGTGTGTGTAAGTGTCTTTGAATGTGTAATGTGTGTGGAGTCGGTGTCAGATCCGACGATGCTCCAAAGGACGCCGGTCCGTACGGCGAGCAACGGCACGGGATGCACCACACCAATTGTTCAACTGTTCACAAGTAGGCTTAGGGCCTGAACTAAACAGATCGCACTCGGCACCGATTGTCTGTTCCAAAACTATGCCACGGCACGCGCGGTGGGTGGCTCACCTTAGAACGGCAGGTTAGCCCCAAAATGCACAAACTATCCCGGGAATAAACGCACAACAAGGGGTGTTTGGCCAAATAGTAACAAATATTTATCAATAGTTCGAAGTTCTACACGGATTAAACTGGATTTCCCAAATTTTAACAAAAAGCCATGTCTTAGAACAAAAAACGAATTACAAGTGACATGACAGTGACAGTTGCCCAAAACGTCACAAAGGCCGCGTTCGGAAACGAGTCTAGGACTCAACATCTACCCCCCCCGGACGGGCCTACCCGTCCGCTAATCAATTGGCAGTCTTGACAAAGTTGCGACCGCTCTCTTCATGACCGATCCGTCCACCAAAACTTCAGCGAAACGAGGGACCCCGTCGGAGCCAGTCACCAAATTGAGAATGCGCCCCCTGCGCCAATGCAAAGGCTTAAGGTTGGCATCCTTAATCAGGACGAGGTCTCCTATCTTGGGCGGATGAGATTTGTCTGTCCACTTGACGCGCTGCTGAAGGATGTGCAGATACTCTAAGCTCCAACGCCGCCAAAAGCTCTGAGCGAGCTGTTGCACCAACTGAAACCGCGAGAGCCGATTATGGCTCACATCGACAAGAGGGTACTCCGGCAGGGCGACAAGTGGCTGTCCAATCAAAAAATGGCCCGGTGTTAGAGCCTCCAAGTCGTTCGGGTCTGAAGAAAGCGGGCACAATGGACGCGAATTTAGTACAGCTTCAATGCGGCAAAATACCGTAGCTAGTTCCTCAAAGGTGAGAACGGTGTCTCCCAACAATCTCCGCCAGTGTCCCTTTGCCGCTTTCACCGCGGCCTCAAAAATACCCCCCCAGTGGGGGCAGGCTGGCGGGTCAAACAACCAAGTGACACCTCGGCGGGCCAATTTGTTTCCAATGTCAACCTGGCTCTCATTAAGGAAGGCGTATACCTCCTTCAAATAGTTACTCGTGCCCTTGTAGTTGGTACCGCAATCAGACCTGATTAAAGAAGGTAACCCACGGCGAGACACAAATCTATCCAAGGTCGCCACAAAAGCCTCTGTCGAGAGGGAGGTGACCAATTCCAAATGCACTGCCTTAGTTGACAGGCAGACGAATACACACAAATACGCCTTAACAATTTTACTATTACGAAGGGTAGACGTCTTCACTGAAAAGGGACCAGCAAAATCCGTTCCAACGCCAGCAAAAGGCCTAGCCTCATTGACACGATCGGCCGGCAAATCACCCATCAGGGGCTGCATAGTGGAGGCCTTAGTTCGATAGCACGGCATGCAACGGAAGACGATGCTACGAATAGTACGACGAGCCGACAGGATCCAAAACTCTCGCTGCAGAATGGCCAACAGCGCATTGCAACCGGCATGTGAGTTCCCAATGTGACGATCAGTCACCAACAATTGTATCAAGTGGCCTTCCTTGGGCAACAAAAGGGGATGACGGGCACCATAAGGAAGGCTAGAGTGCCTTAACCGTCCTCCAACACGCAAAAGGCCCGATTTATCCAAAAAGGGATTCAGCTTACTAACGGCTCCCGACAACTTAATCTTACCAGTCTTCAAGGTCTCAATCTCCTTTTCAAAGTGTGCAGCCTGCACAAAGCGGACCCAAAGCAGGAGTGACTCCTGTCGTTCTTGAGGAGAGAGAACCGGTGACAGGAGCTTGTCCCCTGGATTTCTAGAATTGTGACCAAAACGCCTGATCCACGAGGTAACTTTCAACAATTTGTCGAGGGAGCTGTATCGATTCAACAAAAAATCAGGATCGAACGGAGGGTCCTTCGACCCAACAGCGAGCACCTTAAGCCCGGGCACAGGATCCGACATCAAGACTGGCGTTCGAGGCCAATCAACCTCGGGGCGAGTCAGCCAGTCTGGTCCCCACCAGAGGGGGTGAACAATCAAGCGGGGGGCCATGCAACCCCGTGAGGCTACGTCGCCGGGGTTCAAGTCTCCAGGCACGTGCCTCCAAATCAAAGGCGTTTCAGAATTCTGAATCTGTGACACTCTGTTCGCAACAAAGACCTCCAAAGAGTGGACGGACGTTTTCAACCAACACAAAACAATTTGACTGTCCGTCCAGGCATAAGAAGCCCGAATGTCCACAGTTCCACCCAAGGTGTGAGCAACGTGGTTTAACAGACGCACGAGAAGCGTCGCCCCTGACAACTCTAACTTAGGGATGGTCCATGCCGTTCGGAGGGGGGCCACCTTGCTCTTGGCCATGAGCAGTGACAACTTCACCTGGCCTGTCGCGCTAACTGTGCGCAGATAAACAACGGCTGCATAACCGTGCGAAGACGCGTCACAAAACCCATGAAGGGTGGCGGTATAGCTCCCAGAAGGGAGGATAGCGCGTGATAGCGCGACCTCGTTGACCGCAGGGAGTGAGGATACAAATTGGAGCCAATCTTCCAACAGGGTTTCCCGAAGTGGCTCGTCCCAACCGAGTTCCGCGGTCCAAAGGCGCTGAAGAAAGCATTTCGCCCAAAACAATACTGGGCATATCCAACCATTCGGGTCAAAGGTTCTCGCGACAGTAGACAACACAAGTCGCTTAGTCCAAGTGTGAGGTGACTCTAACTCGACATCGTATGTAAAGGTGTCTTGGACTGGTCGGTACTGAACGCCGAGAACGGCCATCATAGCGGGGTTGTCAACGTTCTCAAACAAATGAGGATCCTGCCTATGATCCTCCAACACGCCTTCCAATAACGCCGGCGAGTTGGACACCCATTTACGCAACTCATAGCCAGCGGAAGCCAGGATTTGGACCAACTCGTCACGCAGCAGGATAGCTTCTTCAACTGTGGGAGCTCCAGTGCAGACGTCATCGACGTATAGGTCTGTCTTCAAGATGGCGGACGCCCGCGGGAACTTCAAGCGCTCTCGGTCCGCGAGCTCCCAAAGCGAACGAATAGCAACAAAGGGGCTCGATCGAAGACCGTACGTATTCGTGTTGAGCTCGTATACAATCATGGGTTCTTGAGGGTTCTCTCGCCACAGGATCAACTGATAACGTCTGTCATCCTGGTGAATAACCGTTTGCCGGAACATCATTTTGATGTCGGCCACAAAGACTACTTGATGACGACGAAAACACGTGATGACGTCACAAAGGTCCCTCAACAATTTGGGGCCGGAATGCAGGCAATCATTCAAAGAGACACCAGAAGAAGTCCGCGCAGACCCATCAAACACTGTGCGCAATTTACCTGTGGACGGTTTAAGGACCGCGTGATGCGGCAGGAAGTAATGCTCGACTGAGCGCCAATCCAAATTTGACACCGACATGTGTCCTAAGTCTGCGTACTCGCGCATGAAGTCCAAATATTTCTGGCGTAGCACCGGGTCCCTGGCCATGCGGCGCTCCATCGCTAACAATCTCCTCTCGGCCGTGGATCTGGATTGGCCGAGAGGTGGTCGCACCGCAACAAAGGGTAGCCGTGTCACAAGCCGACCGGAACGGAGTCGACCAGTGTTGTTCTGATAGAACAACTCGCACTCCTCGTGTTCCGGGTTCAAGTGGGCTACCTGAGGGGGCTCCTCAACCTGCCAAAACCTCTGAACGGCGTCAGAAAGAGCGGAGCCGGACGCTAACACAAAATCAGGCTGAGGTGGAGGAACATCTTCCAACACTGGGCCCATCACCACAAAGCCAAAGATGGTCGAGATAGCCACCAAACCTCGATAGTGGCGCCATGGGGTCTCCGGCTGCAAGACCCTTGTATTACCCAACATTATTCTCCCTAGCACATCGGAACCCAATAACAAATGCGCTGTGCAAGGGGAATCAAACCGGGGGTCAGCCAAATCCAGGTCTGACGTCAACCGTAACAAGTCCAAAGAGAGCTGACGTTGGGGATGACTACCCAAAATATTCGGCAGTACAAGGGCCGGAGCGCCAATTTTAGGGTACAAACAGTTCACAGGAGTGATCTCAAACCAAGTCTTTCCTTCAACAGTAGTGACGGCTGTTTCGCCCACTCCTCGAATGTTTCCTGGAAAGCCACTCACATCCAGGCCCACCTGTCCCGCTAACCAGGATGACAAAAGGCAACCCTGGGCTCCCGTGTCCAAAATGGCACGGACCACAACAGAGTCACCCCGGGGTCCCCAGACCTTGACCGAGGCCGTTGGCAACAAAACCGTCTCGATCGGGGGAGGTCCCTTAGCGGGGCAGGCGCCAATTTCCTAACAATGCCTGGGCGGCGACCGTTCGCCGCATCCAGGCTCCAGTCTCTCACGACGAGGGTAACACTCGAACGCTTCGTCCGCGCGGTGTCCCGAGCCGCTCGCCATCGCTGGAGGGCCATATCCCACCGGGTGCCTGAATGGCGGGGGGCGCGGCTCCATCCGGGGGCGTCCCGCCAACGGAGGGGAAAGATAGCGGTGATGATCTGGCCAGGGTTGCCTAGCAACAGCCGCGCAATTACCCTTACGAGGGGAGATCAAATGGCGCTCGCGCGGCTCCCGTTGAACGTGCGCGGGGGGTGGAGTGCGGTCGTCAAAGTTGCGGGCCTCTACCTGGTTCGGAATCAGCGTGCCAGAAGCTCGGTGCTCGTCTCCATGATACCCCCCCCTGCGCGAACCCTCATCAGACGTTGATCTGCCCGAGCGGTTCGCGTTGGCGCACAAAACCTCAAGATGGGCCCCTTCACAAATTTTGCATGGTCGGGGTTTTGGGCAGTCCCGATGGAAGTGAGCCCCCAAGCACGAGAAGCACAGGCGGCGTGCGTTGGCAATTCGGCGGCGGGCACTTACGTGCAATTCCAAAAACGCCTTGCATTTTGCGATACCATGCCCCGTGGCCTTGCAAAAGTCGCAATCAGGACGACTCTGGGTGCCAGCAAAACGGGGGGCGGCTCGACCATCAACAGGCCCCTTGGCTTTAGTCCGTCCCTGGTCTCTCGGCCGGGAAGGCGATTGGCGTGACCCCGTGGCACCCCGAGCGTTGTCTAGGAATCTGCACTCGTCTTCCAAAAATTTGACGAGGTCATCAAAGGGGGGAAGATGGGTGGAACTATCCCCACCATACTTCTGCTCAAAGCGAGACCTCAAGTCAGCGGGGAGTAATTGCAGCACTATGTGCACCAACAGGTAAGACCAATGGTCCACCGGCAACTGCAATCGTCTCAAAGCGTTGGTCGCTGTGACCAACGGGTTCAGCAGGTCCGTACGCAATGCTGACACTCTAGTGATGACCGGTAATCCCAAAATCTGGTCGATATGAACGTCAGCCAAACAACGTTTGTTCTGGTACCGCCGGGAGAGTAGCTCCAGAGCAGTAGGGTAGGCTGAGTCAGTCACCGGTAAGTGCTGCACCAAGGCTCTGGCCTCACCTTCCAGGACAGACAACAAATAGGCCAACTTTTGGGCGGGTCCGAGGTCCGGGCGGGCATCAACCAAGCTTTCAAAGAGATTCAGGAAGCCCAGCCAGTGGTCCAAGCGACCGTCAAAATGTGGCAGTTCCAGTGTGGGCAGTCTACTCAACAGTCCGGGGCCTGTAACCACTGAGGCCTCCGGCTTGGCCTGGACAGGCACCCGGCTCTTCAAAATTTCCCGAGCTCGTTGGCTGATGTCATCCCCCAGGCACAAAATCTGGTCGTAGTCACCAACAACCTTATCGCGGGCTGCCTGGTCCAGCATCTCCAGGCCCACGTCACCGATGAACTCATTGAAACGTGTGAGCAAAGCGTCAACAGCACTGAGTCTCGAGTTCAACTGCTCGGACCGACTGAGCGTAGCCTCTTCAAGCTCAGAGCGCTCAGCGGTTGCTGCTGCTGAGGCGAACCACCTCAGTTGTGAGGTCAATCCAGCAGCTGCCTCCCTCACTGCTTTCAGTGAGGCCATTGTGACAATCAAATCAAAATAAAGTTTGAATAGTAGCCAGACAACAAAACAATGGGTACCTAATAGATTATTACAGTGAAATTTAAACTTAAATTTTAATACTAATCTCAAATCCGACCCTGTACTTAACCAATAATTGCATTATAACAATACCAATTCCAAATGGGTTGTATAAACCGTTGTTGGTATCAACCACAAGGGTGTTAAAAATATGTCAACAATTGACTGTGAGCCCGGCTGACACAGCAACAAATCAATTTAAAATGTTCAACATGAACCACGCTCTGCTACCAGATGTTCGACGCCAAACCAGGGCAAGTTCTGGCCTGTCGAAAGGTTCGCGAATCGCGAAGCTTATCTTGCCTCAATCAATTTAAGTTGTCCGTCTCACATAACCTACATGGGCACCTATGAAACGTCAGAAGCTAGGTGCACGGTTCCAAATGGGTTTCACTTACCTGTGCTGGTGACGATCCGCCCTGCAGGTCACGCCGGTTCTGTGTGTGTGTGTAAGTGTCTTTGAATGTGTAATGTGTGTGGAGTCGGTGTCAGATCCGACGATGCTCCAAAGGACGCCGGTCCGTACGGCGAGCAACGGCACGGGATGCACCACACCAATTGTTCAACTGTTCACAAGTAGGCTTAGGGCCTGAACTAAACAGATCGCACTCGGCACCGATTGTCTGTTCCAAAACTATGCCACGGCACGCGCGGTGGGTGGCTCACCTTAGAACGGCAGGTTAGCCCCAAAATGCACAAACTATCCCGGGAATAAACGCACAACAAGGGGTGTTTGGCCAAATAGTAACAAATATTTATCAATAGTTCGAAGTTCTACACGGATTAAACTGGATTTCCCAAATTTTAACAAAAAGCCATGTCTTAGAACAAAAAACGAATTACAAGTGACATGACAGTGACAGTTGCCCAAAACGTCACAAAGGCCGCGTTCGGAAACGAGTCTAGGACTCAACATGTACTCTTATATATAAATGTACTCTGTACATGTAAATGTACTCTTATATATAAATGTACTTTGTACGACGTACAATATGACCGACGTAACTTGGCGGGCCTGAGTATAGCCTTTGCGAACTTTCGCGCATGTTCTCTCACTCACACTCGCCTCATGCCACCATTTGGTTCCTAAAAAACGTTCGTGCGCAGCCTTCTGCGCGAAGTTCAGGACCGCCAAGTTACGTCGGTCGTATTGTACGTACTGGACTGAAGCGCGTAACACTCAAAGGATTCGCCAAAAAACCGACAACGGAGTGGAGTACTCGCAGCGAGCAACGAGCCGCTCGTTGCTCGTTGCGAGCGCCTTGTTTCCCCGTCCTGACTGCCCGAACGCTCGCTGTGTAACACGTTACATTACGCCTCGTAACGCCGCCGGTCAGTTCCCGCCTTAAGAATGTGATTGTGATCACGTATGTTGATTTGGTAATGTTGATATATATTTCATGTGTTGGGGCAAATGGTCTGGTAATCTAGTTTCTTGCCAGTAATGTTCCTTCAAAAAGATGACAATAAAAATACATTTTAATTATAAGTTTATATGTAGTATTCAGTAAGCAGGTTGTATAGCTGTTGGTTTTGATTAAAAGCTAATGTTGTCATGTCCTCTCTATGAATTATAAATTCTGCAGGTCATGGCTGATCGGTCAGGAAGATTAAAATTCAAATTATTGTCTGTCACTAGGCGAAAGCGCTGGGTTAATCAGTCTTTTAGAAGTTTAGTATCTGTGATCGTACATTCTCAACTAATATGTATGTCTAATAAACTTGGTGATACTTCAGAAGGATGCGCTAAGAGAAGCCTGCGGACTTTAAATTTTAGGGTTCCGTACCTCAAAAGGAAAAAGCGGAACTCTTATAGGATCACTTTTTTGTCCGTCCGTCCGTCTGTCTGACCATTATGAATTTATAAAGTTGCACAGTTTTCCTTCGTATTGAAATAAACGGTTGGTTCAATAATTTTGTGACTTTTAATCAAAAATAGAATCAAACTAATTATCTATTTTAGTAATAACTAGCTGCGCTCCGCGGTTTCACCCGCGTAAGTGTCAATCCCGTGGGAATATCGCGAAAGTAGCCTATATGTTAATCTAGGGTGTCAGCTACCTCCACACAAAATTTCATCAACATTGGTCCAGCCGTTTGAGCGTGAAGAAGTAACAAACATATAAACACACACACACCCCCACCACACTCACAAACTTTCGCCTTTATCATAATTATTAGTGTGATTAGTTAGTAATTAAGTACCTAGTGGTAGTAAGTACATAATATGATTTAGTACCACTGCATAGTCTAGGTATTTCCAATACCTATTAATTATAAGAAAGATAGACAGATTTATATTTCGTATAATTAATATTCGAATTTAATCGATCTCTGGATTGGTCAAAACTTGCAACCGAAAACAACACGTGCTATAAGCCCCGCCCCCTCTGCGGTCATGTCACTACTTAAACTTTAATCAGCATCGATCAATGCGAATGTTGATGTTGATGTTGAAAATGATGCTGAAGTTCCGCTGATACTGATGTTGAAAATGATGCTGAAGTTCCGCTGATGCTGATGCTGATGTTGAAAATGACGCTGAAGTTCCGCTGATGCTGATGCTGATGTTGAAAATGACGCTGAAGTTCCGCTGATGCTGATGTTGAAAATGACGCTGAAGTTCCGCTGATGCTAATGCTGATGTTGAAAATGACGCTGAAGTTCCGCTGATGCTGATGCTGATGTTGAAAATGACGCTGAAGTTCCGCTGATGCTGATGTTGAAAATGACGCTGAAGTTCCGCTGATGCTGATGCTGATGTTGAAAATGATGCTGAAGTTCCGCTGATGCTGATGCTGATGTTGAAAATGACGCTGAAGTTCCGCTGATGCTGATGCTGATGTTGAAAATGACGCTAATGTTGAAAATGATGCTGAAGTTCCGCTGATGCTGATGCTGATGTTGAAAATGATGCTGAGTTCCGCTGATGCTAATGTTGAAAATGACGCTGAAGTTCCGCTGATGCTGATGTTGAAAATGATGCTAATGTTGAAAATGATGCTGAAGTTCCGCTGGTGCCGATGCTGATGTTGAAAATGACGCTGAAGTTCCGCTGATGCTGATGTTGAAAATGACGCTGAAGTTCCGCTGATGCTGATGCTAATGTTGAAAATGACGCTGAAGTTCCGCTGATGCTGATGCTGATGTTGAAAATGATGCTGAAGTTCCGCTGATGCTGATGCTGATGTTGAAAATGATGCTGAAGTTCCGCTGATGCTGATGCTGATGTTGAAAATGATGCTAATGTTGAAAATGATGCTGAAGTTCCGCTGATGCTGATGCTGATGTTGAAAATGATGCTAATGTTGAAAATGATGCTGAAGTTCCGCTGATGCCGATGCTGATGTTGAAAATGATGCTAATGTTGAAAATGATGCTGAAGTTCCGCTGATGCCGATTCTGATGCTGATGTTCGCAACAACACTGGTTCAAATTACTATATTGTATGCCTATTTCATAAAATTATGACACTTGACCGATGGGGCCGAAAGGTTTTGGAGTGGCGACCGCGTACCGGAAGACGTAGCGTTGGAAGGCCTCCCACAAAGTGGTCCGATAACCTTGTGAAGGCCGCAGGAACCCGTTGGATACGAGAAGCACAGAACCGGTCGAAGTGGAGGTGCTTGGGGGAGGCCTATGTCCAGCAGTGGACGTCTTTCGATGATGACACTTGAGGCCTAACTTAGAAAGTTGTATTGCTGATTCTAAAAATACATATTTAAATACCTAAATAGTAATAGTAAATACATGTTACGGTTGCGATTCAGTAAAGTCATATTCGTTACGGTCATGAACAATATTTTAATCAATATAGGTACAACCTGACACTGACCTGCAAATTGCAGAAAACGTAAGAAAATTTGATTTTCGCGGGCCGTATCCCCCGTATATATATATTTTTTTTTAAATAGTACGTGATCAGAACGGGATAACTCCATATAATCATTATTTATTACTTAAATAACCCTTCGTAGCCGGGAACGTGGACCTACGCGAGACACAATGGCTTTACAACCTATTTACAGTGGACCAAATCCAAGACAAGATGGATGGATATAATATAATAAGAAAGTAGGTAACTTTATACTTATACATAAATATAAAATTAATACAAAATTATTAAACAGTTTTTAAATGATGTTACGTACGCAAAATACGCGCATTGGCGTGGAGTTGCGGAAACCAGCCCGTATTACCCATTACCTAAATGTTCAAATTTTTTTTCTGTTCGGACGAAGGTTAGACGACACACGATTTCAGTTTCCATAACTGGCTTTACATAAAATTCATTCTTCACACTTTTCTGCCATCCTGGTACTTGGGAAAAGACAGTTCTAAATTTCGATTTATTCCGGTCTGATCCCCTCGAATTGGACAGCGAAGTGACAGCTGATTAATATACAAACGTCTCTTTTGATTTCTGATGCCTTGGTATTTGGTAGAAGGCAATCCAAAATTTCCGTGGAAGAAAGACTCAACTTTGGAGCGTTGATGACTAACTAATAATGACTCCCTCTCGTTATTTGTGATGCCTTGGTAACGGGAAGCGGGCAAATTGTAATTTTCCGTGGCTGAGATCTATAAAGCGTACTTAGACCGTACTCAAGCTAAGTACAGCAAGCATTTCATACGAATATGAACCTTATGAACATCGTTCTTAATGTGCATATTCGTATAAGCGACTTTGTTTCAAGCGTTTCATACGTATTTGAACCTTATCAATATTCGAATACGGTCTCGGCCTATTTCTCAGATCTCAGCCACTGGCCACTGCGTTGATCGTCGTCATGAGTGACTGCTCGCCTCGAGTGCCTCGACTGCTGCAAAGTGCTTTACGATTACTAGATTAGTTCCCCTCTTATTTCTGATGCCCTAGTACTATGTAGCGGAAAAATCAAAATTTTCTATGGAATAAAGTGTCAGGTATCCACTATGTTCGCGAACCTCTTGCGCTCCGCGCTCCTGCAACTGCTCCACATAGTGGATACGCGACGTCCGCGCTCCCTAGAGCGTGCTATGTGGAGCAGTTGCAGGAGCGCGGAGCGCAAGAGGTTCGCGTACATAGTGAATCTGGCTTTAGAGACTTGTTTAGTAGTGACTAGTGAGTAGCCCGGACTACGGCATCTTAGCACGTCTGCACCCTTGGTATTATTGAAATACTCTGGTGCAAAAGTGACAACTCGAAATCAACTAGGTATTTTTGCGAGCCCCGTTTTATTTATTGTAAACTCCTTAGTACGTCTGCAACCTTGGTATTATTTAAATCTTCTGGTGCAAAAGTGACACAACTCGAAATCAACAATAGGTAGTCAAGTGAGAGCCCCGTTTTATTTATCTCAGATCGTAGAACCTTCTTTCGAACAGCCCAAACAGCTAACAGGAGATTGTTTGTCAAAGCAAACAACTACACACATCAAAAGTGTCTAGGGATCAAGCATTTTTATGCGGATTTCTTGAGATTGAGATGTGGCTTTGTAATAAATTTATGATTTTATAAACTTATATGGATCCTTTTTGGTGCATTTCATAATTTGAATCAGGAACTGTGAATCAAATTCGAGTAAAAGATGAAAATCAGCTGTCAATATTTTCCCTATAAAAACATACAACGCATTGAAGACATTATTAGTGCTACTGTTTCCCTACTACTGATTAAAACCAACGTTATTATGGAGCGGCGACGTCATTTAAGCAGGGAAGAAATGCTCAGAGCCGTGGGAATGATAGAAGCTGGTTCCCGGCAACGTACTGTGGCTTTAGCTCTGAATACAAGTCAGAGTGTTATCAGTCGACTTTGGACACGTTACCGAAGCACTGGTACCGTGGCTGAGCGCCATGGAGGACGGTATCGCTGCACCACACGGAGACAAGACCGATACATTCAAATCTTAACTCGAAGAGCTCCAAAAATAACCGCCATGATGTTAGCCGTGAGGCTTCATCACTCTTCAGGGAACTTAATTAGCGACCAAACAGTCAGAAACCGCTTGCATGAAGTGAACCTTCATTCCCGAAGACCGCTACGGGTACCACCTATAGCAATGCACAATCGTAGGATTCGATATCAATGTGCTCTTGAACACAGAAATTGGGCAGAAGAACAATGGCGTTTCGTGTGCTTTTCTGATGAGTCTCGTTTTGGTATGAGACCGGATACAAGACGTATACGACACTGGAGAACCCCTGGACGCCAACAGCGATTAAAATCCTGCCAGGAAGTCCATCCTTATAGTGGTGGAACCATCATGGTATGGGCGGGTATTTGGATCGGCGGAAGAACTGAGTTGATTTGGATCAGAGGCAACCTCAACGCTCAAATTTATGCTGAGACGATTGTATCAGACGTCATCGTTCCTCTACAAGTGCAAATCGGTCCCTTATTTCAGTTAATGCATGATAATGCACGACCGCACACCGCAAGAGTTGTAAGACAGACTCTCGCCGCAGCTAACATCAATGTCCTGCCCTGGCCTGCTCAGTCGCCAGACTTGAACCCGATTGAGCATGCATGGGATATGCTACAGAGAAGAGCTCTGCCGAATATGGAGGGTATCCAGTCGCAAGAAGACCTTTTTTTGTTGTTGCAACGAACATGGGCGGCCATTCCACAGCGTGATTTGGATGAACTCATTTTGAGTATGCCAAACCGATGTTCTTGTGTTGTTAGTGTTCGCGGTAGAAACACGGATTATTAATTGTTTAAGTTACCCAATAAAATTTTAAAGAAAACTGTTATTTCAGTCTTTTTTTCGAACTTTTGTGTTAGTGGTTCAAATGTCAAAAATCCCTTTATTAGGAAAATGGCAAATTTCTTTATTAATGCAAAGGTGACTTGGTTTATCGTTACTGTGACAAACGAAAACACTTTATTTGATGAATCCTTAAAGAAAATTTTAATTAATATCAATCAGGAGAAAAGTTATTGCAAAAATATATGTTGATCCCTAGACACTTTTGATGTGTGTATTTCGAAGGCGAGAGTGTTTCTTTGAATCAGGTTTTCGATGAGGTTAAGCTACGCTTGCCGTGGTTGGTCTGTGAATGGGTGACCATCTTTACATACCGAGACCCCGTGGATCTTTGACAGTCGTTAAGGGTAGTCAGAAGCCCGAAAGTCTGACCACCAGTCTTACCAAGGGGTATCGTATTATCCAGTAACTGGGTTGTGGAGGTCAGTAAAAAGTAGAATATCCACCTCGGGAGCAACACTATTTCAAGCTCGAGTGACGTACCTACTTCGAATCGCTCCGGGATTCAAAGAAACACTCATCATCATCTGCCTAGGCAGATGATGATGAGTGCCCAACATAGTTGGGAAAAGGCTAGCCTTTTCCCAACTATGTTGGGGTCGGCTTCCAGTCTAACCGGATACAGCTGAATATCAGTATTTTACAGCGACCTTATCTATCTTAAAACTACTGAAACTTATGGAAGTCGGGGGACCGTTCTGTGGAACACCTTCTATTCTGAGGACCCCCGACTTCCATAAGACTTTTTTAAATTAATTATTTTTATTTCATGCTTTTTGTAGGGATTCCTTAATTTTAATTTTGTCGGGGGTTTTTTAAATTTTAAATTTAATTTTTTATTAAAAATAATAACCATACAACTTATGTATGCATATGGCTCCTACTGCCAACAACATGCAGATTCATAAACGAAAGTGTCCAAGCATAATCTGCATTCGCGATTTGTTTGTCAAAAATTAGTTACTTTCGAATTTATAATATTAGTATGGATGAATAATTAGTACACACCGATTTCTCCCTTTTAGTCGTCAATAATTTGACTTTCGAAAGAAGAAAACAACGCGTCGTGTAACTATACAGACGCTATACAACGTTTATTAGTAAGGGTCCTAGTGTTTTAAGTTTATTTTATTTCGTATTCAACAGGTTTTAACAAATACCTTTTAGAGGCCTTTTTTATTTAATTATGGAGATACCTGTTTCTTAACAGAAGAGCGGGCCCTCTACCATGTCTATGTGTACACCTACAGAGTTATGTGTGGTGTGTGGGGGTGTGTGTACATGCGCATGCGTGCGTAAACCAAAAGCATATTATAAGTGTGAAGGATGTTTAGACAATTGACTTTTCATTGACATGTAATATGATACCCCTTGGTCCTTGGTAAGACTGGTTGTCAGACTTTCGGGCTTCTGATTACCCGTGACGACTGTCAAAGATCCGCGAATGACCCTTTCCGAGGCATGGAGGGGTCATGGTAGGTATGTAAAAATGGTCACCCATCCACAGGCCAACCGCGGCAAGCGTAGCTTAACCTGATCGATCGACCAGTGCGGCTGTTATTATTTAGCCACTGACCCTTTTAACACTTTTTTCCCAATAACACTATGACCAGAAAAAATTAGTAGTTTTTTGGAAATCGGGCGGCCTATACCTACTTACCTTTGTTTAGGTCGGTATACCTAGGTATCTGATTATTTTGGATAAAGTTAGTAGTTTTTTGGAAATCGGGCGGCCTATACTTACCTTTGTTTAGGTCGGTACCTAGGTATCTGATTATTTTGGATAAAGGTCTCAATAATCATTACAATCAAGAGTCAATAAATCTGTCTAATGATTTGAATAAACAAATTTTGTACGCCAATGGTGGGTGGCAAAACATGTTGACACTCACAGATTTTCACTTTTATATCCATATTTGCATTTATGTATAATGTTACACATGTTTACAAATTTTTATCTTTAAAATGTGAAGACGAATGTGGGTCATTTTATTCATTTTTAACCGACTTCAAAAAAGAAGGAGGTTTCTCAATTCGACCGTATTTTTTTTTTTTTTTTTTTTTTTTTATGTGTGTTCGCGGATAACTTCGTCGTTTATGAACCGATTTTGATTATTCTTTTTTTGTTGGAAAGGAGATATGCCAAGGGTGGTCCCATGAAAAAAAAACCAGGATCTGATGATGGCATCCCAGTGAAATCGAGGGGAACATTCGAAAATCGTAGGAGCGACTAGTGCGTTTGTTAATTTTTTCATTAGGTATTTTAAAGCACTACAATTTAATGAAGGCCTGGAGTCGATCTGATGATGAAGCCGAAAGACAGTCGAGGGAACTACTCAACGGTTTACAGCAGTTACCTTGTGTTTGGGCTTGATTAATTTGTATTGATGAGAACTTTACACCTACATGGTTGTGACTGTCATTCGGGGTCTGATGATGAAGACGAAGGACAGTTAAGGGAACTCCTCAACAGTTTACAGTAGCTACCTTGTGTTTGGACGATTTACAGCAGTTTTTGTTGGGCTTACTTCATACGGTTCAATATGCCAAAATGTTCAGTTCGTACAATAATAATACCTAATTAAGATTGTAGTTTTACATAGGACGACCACTACCTACTAGTCATGCTGATGCGTCAATTTGAAACCGAATTTAAGTTGAGTAATCGCGTCATTTCTAGCAATGCTCTTTCGTCGTGTGGCCTACTCAATAATTAAAGTAACTTGAGCATTTGCTCTCGGAAATCATCATTTGGTAAAGTGGAGCTGATGATGAAGACCACAGATAGCCATCGGAACTACTCAATGACAAATATTTCACGGGTTGCGATTCGGTTACTTTAATATGGTTGCTAAGCAATTTATGCTCGTTACAATGCGTATGGTGAGTGGTTGTTGAGGAGTTCTCCTGGCTCTTACCAGGAGAACTCCTACAATAAACGTCCCAGCATCGGGAAAAGCAATATTTTGTAACATGTGATGAGCAGTTGACATTAGGCTATTGTAACTTAGATAAAAAAGCTTGTAATTACAAACTGACCCACTAAAAAGTGAAAAATAAAAACTTTTTACAAAAAAAAAACAACCGACTTCCAAAAAATACACTACAAATTGAAAAATAACTTTAATTTCGGAAGTCGGTGTCATTAAACGAAAATGCGGAACCAAAGACACCGACTTCCGAAATTAAAGTTATTTTTCAATTTGTAGTGTATTTTTTGGAAGTCGGTTGTTTTTTTTTTGTAAAAAGTTTTTTATATTTTATTTATTATTCTCTCTGTTCTGTTAGTTTTTTTTTCATGGTCTGGCAGTTTGAGTAATTTATGTGGCCTACCCAAATGTCCTTTCTTTGGTATTTATTGTTCGTCGAATCGTTGAGCTCCTTAGGTCTTGAGTTGAGCTGCACGATTTCCGACAAATGCGTGCATTGACTGGACAGGTCCTCTCAATCTGTGTAGTTCTTTCCTCAAAAGACCATCTCAGACATCGATCTACATGGTCTTCATATTTAACCTGACCAAGAGTCTGGACTTTAAAAGAGACTGTGACCTCTGAGTTTGTTTCCGCCTTTCTTCTCAGAGTAGTCAGATAGGAAACGCCGACCTCATCTAGTTTTAAAAAACATGATTGACGTGTAAAAGTGTTTGTGCAAACCTACTTACAAAAATAAAATCATTTATAATTTAAAATATTTTATTTCACATATACCTACTTACATGGGCACTTATGAAACGTCAGAAGCTAGGTGCACGGTTCCAATTAGGTGTCGTTTCCTATGGAGAAGAGCCGGCAAGAAACTCCACGGTTACTCTTTTAAAAATAATAGGCTTTTACAATGTTTTCAAATAACAGTGTTAGTAGGTGCTTATGGGACAACAATGTAGGCCTGTCAAACAGGTACTTCTATTCTATTTTTCTCTATGGCAATGGTGCCGATGTCGACAATTCTGCCAATGTCAAATGTGTTCTGAGAAAACGTGGGGGAGACAAAATAATAAAAAATAAAATTAAAATTCTACATCAAATACTATTTCCATGGTAAATAGAAACAGGTACTTAATCTATAGTAATAATATTATAAAACTACAAACTAGTATTTTTGTTTGGTTGAACTGTCAGTAATCCTTATCCACTTAACCACCCTCCCACCGGAGTCCGGCGTCAAGCAGCCTGCTGTGTTTCGTCGATGCGTGGGAGCTTCAGTGCCTTAGACATCTTCTGGGCACGCTCGTTCCATCATAGACCTCATCCATCGCTTTCCATCAGGCGTGATCGAGGTCAAGAGCATTTAGCAATAAAAAATATAACATACCTAATATTGCAACATTAAATTTTGACATCAAGCTGCTCCATAGGTCGGTAACAGTACTTTCGAGTGTGTCAACCCAGAAATGTGGATTGTCTCAAGATCGAGGTGGATATAAAAGTTATAGAGTAGACTACTGGTTTAGATACTTTCACATTTTTATAGCCAGCTTCTAAAAAGTTACGACTTCTGTTAGGAAATACCTATGAGTGAGTAATGAGACACTAATATCAAAGGCGAAAGTTGGGGTGTGTTTGTATGTTTGTTACTTCTTCACGAACAAACGGCGAAACGGATTTGGATGAACTTTGCCCTTTGGCACACAGATAGTTAATAACTAGGATTAACACATAGGATACTTTTTATCGCGATATTCCCACGGGATCCATACGTATCCGAGCTTGGGCACAAACTACTCTTCCCAATGGTATGGCGGTCTCGGCGTCCGCAAAACTTCTAGTACTTATTAGTTTACCGGCTCTCATATCCTCGGTCCACGGCACGGATAAATTAATCAGGAAAATCCTAGCCCCCTCACTGATTAAAGGCTCCTGCAAACAGGCGCGACGCGCGACGCGAATCGCGCCGACACAGAGGCACCACTCGTTGCGCGACTTGCGGTGCCTTTGTTTCGCGCGCGATTTTATCGCGTGTCGCGCCTGTTTGAAGGAGCCTTAATTCTGTTGTGCCGTGTTTCACCGAGGATATGAATGCCTGGAGACTCGCTTGCCCGAATACAGATCCACCCGACAATCCATCTTCTCAGAAACGGTGGGATGAGCCGCTCCGCAGAGTAGTAGAGAACAATTTACTTGACTCATCTGCTACCACTGCGGAACGTGCGCGCCTGCTGGCTGTGGGTAAGTGGGAGTCGGGTCTTTGGCTTCATGCACTACCTTCGTCGAACATAGAGGCACTTTGCTCGACGACACTACTTTCCGCTTCGCTGCTTCCCTACGACTGGGAGCTCCTTGGTGTTCTCCGCATCGCTGTCACTGTGGCGAACGACGACCATACAACCTGGTCTTTGGTGGCGAAGATGTTAACAGCCTCGGACACCACGGTCCGTCTTGCAGCCGAAGCCGCTAAGCGACCCACAGGTCGCTTAGCGCGGCACGCGAACATTAATGACATCATCCGACGAGCTCTTGTCACCGTCGACGTTCCAGCTGTATTTGAACCCAATGGCTTGGCACGCGACGATGGCAAGAGACCGGACGGCATGTCTTTTTTTCCATTGAAGGTGGGTTGGCCTTTAGTGTGGGACGCAACGTGTGTCGATACTCTTGCGCCATCCCATCTTATTGGCTCGGCATGCTGTGCTGGCGCTGCTGCTGTGGCAGGGGAAAACCTCGACTTGCGAAAGTATAACAACCTTATCTGAAATTATATTTTAGAGCCGTTTGGGGTTGAAACCCTCGGGTCGTGGGGTCCGAGTAGATACACATGACTTGTTCAATGAAATCTCAAAACGGCTGGTTAACACTTCCCGTGACCCAAGGGCTGGCTTTTACCTTGGCCAGAGGCTAAGCATATGCCACATTAGCCAATTTGCCATACTTACAACGTGATAATGCCGCCAGTCTCTTGGGTACATTACCAGTCGACAGCTATGCGGAGGAATATTTCGACGCAATAAGTACTTTAGTTTTTTAATAGTTTTAGTTGTTAGGATATTATATTTTTATTTTAATAACTTGTAGTTTATTCAGTAATATAAGTTTGTACAATGTACATCTCACACTCGCCTCATGTCACCATTTGGTTCCTAAAAAATCTTACTGCGCAGTCTTCTGCGCGAAGTTCAGACTTGTCAAGATAAATCTGCCGTACTGTACCTACATAATACAAATAGTAGTTACATAAGATACAGATTGGTAAAGATTAAAATAGAATTCAAGTTACATATCGCACCTCCGTTAAAATAGGGTTCCAATTCCAAAAACCTGGACTTTTAGAAAAGCGAAAATAATCTCACGGATTTGTTAATAAGTCTTTATTCTTACACTATTATTATTATGTGATCAAAATTATACGTGCTTACAAAAAAAAATGTTTTAACGGCATACGCTGTTTTTAAATTTTCCTGAAAAACAAACTGAAAATTCCTGTAAATGACTTTCGAGTCGTAACCCCATTTTATTATCGGATATGTACCTTGCCCACTACACTACTACCTACTAGGTACTTACGGAGAGCTACATAAATATAACTTTAATTCTATTCTTAATCTTTACCAATCTGTATGTAGCTAAAGCTAAGAAAAAGTTAAGAAATATAAATTATCAAAGAATATAACTTACCTACTTATCTTTTAAGTAATAAATCTGCCGCAGCATCCTTCTCGGACGCTGGTTTTTTTCAACAAATTTCAACATAGATAGATACCTACTTTACTCGCCTCATGTTAATTTGTTAATTTCCTTTCAAAAGCCAATGGCTTAATATTTTGACGCCGTAATCTTGCGAATGCAATAAATCTCAGCAAAAATAAACACAGCTAGCCACAGATTATAATTATGAGCTCAACTTGTCTAACAAGATTACAAGACACAGTTACTTTTAGGGTTCCGTATCTCAAAAGGGACCCTTATAAGATCACTTTGCTGTCCGTTGGTCAAGACCCTTTTTCTCAGGAACGCGTGGAGTTATCTAGTTGAAATTAATATCAAGTACTCAAGGCTGCAATTCCTTGAAGCAATGAAAAAATCAAACCTCTAAGTGAACGCAATCAAAAGATCAAGATCAGAATCAGAGAATCACAACCTATAGGGTACCTACTTCCCGTTCACCTAGAATCATGAAATTTAGCAAGAAGCAATGTCATGTACATTGCAAGCACAAGTAAAGGAAAAAACCCGAAAGCCGCAAATTTGTAGTTATATTAAGTACAAAAAAAAAACCCGTGATAAACTATTTACATAAGTACCTACCTACTTTGTACGGAACCCTCGATGCGCGAGTCCGACTCGCACTTGACCAAATAAATATATCATATATCCAATAAAGAAATAAAATAATAAATCAAGTTTAGATTATCCCACAGCCGAGAGGATAATTAATAGCAGTAGGTGTTATAAGTTGTATTACTTACAGCCAATCCGGTTTTGTTAATTTATGACCTTCAAATACCGAGGAAACCATTTCGCGTTCTCATAGTGGCGCCAAAACACAATTCAAATACTCTCTGTATTTTGTGGCTACAATCTATCGCTGTTGACTCTGATTCTATTCTCGGACACGCACGCGTCGCAAGCGCAGAGCCTAACGATTTTTTTTAAGATCAGTGGGTGCCATTACACGACAAACCACGGCCTGGATCGGGCGTGCTAGCTAGATGACTATTTTAATGTTCAAACTATCGAGTTCCTACATTTAAGATTTATTTTTTTGTATGAAGATTTATTTCCTATTGGATTCAGTGATTTAACTATGCTTAGTGTATTTTTTTGGTGAGTAAATTTTTTTGTTTGTTTTTGTTTAATATCTTCCGGAGTTTTTTTTTATTTGTAATAGAAGGCCATGCCCATGATCTCTGCCTACATAGGATATTTCTTTTCAGTCAAATATTAAAAGATATAATTCTAACCAGCCAGCAACTGTTCAAAATATTACCCGACATCGCCATTTTATGGTAAAAGGCCACAATTACTTCGAAGTTCAAAATTGTTGCTTTTTAGAGCCAACTAGCCTTAATCCCCCAAACTCAAACCATTTATTTCAATTAAACCATTTACAGGCACTTTTGAATTGTCAAGAAGTCAGTCAGTCAGAAAATATGAAGCTAGTTGCCCATTCCAAAGCGTAGGTACCTATGGAGAAGAACAGGCAAGAAACTCCATGGACACTCTTTTAAATTATATTTTTACAAACATATTAATTACATCATTACTGTTGAATTTATAATTATATGTGAGAACGATGTAAAAAAAAGACGTACGCGTTAAAAGCGTCCAAACACTTCATAAAAATTATGTGACCAAACTAATCCACATATAATAATATTATCAGATAGCGTTTCACGACAGATTTGATTAATTTCAAGACTAATGACAGGTATATCGATCGGTTCCCTGAGAACTAAGCATTTTATCAAATGAAAACAATTGTTTTTGCACTTACACCCATAGTCGGATACCATATAGTGGATAAGGCAAAGATTATAACAGAAGACAAACAAGCAGGGAATTGAGGAGGGCGGGGGGTGGAGGGGGTTCAGGGGATCAGACCGGAATAACTCTTAATTTTGGGACATAAATGCCTCACTTGTTACCAGAGGGGCAACACTCGTAATTATAAGAACCATTAATTTTTTTTCATTAAAAAGACCATTTCAGAGACACCAATCTACATGGTCTTCACACGATCTGCAGTTTGATTCTGTAACCATCTCACCGTGAAAACTTAGGTGAAGTGAGCGTGGAGTGAGCTGTCAATAGTGTCAAATCCTAACAAAAACAAACTCACTTCACCTAAGTTTTCACGGTGAGATTTTTACAGAATGGACCGGCTGACCAAGATTTTGTCTAGACTTTAAAAGAGACTGTGACCTCTGAGCCTGTTTCCGCCTTTCTTTTCAGAATAGGTAGTCAGATAGGAAACGCCGACTCATCTAGTTTAAAAAATATGTTTTTTTGTAAAAGTGTTTGTTTGTACAAACCTACTTACAGAAATAAATCATTTATCATTATCATTAAACGTTCACAGTATCTTCGTCTCAACCTGTCAAAAATAACTCGGATTAACTTTTTTAAATTACTTTTTTTTATAATTAATCATTTATCTATGGCCACAAAGTAAAATAATATGTATTATTTAATTATGTGTCTGACGGTACTTTGCCTCTAAAAAAGGATTCGTCCGAAACACTCAAAAATATTAATAATAATGAAATTCCTGTCTCTGCTCACCCTAATCGCGTAACACACTATTACTCTCAGTTTGAGTCATTTTGAAGCATATTGCTAATCCATTGCTCCTTTACGAAAAGTGTGTCTGCTCAACAACGTAAATCACGCAATGAATGTTGTTGAACTGTCAAAATGAAACCCATTGCTACTGATAGTGTGTTACACAATTACCCCGCGGATCGGGCGGGACTCAGCGGCCGAGTCGCCTACTAAGCCAATTTCCCTACATCTTTGACAAGTTTGATTGTCACCTAATACGCTAAACTAAAAGTATACGTTAGGTTAGAGTACTTAGAGTTACGTTAACGGTGAATGAGAATATCTAATGGAAGCTTATTCCTAACTAAGTAGTAGATTACTTAGAAACATGTGTAGAAGGTTACGCTACAGTTATTCTAACTACTTATTTTCGATATATCTACGGTTGATTCACATAATAATATGTTCATAAGCATAACACATATTGGTCGACGGAACTACTTACTGGTTTACTTACTTAATTTTGATTAAACTAAAATTACTAGCACTATATAGTGTTTTTTTTAAGATATTGAATATTTCAACTACTTATGTATGAAATACCTAATGGACGACTCCTACAGCTTATTAATACTGCGCGCTCGTTTTATTTCTAACGACGTCAGGTCGACGGAGCCCCGCTGCGCGAGGCTCCTATTTCTGTCTGCAGGGCCTAACCTGGAACCTAACCGAACCGAACCTCGGGGTGCCCCTGACGTCGACCGTCTTCTTCTGGTTCAAAAGGACAAAATCAGGTTTTTGTTCAAAAACCAACAGTCAGTGAATCGACCGTTAGTTCAATCAACCTTAAGTTTATTAATTGTAGTTGAATAAACCGTAGGTGAATTCTCCTTTATTTATTTCGTTCATTTGTTATCGGTGAAACGATCTCTAGGTATTTTAAACAATAGGTCTTTTGACCGTAGTTATCTCGAAAATAGTTAAAATAACTTTAGTTAATATACGTAACCATGTAGAACTAAGTTGGAAGCAACTCTAAAGTCCTAACTACTAACAAACTTCTAAGAGTTTTAAAACTTTAAAGCTTCCTCCGGTTGAATTTTGTGAAATTTCGATACAATTTACAAACGATAGGCATACAGGGAGTACCTACTTTATGGAGTGTGGCATTACAAACTAATTATTAGAACCTATATTTTTACAACGCAATGAAACGATTTTACAAGATATAGCATATTCAAGTTTTGTTTGGTAGACGAACTACGAAAAAAACCGCTGCCGAGTACCTACTGCCCATCCTCTTGTATATCTTAGAACTAATTTGACCAAACGTTGCGGGGCAATTGCGTAACACATTATCAATCGGAATCGGTTCCATTTTGACAGTTCAACAACATTCATTGCGTTATTTACGTGTTGAGCAGACAAATTTTTCGAACTTATAAAGCAATGGATTAGCAATTTGCTTCAAAATGAATCAGATTCCGATTGATAGTCTGTTACGCAATAAGGGGAGCTGTATGTCTTACTGGGCTTGCCTCGAAAGAGAAAGAGATGGCGAGATGATCTGGACGTGTACCGCGAGGGCTGGTTCAAGGTGGCCTGGGAAAACGGTTCCTGGAAGGATTTGGGGGAGACCTTTGCCCAGCTGTGGGACAGTATAGGCATAAACAGTATATCTTATCGTGCAACAAAATTTGGTATTTTTATCAGAAAGTTTGTAGGCAATCTTTTATAAAAACACTGTCAGACGTCAATTTTATTGCACAGATAAAAGATTAATAAATCAGCGCTTAGTTGCCTTATTCATGACCATTGGGCGGAGACTGGTTGTCAGGGGATTTCGAATATACATAATTATATATCATAAATAAAAATCAATTGCTGTTCGTTAGTCTCGCAAAAACTCGAAAATGGCTTGACCGATTGTGACGAAACTTTGTAAAGTTGTGTGCGCTCTGGAGAAGGTTCCTAACCAAAAAAAAAAACCGGTCAAGAGCGAGTCGGTCGGACTCGTGCACCGAGGCCGCGAGGGTTCCGTACCATCATGTTTTTAATTTTTCACCTATATTCGTCTGAGAATCACCATACTGATAACTGAGTATCACCATAAGGGTTCCGTTTTACCATTTTGGTACGGAACCCTAATAAATTAGTCAGTCAATAGTAATAACCATGCAGTTGGCAAGTCCGGTAGCACTCGTGACAACCGTTGGTTGCGGGCTTACCTACATTGCTACATCTGTAACCAAGTATTTTGTAGCGGGTCGCACAGTAGATACTAAGCTTGGACGCGTTCGTTGTTACAATATTTAATATGAATTTCATGATTGCACGTTGGTCTAGTGGTCGCTAAGGCTACGTACCGCTGAGCATGAGGTCTTGGGTGCAATTCCCTGGTCGGACAAAGTATCATTGGGGTGTTCCAAGAGGAATTTCTCAGTAGAAGCCCGGAGCCTGAATTTGTGCGCGGTTGATGACTTGAACTTGATAGCAATAGGCTCACCCGCTATTTCTTAGGACTTAAACATACTTTTTTTTTTTTTTTTTTGCGGATGGGAAGTCATCAAATGACCCCTTCCGCTCTGGGTGGAGCGGAAGGGAGTGTCAGACTCTTACTGACTAACACCCACCCGTGTTCCTTCCTTAGCCCTTTATGTTCCGGGCCAGCGGTAACCCTTTCGGACAATCCCGCTGACCCGGCAGGCTTCGGCCCTATGGGGCCCCTCCTCGATGCTGACATCTCTTTGAGGCGCGCGTGGAACACGTACGCGCCGTCCGGCACGGGCCTGGTCCTGATCGGACGGTGAGCTACCCATTACTCTCCGCCCGCAGGCCCGCACCTACGGTGCCCGGGAGTCGTCGCGCGGCTCCCGACGCCCGGAGCGTCTCCCGCATACATACTTAGCAGGTAAAATTTATACTAGGTAAAGGGACACCTTTGCCTACCCATAGGCTACCTTTCATCCCGAAAAAAAGTGCTGTTCCCGAGGAAAACAACAATACTTAACGTTATTATGATAATAGATGGCGCCACGTGTCTTTCGAACAGAGGTGTCTCACATAACCAGAGCCCACTTGACAGTTGACAGTCATCATCTGCCCAGCCTTTTCCCAACTATGTTGGGGTCGGCTTCCAGGCTAAACGTATGCAGCTGAACACCAGAATTTTACATGGAGCGACTGCCTATCTGACGTCCACAACCCTACTGGGTAATACGATACCCCTTGGTAAGACTGGTCGTCAGACTTTCGGGCTTGTGACTACCCGTAACGACTGTCAAAGATCCACGAATGACAGCCGGGACCTATCCACAGACAGACCAACCGCGGCAAGCATACGATCGACCTGTGCGGCTGTTATTATTTAGCCACGGGCCCCTCGTGGCCCACTTGACAGCGTAAAATGAAATATAACGACATAGGTACTATAAAGATATGCAGTTAGTTCTATTGAACCGAGAATGGCAACCTAACCTTGCGGCAGGTCTTTGACCTTTCATGCACTAAGTAACATGCATACCTACGCGTAATTATACCAAGACCTAAGTAGCTTGATAATCTTATTAATTACATACCTACAGAGTGGCTTGTACTACACAATACATACAATGACAGATAGGTAATTGTAGAAGCCCTTTGGGTTATTGGTAAAACATTAACAATAACATCTTAAGAGGTCATTCTACTCATCATTATGAACAACTTTTATTATGGGACCAAACCAGAAATCGCGAAAAAAAAATCAGCTGTTCCCTCTTCGATCAATAATATTGATCGAAGTGTTCCCTACATTATGACGGGATAAACGAACATAAATGTAGCGAACAGCCATAATAAAAATTGTTCATAATGATGAGTACAATGACCTCTTCAGAGGTTGTTAATGTTTTACCAATAACCCTGTATATCAAATGCAAAAAAAAAAACTGGCCAAGTGCGAGTCGGACTCGCACACGAAGGGTTCCGTTCCACAAGGCAAAAACGCCGAAAAAAACACGTTTGTTGTATGGGAGCCCCCCTTAAAATATTTAATTTATTTTGTTTTTAGTATTTGTTGTTATAGCGGCAACAGAAATACATAATATGTGAATATTTCAACTGTCTAGCTACCGCGGTTCTTGAGATACAGCCTGGTGACAGACAGACGGACGGACGGACGGACAGCGAAGTCTAGTAATAGGGTTCCGTTTTTACCCTTTGGGTACGGAACCCTAAAAAAACGACTGGTGGGTCCAGAGATTAACGCGTTCAAACAAACAAACAAACGTTAGTTTTACTATTAGTATATGTAGATGTGCAAGACCTCTGCGGTCTGCCACTGGTTTTTAATCATAAATAACCCCCCGGATTTTAACAAAATTAATACCCAATTAACATATTTAACTAATTATCATAATTTCATAAATCCACATAATCAAAGATCTAGGTATACTTCGTCTTGTTACGACACCAAAAGAGATGGCCATGGCGCGATGGCGGTTTAAGAACGGAAAAAGCGGATAAGTGGTGAATGGGTAGTTGAGACAGCGAAATTCAAATTTTCTTACGTTTTTTGCAATTTGCAGGTCAGTGTCAGATTGTATCTTGATCAAAATATGATTCGCAACATAAACAGGTACATATTTAGAGAATTATAATCATTTCTTTCTAAGTTAGATTTCTACAACACTTTTCCATAAGAGATTGGTGGTTGGTGGTAGAAATCTAACTTAGAGAGATATATTAATGATTCTAATTCTTTAAATATGTAGGTACCTGTTATTGTCGCGATATATTTTGATCAAGATGCAATCTGACACTGACCTGCAAATTGCAAAAAACGTAAGAAAATTTTAATTTCGCGGTCTACCACTATCCATTCACTATTTTAATTAAATATAGGTATATATAAGGCACGGATATATGGTATAAGTTCTTGTTACGACACCAAGAGAGGTGGCCATGGCGGTCTCTTAGTGGAAAAAGCAGATAAGCAATAAGTCGATTATCTTGTTAATTACCTAATTACCTATTAGTAATATGTTTCGTCATTTATCCGACAAAAGATCTTCTGTTGATAGGATTTCGTTCTTCCATATTATTTTACACATCGTTTGCCACATATGACTTTATTTTATCGTCGCCGATAATGATTGTATTTCTTACGTGGTCTTTGGCGAAATATCACGTTATTATTGACTAAGTATATACATATAGTCTTTTACGCAAACGTACAAAATTATTTTATACTAAAGTTCGCGGCTAAGTAATAACAGCAGCACGGGCCGATTTGTCGCGGTCGGTTCGTGGATGGGTTACCATCAATTACATATCGAAACCCCTCATAATAAAGCCGTTGGTCCCGGCTGTCATTTGTAGATCTTTGACAGTCGTTACGGGTAGTCAAAAGCCCAAAAGTCTGACAGCCAGTCTTACCAAAGGTATCGTGTTACCCAGTAACTGGGTAGTGGAGGTCAGATAGGCAGTCACGTCATGTAAAATATTAGTATTCAGCTGCATCTGGATAGAAACAACAGACAATCCTAAAAAAATGACAATGAAAAATGAAAATGAAAAAAAATGTCCAGCCATGTGATGATGATGAAGGAGGAGGTTCTCAATTCGGATGTTTGTACTTATTTGTTTTGTTATGTTTGTTCGCGCATAACTCCATCGCTTGCCAACCGATTTGAAAAATTCTTTTTTTGTTGGAAAGGGTATACAACTTCCCAAATGGTCCATGAAAATTTTATCGAAATCGGACAAGCGGTTTTTGAAAAATCAAAAAAATCAAAGGTAATCTTTTCAAAGTCGGTTGTTGTTTTTTTGTAAAAAAAATCTTTTTTCTTTCCATGAAAACCTAATTCGGAATATTACGAACATTTAAAAATAAAAAATTGTCAAATCGATCCAACCGTTCTCAAGTGTAAATAAAAAAGAAATATTTACTAGAAGTAAAATACTGGTATTTAGCTGCATCCGGTTAGACTGGAAGCCGACCAACATAGTTGGGAAAAGGCTAGGCAGATGATGATGATTTACTAGAGCGTATTACACTATCTGACTAAAGTTAAACTGTATGTAGCGACATCTTTTTCCCAAACAGCCTAAACAAAAATGTATGAATCAAGAAATAATTTATTACTCCTCTTATTTATGATGTCTTAGTACTAGGATGAAGACAGATTGAAATTTACCGTGGTAAAAAGACGCATCTGCTATTAGGCCCGGGCGCGGACCCGACCTACCTGAATCGAACTGTTACTTACGTACTTCCCCTTATTTCTGATGCCTTGGTACTAGGAACGGATCATATTGTAATTTTTCGTGCTAAAAAGACGCAACTCCGCCCTACCGGCCGCCGGCCGGCGCGCCGTCGGCGGCCCCTGGACCACATGGACCGTTTTTAACTGAGCTCCTAAAATTTTCTATAGCCTTGGTACTTTTGAAGTTTACTTCGAAATTTTTGTGCAAAAGTGACTTATCTCTGAATCGGGACGTCATCGCATCGTTCCGAACATCCGTCCGACCGACCCACCGGGTGACCGGTTAAATATTAATATAATAATAATACTTTTATTTCCGACCAAGGTCTCCACAATATGATGTAGTTCCCAAGAAAGCGAATAGTCATACAGACAGAGAGCTATAATAATTATAGTTGCTGCGATAATACTTGAAAGTTCGGTCTGTTTCTGTTTCGGTCCTCCAGGCAACACATGGCGGAACGACAATAAATCAGCCCGGCCGGCCGGGCCGGCCCTGTAACTTATTGTGAAATATTTGTGAATGGACACAAAATAAATAAGTTTGCTGACTATTTTCTACTGCAATCAAAATTGTGTCCTACTTATTTCATAGTGCGACAGTAATTAAGTACCTACACGTAGTCACGGTGCCTAGTTAGTCAACCACCTGTGTCAACTTCAATTATAGAGGATCTAACGACATTTTTACTGAGGTTAGTGACTAAGCGCAGTCGTGCATGTGAAAAAAAACTGGCCAAGTGCGAATCGGACTCGCACACGAAGGGTTCCGTACCACAAGGCAAAAACGCCGAAAAAAACACGTTTTTTTGTATGGGAGCCCCCTTAAATATTTATTTTATTTTGTTTTTAGTATTTGTTGTTATAGCGGCAACAGAAATACATCATCTGTGAAAATTTCAACTGTCTAGCTACCGCGGTTCTTGAGATACAGCCTGGTGACAGACAGACGGACGGACGGACGGACGGACAGCGAAGTCTTAGTAATAGGGTTCCGTTTTTACCCTTTGGGTACGGAACCCTAAAATGTACTTCGTAAAGTTATTGAACTGTAATTGCATAGGTTTATTAGTAGGTAGTATGGGTTCTTCTTTTCCTTCATCAGCAGCCTGTTGTGCTTTTTTGCGTTTGCCAAAAATCCTTTAGAGTAGTTTGGTATCTTGTAATTGAAAACGTTCAAAATCTATTCGCCAATGATTTCAAAAGTAGTACGCTAGTAATTTAAATGTCAATGCTATTCGCAATCTCATTTCAGCGACAATCAATGTCAAAAACTTGATAAAAATGTAGGGAAATTACAGGTATTTTTGACAGATTGAGACTGAATTAGAATGCGAACGTTCATGGGAATTGCCCCAGTTATGTTGTATCAGTTGTATGTCGTTAGGAGTTCCTATGGGATGCTAATTGTAAGCCCAGTAATTGCAGTTTTAGGCCAGCGAGATACAGTGCTCGCTAACAAGAAATCTTTTCCTGTTATTTTTAAGACGCCTGGCTATTTAATCAAACACACGATCATGTAGGTTAAAATTTTACAAGTACACTGTAGATACAACAAAAATGTAAACAAGTCTGTTTTGATTGACGGATTAGGGTGGGTCACCACTTTTCTTAAGCTAAGTGTACACAAAGCACCGTTCTTCTATACAGTTATAGGTACACACCCACCTACACCGTGTAACAAGTAGTTGATAGCACAATTAGGTTGGTAGAAAGTTTTTGACCGAAATGACAGTCACTTTTAAAGGTTGGAGTCGGGTACCGATTTGATGCCATTTCTCGAGTAACATAAGGCTGATTTTTCAATTGTCATAGCTTTTATCTGGCGCATAAATAATTATGTCAGTTTGACATTATTGTTTATACAAAGCTGTCAAACCGCATTTTTTTCCTCTAAGTAAAAGTTAGATGACTATTAAACAATGAGCACTAATTTATTCATCAGCATTAATTTTGCTGAACATAACAACATGATCTCATAATCTAAACCTTTTTTTTTTCAGTCTGACCGAAGCATATCGTCAGTTGCAGGTTCAATTGGGGTAATTGACAAAACACGACTTTTCAGTAGAAGCATTTAAAGGTTTTTTTCGTTTTAAATTTAACATAACTTTTTTTGTGTGTGGCCTTTTTTTGATCTGTTTTGACAGAATAGCTTAGAATTCACTAAGTTTTCAGCCTAAACATGAAATTAGCTCATATACTCTCCATTTTCGGAAATAAATTTCAGTTACACCATTTTTTTTTCAAACTTATGACAGTTACACCAGTTTGACCTCAAGATTTCTTAAAATATTTCAGGTCGAAATGGTGTATGGCTACTAAAATAATAAGTTAAGGCAATTCATTTTGATGTAAGAGATGGTGTATTACTTTGTTGTTTGATGTTACTTTAGTTAAGATGCATATAATAATAAATAAATAAACACCTGATGTCGATTACGCTAATTTTACTGTACTTAATTTTAAATGTTGTTTAATGTACCTACCTAGCCTACCCGAAATTTATGGTTTTATGTGGCAATGTTACAGGTACCCTTCCAAATTATTATACAAGGACAATGTTTTGAAATCTGCAGTTGGTTGCCAACAAGGTGACCCTCTCGGGCCAGTCATTTTCAGTTTGGCTATTCATCCAATTATTCAGAAACTAAATTCAAAATTTAACGTGTGGTATTTAGACGATGGAACGCTAGGAGGTGACGTAGACACTGTTTTGAAAGATCTTCAACTCCTCAAACAGGAATTTCAATCTATTGGCTTGGACCTTAACCCCTCAAAATGTGAACTTTACCTTTCTGACATTACCGACAGACAATTGACTCTAGATAAATTTAATGCAATAGCCCCACAAATCAAAATTTTAGACAAAAGTTTACTGCACCTCCTAGGTTCCCCGATTTTCGAAGATAGTTTTACTCCTTTCATCGACGAAATAATTCAAAATTTCAACGAGATTTCGGACAGACTCTCCAAAATTAATTTACATTCGGCATTCACCCTGATTAGATATTGTTGTTTTGGCCCAAATTTTATGTATTTTCTACGCTCTTCCACTTTATGGAAGCAACCACACCTCTTGGACAAAATTGACAAAATTATTCGCAGCACGCTAACGTCCATTCTAAATGTGGCCTTGGACGACCGAGCGTGGCTTCAAGCCACACTACCCATCCGTTTTGGTGGCCTCGGCGTCCGCAAAATTACCAGTATTAGCTTACCGGCGTTCCTGTCTTCTGTCCACAGCACTGAAAAGTTGACCGGGAAAATTTTAGCCCCTTGCCTAGTCGACTCTGAAGTGCCGTGCTTGACCGACGCGGTGAACGCCTGGAAAGCGGCTTGCCCGGATACAGATCGGCCCGTAAACCCATCTTCCCAGAGACAGTGGGATGAGCCGCTCTGCAGGTTGGTACGGAATAATCTTATTAATACGTCCACCAATTCTGCTGAGCGTGCCCGCCTGCTGGCTGTGGGTGAGTGGGAGTCGGGTCTCTGGCTTCAAGCACTCCCGTCACCCAACATAGGCACTATGCTGGGTGACACCACCTTCCGGCTCGCTACCTGTCTGCGTTTGGGCGCTCCTTGCGGGGCTCCGCATCGCTGTCAGTGCGGTGAAGCTGTCGACTGCCTCGGGCACCATGGCCTATCTTGTAGTAGGAGCGCAGGCCGGATAGCACGGCACGCCAGCATTAATGACATCATCCGCCGTGCTCTTGTCACCATTGTTAGGGTGCCAGCTGTTTTAGAACCCAACGGCCTGGCACGCGACGATGGGAAGAGACCAGACGGAATGACCATAATGCCCTGGAAGTTAGGCAGACCTTTGGTGTGGGATGCAACATGTGTCGACACCCTTGCGCCATCCCATCTTCCTAGCACGGTGGGCTGTGCTGGGGCGGCTGCTGCAGGTGCAGAAAACCTCAAACGGCGAAAATATTCCAACCTGATTGGGAGTTATATGTTCGAGCCGTTTGGGGTTGAAACACTAGGGCCATGGGGTCCGAGTGCCCACTTGGTTTTTCGAGATATCGCCAAGCGGTTAGTCGACTCTTCACGTGACCAGAGGGCTGGCCTATTTCTTGGCCAAAGAATTAGCATTGCCATACAACGTGGCAATGCTGCCAGCCTTTTGGGCACTGTTCCTGTTGACAGCGATGCGGACGAATTTTTTGATGCCCTATGATCATTTTGCTAATTTTTTTTTCATATAAATGTACATATTATTATTATTTTAAATAGGTATTAGCATAAATTATGTAAATATTAAATAAATTACTTTTATGTGAGCCTTAATAAGTTCAGTATCTATCACGGCGTTGGCTTCTTTATTATTATTTTCAATTTTGGTACATACTTTGCACTTATCTTTCTTTGGAATATGAACTGTGATATAACTATACTCTGTTTTAAATAAGTCTTTAAATTTTCGCTCGCCTAGATATTGTTTTTGTTTTTCTTCCTGTTTGCGTTGCATCAATTGTTTTAAATTGTCTTCCATTTTTGCACAACATTTACGTCTTAAAACAAAACTCTCGAAAAATATACGCATAAACGTCTACACCAAAAGACAGATCAGCGCCGACTGATTGGGCCACTTACTTCAAAAGGACTGCGTGTAGATTTGTAAACAATCATTCTGTCTTCTACACACCTTCACTAAGCACTGTAGGTGAAAGCGCGATAGCAATAGTTTGAGCGTGCGCGCAATTATCATGCCACGCGTAACCCGCTGCAATTCGGTGAAATAATGTAAGAGGCAAACTGTTATTTCATTCTCATGCGCAAATTGGTGTAACTGACACCAAGCTTAAACCTAGTTTGAGTCAATTGACGTAACATAACTATTAGTCAAATAATGTTGATGACATTTTGGTGTATGCGATGTTACCTTTTTTTTATTTGAACAATGATTTGTGTAAGAGCAATGCCTGTGTGTCAAGACACTTACTCTAATTTTAAATTTTTCGGGGCTAGAAATACACCAATTTGACTTGTACAAATGGGTAACGTAATCACTTGCAGCATTATTTAGAAGGAAATCTGAAAAATTCGCAGCTAAAATGTGTGGTGTAACCAACATTTTTTTAACGCTAGAATTTTTTCAAGTATACCATTCGAAAGAGTAGAAAAAACTAAGAAAAACTGTATACTCAACTCATTTTACGTGTTTTGTCAGTTACCCCAATTGAACCTGCAACTGACGATATTATGGGATTCATCGAGATTGCATTTCAAGCTGAAATTAGTCGATATGAAGATTCGGAATTCGAAGAATATGCAAAAAGGCATTGTAATGAAGATCCAGATACTAGGGGCAAAGCAATTGAGGAGTTACGACGGTTGATACGTGGTAAGAAGTAAACAGAGACATCTCTTCTGAACTCATGTGATTCTAGTACTCGTAACATTTTAACCGCTGAGACTGTAAAAAAAAACAAAACAACTGCGGTTGATTTTCAACCCACGTGGTTAATGAAATGTTGTTTACCTTTTTCTCACACCACAAAACATTGGTGATTCACAAACGTATAACTCCTGTTGTATTTTGTTGTTATTGACAACGAAATTGAGTTTTTAGTTTGCAGGTAGGTAAGGCAGTCTTACTTATTTCATGGCTAAACTAACAAACGGCTAAGGTCGAAATCGTGGGACTGGCTACTTACTCAGTTTGTTCAAAATGATTGTTCTCTTACATTTGCTACTATTATAATGTAGGTACCGACTTACGTCATCGGCTAACAATGGCAATTTTCTTGGCTTTCATTGCCCAACACGTGATGAACGGTTATTGTCAGGTGCTACCATTGACATATATATTACTAGCGTAATCATTGGGTGCTACATAATATAATGTAAGTACTCCATAATATAACACATTGTAAACAATGCATTCCCTATAATTCAAAATATAATTCAGCCACTTAGCAAAATTACGTCTAGTTTAAAAGTTTCAGAACAGAAACTAAATTACATGGAATTTAGAATTACACAGGCTACGTTTGTACCGACTTCAAAAAAAGGAGGTTATGAAGTTTGATATTACTAAATTCCGGACCCGTTGGCACAATGTGGCAATAACCATACTTAGTTAAAACGGTTTGTTTCAGAGCGAGGAGAATGTAATCCGCGGCGAACAGATGACGCCTATTTACTGCGGTTCCTGAGATGCCGGCGGTCCATACCTGCGTTAGCGCATAAATTGGTGAGCTATTAAGCTAACGATAATGACACATAATTATCATCATCATCGTCCTCATGCCCCGCCCGCCATCTTTTTTCTCAATTTATTTGCGGTCGGCCTCTTTTTTATTTATTAGTTATTTTGACAACACTATAACTATGATCTGCCATCGAAACATTAGCTGTTTCTTTTATAAACTACGAGATTTGTGGTAGATAGAAATAACGGGTGTAAAAAGACACGAAGCCGAAAGTCCATCATTGTTATAATTTTTTTGTACTGGATCATACCTGGGAACCTTGTGGTTACGGAGATATTGAAGGACAAAATTCCAACTTTTACTTAGTACTATTAGATAATCTGTGCTTTGACTGACCTTTTTTTACAAAAACATACAGTCAAGGTGGGTGGCGCGGCGGTGGTGGTAGTGATATCGGCATAATGTCATCTTTACGAAGTAAGTAGTATGCTACGCACGGCTACACATCAAGCTATGGGTAAATAACCAGTATAAGCTGACTTCTGATTGTACGAGAAACCTATACAATGCGAGGTCAGCTAAAACTGGAAATGTATAACTTGATGTGTCGCCGTGTGTACATGTACACACAAGCTTATCAGTGGAATTTTCATAATAATACCTAATGTAAGTGGTTTACTAATCTGGGTTAATCACTATTTAATTTCAATTTGAAGTTCGGACGTTTCACAACAAAACATAAATGTGCTCCTGTCTAAAAAAAAATAAGCCGTTTATATACCGACTCTGCTGAGACACTCAATCGGGTGATCTCGGATGTCTTCGTGATAAACGATTGATATCCTCCGTACCCTCATCACTGTACTGGGAACATCTGACGTGACAGGCTAGCTATTATCTAACCTTACCGTAAAAACTAAAGTGAAGTGAACTGTCAATAGATAGTGAAAATCCCTAAAGTTCTTTTTTTAATCCCAGATACTAATCTGACATTGAAGTATTTTCTGTTTGCGTTTTTTTATTAAAGAAGTTTGACATTACACCTGTCAAATTAGTATCTGGGTCTAAGAACAAACTTCAGCATCAGTTGGAATGACAGCTCACCTGAAGCTCACTTCACCGTAGTGTTTACAGTGAGATTTTAACAGAATAGATCAGCAGTTTGATAACAAATCACGCGATCGATTCTATGTGTCAATCATTAGCAATACTATTAATTACAAGAATGCTTCAATCAACTGCAGTCCACTGCTGGACATAGACCTCTCCCAAGCTGCGCCACAACACCCTGTCCCCCGCCTTCCGCATCCAGTCCGTAAAAGCCACCTTCTTTAGGTCATTCGTCCATTTAGCTCGGGGTCCACTACGTTTGCCGATACGTGTTCGCCACTCCAGGACACGTCTGCTCCACCGGCCATCGACAAACATGGCCAGCCCTAGTGGGCTAACACTAGGGGCTAGTGGGGTGAAACTGAAGTGGTAGTCCACTTCAGTTTGCTTACTCTGCAAGAAAGCTTATTATGGATTAATAGTAGGTACGGTAGGCAGCGATACAGCTACTACTATATGGGTGAAGGTAACAAGCACTGCCTTTAAGAATGTCAACGTCAAAATCGCCGAACCACCCACGGAGGAAGTGGGTGTTAAAACGTACATCGGTTCACTTTCTAAGCACCACAGAGCTCAATATTTTCTAAATAAATCGTCTTGATTCAAGTAAATGAATAGAATAATGATAAGACTGACCCTGGTCACGATCCCGGTTCTGAAACGCTTGTTGAATTATGTCAAGCAGCATCGTTCTTCCTAAAAGCAAAAATTACAAACGGCCTTCAATTAATCCGTCTACGAAGGGTTGTGATAATTCTCAGCAATTATATGACGCTATCAATGACTGTTGACTTGATGAGATAACGATAAGAGTAACAGATAGAAAATACCATGCTGTTCAAGAATACCCTCGTCGGATTGTAGCTCACTATAGACATGTTCCCACTGCTGGGACACAGGTCTCTTCTCGGGAGTGGGCTGGAATCCACCACGCGAGACCAGTGCGGGTTGGTAGATGACACCTTTCTTCGAATTTCTGGTTCTAGTCCACATGCAAAATTCTTTTAGGTATTTAAATATTCTTACTCTTGTCTAAATTTCCATAGTAAACAGACATATTACATACTTGTTTGTACATTAATTACGCAAACATTAAAAACATTTTGCTAACGAGGGTCTAAAATTAAGGTCAGCTGCTTTGGAAGTTATTTCGCAAATACGATGACTACAGATTTAAAACCCGTTCGTTTTTAAGCAAAGACGAATCTCTTGTTTTCAGTTTGTGATCCTCATTTTTATGTGTCAATGACACTCATTTATCAACCATATCTTTCAAGTTTGGGACTGTTGACGATAATAATATCTGACCGTTTATACTACGATAAAACTTACCAGTCAGTTAATAATTTAATTCAAAATATTTTATTTCACTTCATGGGCACTTGTGAAACGTCAAAAGCTATGTGCACAATTTTAGTTGGTTATTTTCAATGGACAAGAGCCGGCAAGAAATTCTTTTAAAAATAAATGGCTTTTACAACATCCACAAGACACACACCTCCAATAAAATGAATGCTGAACATAGATCTTCTCACGAACCGATTCATAATCATTACCGACTTCACAAAAAGGAGGAGGTACTATGTTCGGGTGTTTGTATGTTTTTTTTTTTTTTTTTTTTTTTTTTTTTTTTTTTTTTTTTTTTTTTGTATGTTTGTTCATCTAATACTCCGCCGATTGTCGACGGATTTTCAAAATTCTTTTTTTGTTCGAAAGTAGATAGTTCTGAGGTGGTCCCATTGTCACCAAGTTAGGATCTGATGATGGGATCTTAGAGAAATCGAGGGCAACCCTCAAATTTTATAGGCTCACTTATTGTTTTTCGCATATTTTATGAAGTATCTTGTGTATTTGTGTATGGTTGTCACCATCTCAGGTAGCTGGGCTGATGATGGAAGGTACAACTCCTTAACAGTAAGAAGTTACTCGAACAGACAAGGACTGTTTTAGTAAATTGTTTTGAGGTTTGATAGGGCATATGCCACATTTGGTCTCATGATCATCAAGTCATGACCTGATGCTACCTAACTCCTCGACAACTAACAGCAGATATATCGTGTTTAGGCTCATTGAAAAGGGCTCGATGTGTGGATAAACGTACTGTTATTGAGGAACACCGAAGACCTGATGCTGAAGCCAGGAGCATCAGAAAAAGTACAAACCTTGAAATTACAGCACCTTAATCGTGTTTGGGCTCATTTTAAACAGGACTAATTTTAAGTTCAATGCAATGTTGACATAAGTCTGGCCTGATGCTGCAGCCAGGATTATCAGCATCTAATCTAAAAACTAATAAAAGGAGAATTCCTCAACAATTAACGTCCCTGCATCGAGAAAAGGAATATTTTATAAAAAGGCGATGGGCAAGTTGACATTAGGCTATTGTAACTTAGATGAATTATAAATGGACCCACTAAAAAGCGAGAAATAAAAACTTTTTAACAAAAAAAAACCGACTTCCAAAAAAAACACTACAAACTGAAAAATAACTTTAATTTCGGAAGTCGGTGGCAAAAACTAAAATACTGATCCCTAAGACACCGACTTCCGAAATTAAAGTTATTTTTCAGTTTGTAGTGTTTTTTTTGGAAGTCGGTTTTTTTTTACCATTGAATCAACGACGAAGATGGAGTAGTCGTATAGGAGCTAAAACCATCATAATCATCAAATACTCTCGACTCCGGTAATTTCCGTTCCCGCCATCACGACAGCAATCGTAAAGGACCACCATTATGGCGGAGTTAGGAAAGGCATGGAATGTTTAGAACGTGAATACGGTCACTCCATTACAGATACCTTGACATGGAAACGTGTGTCGACTTTCAAAAAGCTTTAATGGAATCTCCAATGTGATGTGTGAAACTCAAAAAAACGAAATTAAGGGAGTTACAGGACCTTAATAACACAAAAAACGCAAGTTTTAGAAACAATAAAAGTATATGATCGACTACAGTAAACAAATTCAGAAAAATATGTGATATTCTTCAGGATATATGCTAGGTAGGTAGTGTGTTTAAAACATAATACAACTAATTTGATACGATAGAAAAAACTTTCTTTTTACAATAAAAACCATACTAATATACATACAATAATTCTGATGTTTTGTCAGATTATTCTACAAGCAACATACTAAAATACTTGTTTTTACCGACTTCAAAAAAAAGGAGGTTATCAATTCGATACGTATGTATGTAATATTATTGGAATTGCATTATATTCACATATGACAATCTATTAGGGCTTCCAAACAAATATACAAAATTTTATAGACGTATGTATGTATGTATGTTTGTCCACGCATATCTCCGCAACTATTAATCTGATCGTGACCATTTTTTTCATTGACTTACATTTACTTCAACTTAGGGAACAGTGCAAGTTTCATCAAAATCGATTCAGTAGTTTTCAAGATATGGACTTATACGTGTAAGTGTGACGGCCTGGCTAATTGATACGAGCTACGGGTGTAAGTAGTGTCAAAGGGAAAACATCTCAAAACCTTGGTCAAATTCTAGTGCAAAAACTAAAAATTACGAAATAAAAAGTAATTTAAAAAAATTAAACCGACTTCAAAAAGAAATTAACTCAAAATTATGAAATAACTTCATTTTCTGAAGTCGGTGGCAAATAACTAAAATTGAAATACAGATCCCAAGACACCGACTTCCGAAAATAAAGTTATTTCATAATTTTGAGTTAATTTCTTTTTGAAGTCGGTTTAATTTTTTTAAATTACTTTTTTTAACTTCTTAGTTTCTATTTTGCAATAAATTACCAGCGTTGTGTCATCGCACTTCTCTTTCTTTTCTATGCAGTCCGACAGTGACCGCGCTTTAGGTCATGTAAGCGCCTTAACTATGACTAAAAGAATGTCATGGTACGAAGTCTTTGAAGTTCTTTATCGCACGTTATACTCTGCACACTTCTCTCAAAACGGTGAAGGAAAACATCGTGAGGAAACCGGCATGTCCTAGAACCAAATATTTGAAGAATTGTGACATCTATCCAACCTGCACTTTTCGGTGTACCACGTGTGCAGAGTAGCATAGTCAGCCTATAATATTCCCACTGCTGGGACACAGGCTCCTCAGTGAGAGGGAGTGGGCCGTAATCGACCACGCGGACCCAGTGCGTGTTGGATGTCACATAATTATGTCTTCGAATTCTTCGGCTTAGGAAATGCCGGTTTCCGCACGATGTTTTTCTTCACTGTTTTGAGAGCAGTGGTGATGAAATATATTACAAAAAGTAAAGCGCCTGTTTGGGTTCGATTTCGAACCTACGATATAATTAATTATACAGGTCTGCAACTATTGATGGTGGGATATTTTATTAAAGGTATCTTCATAAATATTGTTTCTTAATGTTTGGCACGAAACGCATGAATTATTTTAGAAGTCGGATTGTCCCTGTAAGTAGATATAGCCTCTTGACATCTTCAGAATTTAAGATTCTCTACTGCTTTAGCACTAGTTCTAGAAAGTCAACTTCTAATGATACTGACCCTTATCAACCTGCTTATTAAGTCTTTTAGTCTTCTTTTCTTTAGCAGCAACAGATTTTTTGTTGGCGTACAGCATCTCATCTGCCTCATTATCATCTGCCTAGCCTTTTCCAAACTATGTTGGGATCGGCTTCCAGTCTAACCGAATGCAGCTGAATACCAGTATTTTATCTGGAGCGACTGCCTATCTGTCTTCCACAACCCAGTTACTGGGTAACACGATACCCCTCGGTAAGACTGGTTGTCAGACTTTATATCAGCATTACGTGTTTTGCATGTTAGTTTAGCGTATTTATGTCCCTTTCTAGAATGTTTTCTTTCTTGTCGGCCGCGGTAGTCATTAGCCAGTAGCCACATATTCTTAATAGCTTTGAACTGAACATTATTCATTAGCATTACTAAAGAAACCGAGAAAGTAACACATTTTTCACACTTTCTCATAATTACTACTTACGAACACTTTTCTCGGGGACATGCCAAGTGGGCTACTTACACTTCAGCGTCATTCTGACATTGATTGAGACGACAATTCTTCTGAATTCTTTAGGATGTTTACTTATTTATTTAAATCTAGTGAGCTTTCATTATTAATTTAACTGAATGAATAGGCTCAGAAATAACAATTTGTAAAGTAAAGTAGTGAGAAAACTTTTATATCGGACTGGCTCCCACCCGCGGCTTCGCCTGCGAGGTATGTCGATAAAAACTATCCTGTCCTACACAATAAAGTTCAGTTTACGCTACAACTTCAAACACTTTAATAACTTTTTCAATACTGCTAGTCGCTCTGAAATCAGCTTAATTACCAATAAAATAAAGTTGATATTTGTTTAACTTGAATTAACATTAATTTGAAACAAAGTTTGAACAGACTTTATATTAGTATTTTCCTGGTATTTTTTCTGTTTCCTCAACATCATCATCTGCCTAGCCTTTTCCCAACTATGTTGGGGTCGGCTTCCAGTCTAACCGGATGCAGCTGAATACCAGTATTTTACATGGAGCAACTGCCTATCTGACCTCCACAACCCAGTTTGGGTAATACAATACGATACCCCTTGGTAAGACTGATTATCAGACTTTCGGGCTTCTGACGACCCGTAACGACTGTCAAAGATCCACGAATGACAATCGGGAGTGCTTTCCGAGGCACGGTTTTTCGATGCAATCATACTAACCCAAATATTATGACCAACACCGTCTCTTGTTTTCATCACCAGATGGTGCGCTACGAAGACTTCCAGCGGCAGAACGCGTACCTCTATGACTGCGACCCGTTCGAGCTGGTGCAAGTGAAGAACGTGTACGCTGGCATTCTGCCAGAGAGCCCTGACAATGGACGCGTCATACTCATGAGGTTTGGTAAGACTGTGGAATAACAGATGTTGAAGGTAGAGAGTGTCAGCGGGATTGTCCGAAAGGGTTACCGCTGGCCCGGAACATAAAGGGTTAAGGAAGGAACACGGGTGGGTTTTACTCAGAAACAGTCTCACACTCCCTTCCGCTCCACCCAGAGCGGGAGGGGTCATTTGATGATTTTCCACCCTCAAAAAAAAAAAGGTAGAATGTCCGAATATCTAATCAAATCAGCTGGAGGGTTCTACTGTTTTCAGCTTTGTGGTACGAACAACTCACACCCAAGCGCAGGTTACCGAGACCTGCATGGCTCTGGGGGACCCTAGTCCCGAGCGTACCTGATGTCTGGCATGGGGCGCCCCCAGGTACTAACAACCCTTATCTACCTCCGCATGTGGGGTCTGTAGAGTGTGGCATATTTTTTTTTATTTTGCGTTTCGTGAGAAAAACTTTTTAGACCTTTGTTTAAGAAGTTTCATTTAAGTATTTCGAAAAACAAGGGCTTGAAAGTTTGTATGAAATGCCGTACGTCGTAAATAATTTAAATCGTTCTCTTTCAGGTCGATGGGACGTAGACGTAGTTCCTATAGAAGATGTGGTCCGTCTCGCACTTGTAATGGATGAAGTAGCAGTGATGCAGCCGAAGCTGCAGATACTAGGAGTTACCATCGTAGTGGACCTGGATGGCCTGAACTTGCGACAAGTGGCCCAGTTGACACCAACAGTGGCTGGGCAGATAGTTAGCCTTATGGGGGTAGGTAATCCAAGACTCTTAGGCCCGCTTGCACCACAGATCACTAGGTGCGAAGGTTGTCTAAAGATTGTTAGCTGTAATAAATCATTTGATTAAAGACCAAATGCCTAAATGGCATTAACCTTGATAATATTCTGCCAAGTAATAATTTGACCAAATGAAAACGTGCCTATTAAAATCATTCCAAACAATCGGTATAAAAAAGGTTGCTAAAATTTGTTTGTACCTACCTAGTGAAATTTTGGCATATCTTTTCGGCAAAACGGCAGGATCCCGCGGAGTTTAGCTAGCTAATTTAAAATAGCCCTGTATTAAACATCGTTCTGTTTCTGTCAATAAATTGTTTGAAGGTCATCTTCAAACAATTTATAATATAATGGCAGAAGAATGTTTTAAGTATGTTTAGTGCTAAACGCAATATGATTTGTGTGAAAAGGCTAGGCAGATAATGATGTAGAATGACTGGATGAAGTCTCCGTGTCTGTAGTCTAGAACGATTGGCAAGCATCTTGATATAAAACCATAACTATAAGTACTTACCTACCTCTAAGTATACTTTGAAATGTTATTTCATAGATAAACTATTGTTTATGAACAGAAAATTTCTTTATTTTCGTACACCACGAGGCATCTACTGATTTAGAAAGGAATCGTTTCAACTTCAACACAAGTTAGAGCTTGTACAATTTCACATCTTCACGCTAGATGTCGCTACTCCATAGTGTCGCTGCCATTGTTGAAGATTTTGTGTTCTCACTAACAATCCCTTTTGGTTCCAGGTATCATTCCCACTGCCGAATCATAGCCTTCACATCATTAGGTACAACTGGATCCTTCACTCCATCTTCTACTTATTCAAACAGTTTATGCCGAAAGCCGTCTGGAGTCGTATTCACTTCCATGGCAACGATGTCAGCTCTCTCCACAAACACATTGACCCTGAGTACTTACCTCCTGAGTTGGGTGGCCGATGTCGCCATGTTATATCCACTGAAAAATGGCTTTCTAAGATAAATGAGTACAAAGACGATTATCTGGTGCAAGAACTTAAAGATTTAGGTTTTAATGTTAAAAGTTAAAAGGTGATGTAATTATAGCATTTATTTTCAGACCGTGTGTTAATTTCATTTTACCTTTTTCCACTTCCCTACCGATTTCATGATATAATTTTTTAATGCAGTCAAAAAGTAGGCTCCTATTTAGAATTCTTGTAATTTTTGGTTCAAGCCTCGGTTTTATTTTGGTCGTATTTAAATGTAAGTTCATCATAATCATCGATGTATAACACAGTGTTGAATTATAAGATGCCCGAAACTAAAATTTTATGAAACAGCCTTTGCAGAAACAAATTTTTAACTGCTTTATATAAAAACAAACTGGAATATTTATTTAATACAATTCCAAAAGAAGGAATCAAACCATAATCACACATCAAAACTCTCGAGTCAAACGCTCTAAACAAGAAAAAATTGTGATAGCCCTTTTATGGTAAACTAATGGTCATAAATCACATAAACTAAGTTATTAAAAGAGCCAAAATCTGTTACTTCACTCTAAAAAAAAATTTCGGACTTGCTACCACGAAACGGCAACTTACTGCTAATGGATTTACCCCTTGAATAATTTACTTCTCTATTCTCGATACACGCACTGTACCAAAGTATTAGATTTTTGTAGTGTATAAAACTTCATATTGATACCATTGATAGGTTTTTATTTAACAATGATTGATACAAATAAATCGTATAATGGTCTATATACGATTTATTTTACTAGGAATTTAAGGTAAAACAGTATTAAAAAAAAGTTATGCCATTGAATTAGCTAGACGAGAATATTAGGTATGTAAATTGGAAATTTACCGAACATAGGTCTACTATCCTTTCAACAGGTATTTTTTTACCTGGAAACCCCTCCATTCCGCGAACTTTTAGACCTCCCCGTGCCAAGTACTAAGAGCACAGAAGTAACAACTAGTAAATGTTAAGATTTTGCAGAAGCAGTTGCCGTATCTTTCGCAGTCTCGGTCATATTCGTAGTACGGTCAACTTGCGAAACCTTATAGCACCAGGAGTTTTAGGGTTTAGACGCAAAATACTTCATAACCAGCAAAAAAAATTGCATATCTACGTATTCAGAATACATGTGTCAAAACTCCCCGCGTCTCCGTTGCTTGCGTCCCAAGATATAGCCCCTCCGCCCCCTACCTCACCTCCAACCTCTTGTTTGGCAACGCGTATACTGGCCTGCATTCAGTGATTCAGTCAGACAGTCAGTCGGCCATTAACATTGGTAAGATAATGACGTGTGCTGTGTGCAACGTCCAGAGTTCCCGGCCTCTCCTCTCCTTAATATTGGCGAGGTAGTAATAGTGAATCGGGGTTTTGATACGCTAATAAAAGCTAGTCTAGCCCGTGGAGACTACCTACAAGAGGCGATAAGAATCACCCGTCCACTTCGAGTACACGTGCAATGCAGAAGAAACTATACTCGACCTTCGTCTATAAAATCAAGCACAAATAGTTGTACGGTTAAACCTGAGTTTATCACTGTTTCATCGCCGCAGAGTATCTACTTTCGACTTAAAAAAATTGTGCTTTATTCGTGGTGACGAAGCTAATAGGCAAAAAGACAAAAAGCTTTCTAAGAAATACAGACGTATAATATATGACATTACCACATTAATCATAGATAAATTTAAATCTATTACTGAGAAACGTCACGATGACTGGGGAAGGGAAGTCCAAAACAGATTGTCAGAAGACCAATTCTCGTAATTTAAAACGTTCAAAATCTAGTCGCAGTTTCATCTCGACGACAAACAAATGTCAAAGACTTGTCAAAATGTAGGGAAATTAGAGGTATTTTTGACAGATTGAGATTGAGATCAACTGTGCACGTTCTTAAAATAACGAGAATTGCCGCTCTGGTATTATTGATCCCACCAAAAACATTTTCATGTAAAATGTTGCCAAGACGAGACCACATATGGCTCGCACTGCCAAAAAGTTATCAGATCTCATGTAGAGCCAAGTTTCTAACTCTACACGCCCTAACTTCACAAACTCTACACCTTAGTCAAAAAAAAATATGAGGCTTGGTCGTTTCGTTGCTATAAGAACTATTGTATAACAGAAAAGTAATGAACAGTGAATATTTTTTTCACCTTACGCGCCCATGTGATGAGGTTGTTGGTGTTTTTCCAATAACCCTGTATAATAGAGAGAGAAAATCGCATACCTAACGCTTTTTCCTTACGTGGAGATTTCTTTCCAGTCAACTTTTAACGCAACTCGCGTTAAGGACTTCCTGGGCACAGAACACTATTACTCCTAGCGGAGTTCCTGGGTCATGTACGAGGCCAAAGGACAAAGTGTGGCCAAAAGTTTCGGCGACGACAGAGCAACCTGCGTGGGTCAGTTACTAAGGTTAGGTAGGTACTCCTAGGTAGACCTTATCAATTGCGGTTGTGAAAAGGGAGGGGTGTGTGAATGCTGGTGCGAGTGTCGGAGAGCCGGCTTGACATGCTCCGCTGTGTGCCGCCAGGTCTTGGCCAATCATGTGAAAATTCGTCTGGATGATGACCCCACTGCGCCAGAAGGAGGGTTATTTAATTATGTATTATGTTCATAATAATTTAATAATAAATCTATCTGTTTCTTGATTGTGTCTGTTTTTTTACTGTTGTCGTCGAAAGATAGATAAAGATCGAAATTTATACGATCGGGAAAAAAAAGTTCCGTTCGTTAATACTGGACAAATGAAACTTTTATTACCGGTCGTCAACAGTAACGACGACGTCAAGGTGTTACTGATCGGTACGACGACCACGACCACGACCTAAGGCGATTGGCACACTGCACCGAATCACGCAGCGGGTCGCAGATAACGCACTCACGCGCGTGATTTTTTACATACAAATTCAATAAAAACGCACTCACGCGCGTGGAATTTGGCACCTTTTCCCGCACACCGCTGCGTGATGCGTGGCAGTGTGATAATCGCCTTAACGCAAAAAACGTAAGTTTTAGAAACAATAAAAGTATATGATCGACTACAGTAAACAAAATCAGAAAAATATATGATATTCTTCAGGATATAATTATGCTAGGTAGATAGTGTGTTGAAAACATAATACAACTAATTTAATTTGACGATAGAAAAAAATCATGAAGGTACCCCTAAAAACTTTATTTTTACAATAAAAACCATACTAATATATTACATACTAGCTGCGCCCCGCGGTTTCACCCGCGTAAATGTCGATCCCGTGGGAATATCGGGATAAAAATAGCCTATATGTTAATCCAGGGTGTCAGCTACCTCCATACCAAATTTTATCAAAATTGGTCCAGCCGTTTGAGCGTGAAGAAGTAACAAACATATAAACACACCCCCACACTCACAAACTTTCGCCTTTATAATATTAGTGTGACAATCATTATGATGTTTTGTCAGATTATTCTACAAGCAACATACTAAAAAACTAGTGTTTTAATTTTTTTGTAAAAACAATAGATTTTGTAAATAGCTAATTGCTTCATATTTTGCAATAAATTACCAGCGTTATTCATCGCGCTTCTCTTTCTTTTCAATGCAGTCCAACAAAGACCGCGCTTTAGGTCTTGTAGTCGCCAAATATCGGTGTTTTAAAATCTTTCTCGTTGCCTGAGCTGTGTGTAGGTATCACTCCATTCCATTGCCAACTAATTCTGTATCAGACAGTCACAAACGTGTGAAATCACATTATCATTATTCAACATAATAAAAAATAATGGGGCATACCACTTACAACAGTATACATAATTATAAATTGGAAGGAAATAAGCACAACGTTTTCAATTTGTATTATAGTTTTATTGTACCTAACTGTGAATATCGTAGTCGTTAAATATTTTTATAGGTAGGTAATAAAATATCTACAATTTTTAATTTCAATGAATAATTAAATAGGTACCTACTCTACCTACGTTTATGTCATCATCTGTCTAGCCTTTTCCCAACTATGTTGGGGTCGGCTTCCTGTCTAACCAGATGCAGCTGAATACCGTTATTTTACATGGAGCGACTGCCTATCTGACCTCCACAACCCAGTTACTGGGTAATACGATACCCCTTGGTAAGACTGGTTAATTGTCAGAATTTCGGGCTTCTGACTACCCGTAACGACTGTCAAAGATCCACGATTGACAGCCGGGACCAACAACGGCTTAATTTGTGCTTTCTTGCCTACGTTTACGTATGGTATAATATGAATACAATGGTATTTACACATTTTACATTGTTTTACCGTAAAAATAAGAATGCGACCAAGGTTACTAGGCCAGTAGTAAATAAATGTAATATAAAGTAAGTAATTCGGTATTAGGTATGCAAACATGACTATAATTATAATTTATCAAAATATTACGTTATTCTTTATAACCGTGACTATCACAATCAAAACTCACATTATATTATTTACATAAGTAAACAAGCCGATAAAATAAATATTATTTTACAGTACTACACCCATGTACTCGTATATTCTTCTATGATGAATTCTTTGTAATTCCTTTTCCACTTCAGCTAATACTGTTGAATCAATGTCATGGATATCGTCAACCGCTTCGCTTTTATGCTCGCCTGGTACCACGGCTACAGCTTCGTCGTCTGTAACGGTATTCGACGCGACTTCAACGCCTTTGTCTACGTTATCGAAATATTCGAACGCCTCTTGGTAATTGTAATTATCATTGTAAATCCTTGGTCCATTTTTCATGTGTGTTGGCATTATTTTTGTACCGTGTATGGTTAAAATTACAGGTCCAATTTCACCCGTGTTTTTTTCGTAAGTCTGTGGAAAAATATAGTTCGAATTCGAATTTGTTTATGACGTAGGTAGGTAAGCCGTAGCCAAATAAATATTAATGTATTAATTGAACAATTTAGAAAACAAACAAGACAAACCTCGTCTGTGACTATAACCTTCCAAACGCCTCTAGGATTCTCACCCCATGTGGTTACAGACATTAGCGGCCAATTAACGAAACCAGTTGTTGATGTATCTTTAGGGCGTGCGCTAAGGAGTTGTACTTTGGTGCCTAAAAATAAAAGAAAACTAACATAAACAATTAAACATAATAATTATTGTATTGTTCGTCGCCGTCGTACTTAGTAGGTACTAATTTAAGAAATCTTTGTTTTATTTGTAAAAAATATATTGAGTTTTGCGTTTTCGTCATATAAATAACAAACAAAATAGCACCGGCAACAACTCGTTGTCAACGTACCGTTCGGCAATAATTGCAATCGTTTTTAACAGTATAATACCAACTGAGGTACTAGGCTACCATAAACATTAAACACCTCACCTTGCGGTGAAACCAAATAGATCTCCAGCGCTCCCCGGCGACTATATCGTAAATTAATAGTTACTTCTACGTGTTCAATGTAATTCACATCACAGTCGCCTTCTACTGATATAAAGACTTCAACGTTTTGTCTAGAAGACAGCTGTGCCTCTTCTTCTCCAGATCTGTAATTAATTAATGAAACGTTTTCTTTAGATTTCCTGAAAGTGAAACTTCACAACAGGTAATTGTGAATTTTTGATAGTAAAAAATATGTAATAGTATTACGATCTGTGTAAAAAAGTTGTTACATAACGTGGTTTTGTTGATTTTGCTGTTGGAAAACATCTTCAACCAAAAGACTAGGTAGAGTTGTGACTCGACTCATTTCCATGAATGTTTCCATGTGTCATTGTTTGCCACATAGGCGCGTTCGGATTCAACTATCAGCTGTTGTATGATGAAACTTTACGTATATTTGACTAGGGATTCATAAGTGCTAAGATTCATCATCTTTCTGCCTTTATTCCATGTTAGGCATCAACGCAACGGGAGCGGTGTATGCTTATGCGAATCCCGCACCCCCAGCCGTAGGCAGGGGTGGAACACCGCGGTGGTTTTAGCCGGTAAGAGTCCGCCATGACCCCTCTGTCAACCCTACGACGGAGGATGTCCACGAGGATTTCCACCGCGCACCAGAAAAAAAGGCATCTACGCAACACTTTTTTTGCCATTCACCCTGTGAACCGCCAATATTGACTCTTTTATTTCATAAATAATTTCTCAAATCCTCACACAAGTCATTCATCTTTTTTTGTCTTCCTCTTCCTCCTTCATAAGGGACTTGAGATTAATTTACGAAATAAGTTCACTCAACTTTGCTGTACTGAAAATTATTAGGTACACATGCCAATTGCCAGCAGCGCTATTATTATAAGTAAAAGTATAGTCGGACATTTTTTTATATTATAGTAAACAGGAGTGGAGAATTAGATAAAGAACATTGAAATAGTTTAACGCTCTCTAAAGATAATTTATATGTATATCAATGGTATCAAGCCTATTTTTTTATTTGGGTACTTTGAGATCTCGAAAGAGCAATCAGTGTGCGTTCATTCACACTGACCGACTCGAAGATCATCAGAGTCATCCACTCTACCTAAGTACCGTCGGGAACCAATTGAGCTGCAGAGGCGCACTTCGCGTTGAGGCAACTATTATACTAGGAAGACATACTTACGGTGCAGCTTCCACGTGGCAAACATAGGCACTTGGTACGCTCGTCCAGTTCAGTGCCATTTTCACGAGAGCACCGGCGTTCAAAAGCCCAAAACCAAATCGGACATCAAAATAGAGGCCTGCGCTGAAAAGTAAATAATATGTTTTCTTTACCAACAAATTACCTACAAGAAATGAGATTGGTAATTAATAAAACTGGTTCAGAAAGATTTAAAAATAATGATTTACCCATTTATTTGCCACCCGGGATTGGCTGAGAGTGGAGCATATTCTGATGTCCATACGATTAAATGTTGCACATCGCGCCATGTTAAATTTTTACTGAAACGTACAGAACAACGAACACAGTTATTATTACAAGTTCAAGATACAATTATGAATAAACGAATGATGTCGATGAAAGAGATGTCGCCACTTGCTGAAATAAATACCAAGCACACCGGTACAACGGTTATAGGTGTGCTATTTATTCTAGTAAGTGGCGACATCTCTTATTCGTTAAACGTACCACCGGGCCCCAAGTGACATTATTTTCGACAAACGACACGGGACATTGTGACAAACAGACCATGCCAACACGGGTATTAGAAGCGCATAAAACATAGGTAATGCACATAAAAGGGTCAAACTAACTTGGCACTCAAAGCGAGAGCGATGATGCCAGCAGCCAATGGGGCCGCAGCAGACGTGCCAGTGTGCCCGAGCGTACAGGAATCGCCAGTGTCTGTAGTAGCCTGAAAGAGATGCCAATATATTGTTATCTCTGTTTAACCTTGAATTAACAACAATTTATGAATGAATCTACTACGTCAACGTAAAACGAATGGCGGTTGTGTTTATGTGACGTAGAGTGAAGTGAGTGAACTTACGATTTTCTGATCTTTGTAAGCACCAGAGGAGTATGCTGCAGCAAGCGTAGATGAACAAATCTCTCCGTACCAAGGAAACAGACCATGCTGAGAAGCGCTTCCGATTGATATAGTGTAAATATTAGAGGAATATCTGTGAATAACAATAAATTATTACGTTAGTAATATAATTAGAAGAAGTAAATTTGATATAAATGTCATGACGTGTTTTTAATACCCATCGCAGTTACAGTTGTCGTTGTGACCTCCGCCGTTCCCGTTCGCCCAAACATAGATGGCGCCTTTGCCACCACGTCCCTGGACAAGCATTAATCATCAAATATCACATAAAACCAGTAATTAAATATTGAGAATACCGTATAGTAAAGTCAAAGCAAAATTTGCCAGAAACACGGACATAGGATAGTAAGTACCTACCTAATTAGGTAGGTACTAATGTTTGCATCGTCAAATATCTATTATCTTTTATCGTCGAATGAAGTTATCGGACGATTAATGACAAAAAATCATTTTGATTTAATAATTTTTCATTAGAGATCTTTGAAATGTTAAATGTTGCGGTACCTCAGTGACGCCACGTCTAAACGCCTCGGTAGCGAGTCGCCCCGGTCCTTCGACAGTTCGTCCGTCGTCATTAGGGCCCCATGAAGCGCTGTATATATCCACTTTATCTATAGCGTACCCTAGAAAACATGGTGTACTTACTACTTAAAATAATTTGTCACCGAAACAATAAATGCGCTCTATTAAACAGCAATAAAGGAAAGAAGCACAACAATTAATTATTATTGGATAGGTACATAATTATTATTGTTTGTATTTTCAAAATTATAACTAGCAGATTTTTAGCGCCCTCAAGCGGTAAGACGTCTGGATGTACCACTAACTCTTCGATGACTTTGTTATCCTAGTAAAAGTCGACGATAGTCGATACGTAACCGAAATACGTGCCGACCACGAACAAACTTGCGAAATAGTATTCATACCCCCCTATCGACGCAATCAGACGCAACGCATCGTACTTCGTACTCGGTACTCAGGGCGCCCTCTATACGACGTAGTTTTTCTAGACGAAAGTCAGTAGGAAAATAAACAAGGCAATGCTTGTCGCGCGAACTATCCTAACAATCTCTTTCATTCCTAGCGCCCTGGTAATCGTGGTCACCACCAACATGTGGCCGCCTAACATACAACAACGACCAAAACGTTGCTTGTTTGTTGGCGGACTTGTTTCTTCGATATTGTCTCACAACGATGCATGGCAGTAGCCAGCAGAGCCAGCACCACACCGCTTAATTTTAAAAATCGGTATAAGGCTGAAGATTTTTTAGTTATATAATTATTAAAAGAATAATAAATGAAACTATGCAGTAAATAATCAAAATATTACCGAAAATCGGGGTACGGGGTGGACATTGTAAAACATCTTATAATGCCATGTTTTCCTAGTAAAATAAAATCGTGTTTCACTTGTGGATCGATGATGAAAGGATGAGCGAACGGTGCTGTTATTTTAGGTAGCTATTTGCAGTTTTGCACCGCAAATCAATCACTCACGTTTAGCGCTGCCTGCTAAGTGAATCATACGTTACCGGCCAAACCCGATTTTAGGATGAACTAGTTTCGCCTAGGCCAAACTAGTTCTCCCTACACGGGTTGGTTGGTTGCGGTCGACGGTCGGTCGATAGGCGAAGTGCACCCCGAGGTTAGGTTACTTTAAATCCTTTACACAGAAATCCGTCGACTTATGATGCAAGAGCGAGGGAGAACTAGTTTGGCCTAGGGCCTAGGCCAAAGTAGAGGGGGGGGGGGGGGGAGTTAATGTAGGTACTTATATCCGAATTATGTCAGTGAGTGATGGCAAAGTATTCTGTTTGTGTTTTGTTTGACTTCTGTCGGCACTCCCGGAGTGCCACTGTTTTTTTTGTGTTCTGTGGTGCAAGCGGGCCTTTTTTATTAACCAACAACATTAATTAATTACTCTCTTAATTGCCAACCAGCGAATGTGCTTCAATTGTTTTTAATTTGTTGTTTGTCTAAAAATACCAAAGCCTTTGGATAACATGACACATAATTTGGAATCTACAAAAACTTTATTGGGAGTTTGGGACCCCCGACTGCTAAAACACTCCCATAGTGTTTATTAAATTAATTTTCCGCACCACCTACTCGCTAACGCATAAATGTGATTCAAACCTAACCTAAAGCGTACATATGTCATAATATTGTACCTACTGCATTTCATTATGACCCGCTGGTCATTAATGTGGTTTGAATTTGGTAACGTCAACTGAGAAAACGTATGGAAACATTAACCAAAACAAAAACTTTTTTTCTATTAATGTAGGTATAAGGAATTCCGCATACAAAAGATACATTGTTAAGTACGCAAAAAAACATAACCCTGTCCTGTCACGTACCTAGTCGGGTAAATAGCGTACGACACTGCACATGTATACTAGGTATTCTCCGGTTATTTAACAATTTCATAAACTAAGTATTAATTCGATAATCGAATTGGTTCTTATTACCTCGCAGTATAGGTGCGAAAAGTAGAGTAGGTATTCTCCTCGGGGATAAAGGTGTCTTCGTCTTGGGCGAGCTTGAATGCCTTGAAAAATCCTTCACCAATGGGATTTGATACGATTAACTCAGTTAACTGTCCATTATGTTATCCTTTTATGATTCTGCCACAGTGGCCTTTTTAGGCCCCCAGTAGGTACAACGGTGTTCACGGTGCCGTGCGCGAAGAAAATGATGTTTGCGTTGCTAAAATTGGTGCCTTTTAATAAATTTTAAATTCATGTGATACGAGAAAATGAAATGAAATGATTTTATTTTTTGTAAGTAAGTTTGTACAAACACTTTTACACGTCAATCATGGTTTTTTTTAAACTAGATGAAGTCGGCGTTTCCTATCTGACTACTCTGAGAAGAAAGGCCGAAACAAACTCAGAGGTCACAGTCTCTTTTAAAGTCCAGACATAATCTTGGTCAGATTATATGAAGACCATGTAGATCGATGTCTGAGGTGGTCTTTTGAGGAAAGAACCACACAGATTGAGTACCTACTAGCTACTAGCTTACCCGCCCCTGCGGGCCCTGCGTGCTTGACATGGGTGCAATATTATACTGATGTGCCGACTGACATGACAATAACATCGACGTTTCTGTACACTACACTTACATTAACCTTTTGGAATTAATTCTCTACATGCTGGTGAAAACTTCATAAAAATCCGTTGCGTAGTTTAGAAAAAAATACTTCACGAACGCGGTCACACAGGCAGACAATAAAAGCGACTTTATTTTATAATTTATGTAAGTACAGATATAAATATGTAGGGATAAATAATAGTTCTAAACAAAAAAAAAACAGTGGCACTCCGGGAGTGCCGACAGAAGTGAAAACAAAACACAAACAGAATACTTACTTTGCCTTCACTCACTGACATTAAGTATCGGATATACATTAAAACCTAGTACATCCCGAGGACAGCCGAACACATCCGAAGCGGGTATTTTTTTAATCGTCTTATAAACAAAACACGCGCAGTGTCGTTTACGGTAACAGCGGCGAGAGTTCAATGGTTTTTTCCCATCTCAATAAATGCCCAACGCGCATAGATAAAAGTTTTCACTTCAAAAATAAATTATCTTGTTATCGTATTGCAAAATATATTGCAATGCAATTAAGGTGTACTACCTACTTACTGTCTTTACCACAGATAAAGACAGTATCTTTGCAATATCTGATTCTGTGGTGTTAAATAACTCCCATCAAAATTGTAATTCCAAAAAAGCTTACGACGTTTTACCTCAACATGGCGACCGAATGTACCAGGCGCTTATAAAAGGTAGCAGTAAACTTACCTATAGCTTCTCCTTCTATTCGATCCGTAATTCGTCCATCAAGCATTCTAACTCCACCCACTTTTGCCCCCCACGCCACGCCCACACCACATTTCAAGTTATTTGCTGTCATGGCTATCTGTACAGTGATATATTATTAGTAAAGTGAAATACTATTAATAAATTATATTAGACTATTAATTAGCTCATACTTAAATTGAAAAATTAAAAATAATTCTTACTTCTCCGGCACAACGAGTACCGTGCGAATTCAATTTGAGATCTTCATACCTAGGTGATGGATCAGAATCACCATCATTGCTATCCCAACTAATCTCTGGATCCTGAAATGCGAAAAATAGGGTGTTATTTTAGTTACAATTAGGATAATGTAAAAAAAGAGGATCTAATTTACCGGTCATACAACAACGACACGAGAGGGAGGCGACTATTACGCGCCCGGCGCGTCATATCGGCCGCGAACTTACCAGGGCTAAACGAATTCTAAGAAGTGTTATTCGTCAAGCAAACAATGACGTCAAGACACTCAAGACTGTTCTGTTGACTATGGCATCGACACGGTAGGTAGTATGGGCACGACACACGTTTGACGTTTGATGATTGAATTTCAACATGACCTGTCATAGATTTTTTTTACTTTTTGAAATCTCCATATTATAATAAAAGCTGGTCCCTAGAAAATAATATGTCAAACCGTCTAATAATTTATTCTTCAGCTATAAGCTGTTGCCCGAATTGTGTAAAAGAAAAATAAGAACTAAGAAATTTATTATAAAAAATGGTTGCCTGTAAAGTCGGTTTTACGGGCGAAGATTTTACGTGACAACGTCTTTTTCTCGGTAGAATATTTATTGATATGAATATAATTAAATTGCACAATAGGAACAAGGAATTAAATGAAAATAAGAACGTAACGTTACCGAGCGTTACACTTTTTCATAAGTGACTCCCAGCCGCAACCTAATTTAAGACGTTGTCACGTCAAAAATAACGACAATTATTATTATTACAATGGCATGGCGTGTGACGTTAAAGTTACAGATCATGTACCAACCTAATATATTGTATTACCATGTACTTAAAGTACGTTTCACATGATTTTTGAGTTAGGTATAAAAAATGCAGTCTTAAACAAAAAAATAAAATAATACATATTCTTCCATACTACTGATTCAGAGAGATGTGTCAAAAAATAATAAATAAGGAAGTAAAAATAACGAATTCGGATTTTACTATAATTTATCTTACCATGAATGAAGATTAAATACCTACCTAATTTGAGATGCAATTTGCACGCATGCATGCTATCACGTGCCTAAACGTTCGAGTTAGAAAACAATATCATAGAGTATGAATAAGATTGTGCTAAGATAAAAATAAAGTAAGTAAATAAATTCTTCTGAAGAAGAACCATAAATTCTGGATAGTCCACAGAGATGATTGTGTCACTTTAGCACGAAAATTTCAAAGTAAACTTTAATAATACTAAGGCTACATAACTTTTGTAGAGCTCAATATATGTATGGAATTCAGTCAGTCGACCGCATATTATTATGGTCCGCGTCCGTCCGCCAAGTAGCGCCAGACCATCGCAGTTGTGTCAGTTTACTACGGAAAATTTCGATCTGCCTTACTCCCAGTACCAAGTCACCAGAAACGAGCAGAGGAATCGTAGCTCGCAGTTTTCAGTCGCGCCGCGCGCGCGTCTTCACACATCAACGCAGCTGCTTCCAACGGATCGTCGCGTCGCCGTCGGCACGAGCGAGAATCACCCCGTAGTCTTTTTACTACGGAAAATGTCGATCTGCCTCCTTTCTAGTACCAAGGCATCAGAAATGACGAGAGCATCTGTGGGTTGATAAATTCATTTCGCACCGAGTATTCTCACCGCGAATAAAATTCGTGAATTTCGTGATGATACGCGTTCGCAACAGTTGCAGTTAGCGTCTTTTTACGTTGGAAAATGACTCTTTGCCTTCTACAAAGTACCAAGACATCAGAAATGAACAGAATAATCTTTTCGGTAATATTATGTTTACTAGACAGACTACTGGACAGTGCTAACTGATGAGATGACCACACGATAAAGTCGCTTTTCGTGTGTTCACAAACAGACACGAAAAGCGACTTCAATTAGCGCCCCAATTCTGTATGGTAATTATTATTTCCCGCGAAATCTTACCACGTGCAAACCAATATCGTGTCTTTTTAACGGCAAGGAATCGAAATGTCAATCGTAGGTACCACCACCACAGAACGCGCGTCGTTTTACGCGGTACGTACCTAAGTACATACGTACGGACGACATGTATTTTGACAGTTCAAAGTTTCAAAACACGCCAACTTTGCGTGAATTTTTCAAGTGGGCGTGGCCAAATCCGAAACTATGACTATTGAGGAATAGCGAAAAGTACTCAAAGGAGTCGCGGGCTCGATTTTGATGAAAAATAAACTGCATCATTGGATTTTTGAAAAATCAATATTTCTAGTCAGGAATCGAACCCGTTGATTTTGATTTAAAAAACACACTGTATTATTACACCACTCGATAGTGTCCCTAATAAAGATCAAATTCTGGGAAGTAATATGTAAATAACCCTATCTAGTAAACAAAATAATTACTTTAAGGTACCTACCCAAAGAAGGGTAAAATCTAGCAAAAAATTACCACATGGAATTTACACGGTCTGCCTGGCATTTGCGATTTTATTTTGTGATCTTAGTTTAACTACATTAAGTCATTGTTTAATGAACAAGGGCTTTATACATCGTTTTATTAATTTTATCTGTTATGTACTGAGAGAAATAATAAAATTTTCACTTAATTGAGAAACGCACAGATACACGTAACGCCATCTATCGTCAGTTCAGCAATGAACTTACATGTTGTGCCATTTTAGTTCAGAGATTTTCAACCACCCGCCTCAAAAGTACTAGGAAACCATAACACTCACGTAGTTGTCTCGTAAGTCTGTGTGGTTGTGCTCGATTCCGTCGTCGAGCACAGAGACACGCACACCGCTGCCGTTGTGCCCCATTTGGTAGACTGGCAACACGTTCAGGTCGAGCCGGGGAAGGTTGTGCAAAGTGCGTGTGTCTTGCTGAAAATAATTATTGCTGATTTAATTTATTTTTAAAGTTGAGTTAAGATTTATTAAATAAATATTGCCTCTTTCAAGTTCATAATCTGCCTAACCTTTTCCCAACTACACACATCAAAAGTGTCTAGGGATCAACATATATTTTTGCAATAACTTTTCTCCTGATTGATATTAATTAAAATTTTCTTTAAGGATTCATCAAATAAAGTGTTTTCGTTTGTCACAGTAACGATAAACCAAGTCACCTTTGCATTAATAAAGAAATTTGCCATTTTCCTAATAAAGGGATTTTTGACATTTGAACCACTAACACAAAAGTTCGAAAAAAAGACTGAAATAACAGTTTTCTTTAAAATTTTATTGGGTAACTTAAACAATTAATAATCCGTGTTTCTACCGCGAACACTAACAACACAAGAACATCGGTTTGGCATACTCAAAATGAGTTCATCCAAATCACGCTGTGGAATGGCCGCCCATGTTCGTTGCAACAACAAAAAAAGGTCTTCTTGCGACTGGATACCCTCCATATTCGGCAGAGCTCTTCTCTGTAGCATATCCCATGCATGCTCAATCGGGTTCAAGTCTGGCGACTGAGCAGGCCAGGGCAGGACATTGATGTTAGCTGCGGCGAGAGTCTGTCTTACAACTCTTGCGGTGTGCGGTCGTGCATTATCATGCATTAACTGAAATAAGGGACCGATTTGCACTTGTAGAGGAACGATGACGTCTGATACAATCGTCTCAGCATAAATTTGAGCGTTGAGGTTGCCTCTGATCCAAATCAACTCAGTTCTTCCGCCGATCCAAATACCCGCCCATACCATGATGGTTCCACCACTATAAGGATGGACTTCCTGGCAGGATTTTAATCGCTGTTGGCGTCCAGGGGTTCTCCAGTGTCGTATACGTCTTGTATCCGGTCTCATACCAAAACGAGACTCATCAGAAAAGCACACGAAACGCCATTGTTCTTCTGCCCAATTTCTGTGTTCAAGAGCCCATTGATATCGAATCCTACGATTGTGCATTGCTATAGGTGGTACCCGTAGCGGTCTTCGGGAATGAAGGTTCACTTCATGCAAGCGGTTTCTGACTGTTTGGTCGCTAATTAAGTTCCCTGAAGAGTGATGAAGCCTCACGGCTAACATCATGGCGGTTATTGTTGGAGCTCTTCGAGTTAAGATTTGAATGTATCGGTCTTGTCTCCGTGTGGTGCAGCGATACCGTCCTCCATGGCGCTCAGCCACGGTACCAGTGCTTCGGTAACGTGTCCAAAGTCGACTGATAACACTCTGACTTGTATTCAGAGCTAAAGCCACAGTACGTTGCCGGGAACCAGCTTCTATCATTCCCACGGCTCTGAGCATTTCTTCCCTGCTTAAATGACGTCGCCGCTCCATAATAACGTTGGTTTTAATCAGTAGTAGGGAAACAGTAGCACTAATAATGTCTTCAATGCGTTGTATGTTTTTATAGGGAAAATATTGACAGCTGATTTTCATCTTTTACTCGAATTTGATTCACAGTTCCTGATTCAAATTATGAAATGCACCAAAAAGGATCCATATAAATTTATAAAATCATAAATTTATTACAAAGCCACATCTCAATCTCAAGAAATGCGCATAAAAATGCTTGATCCCTAGACACTTTTGATGTGTGTATGTTGGGGTGAGCGACTGCCTATCTGACCTCCACAACCCAGTTACTGGGTAATACAAAACCCCTTGGTAAGACTGGTTGTCAAACTTTCGGGCTTCTGACGACCCGGAACGACTGTCAAAGGTCCACAAATGACAGCCGGGACCGTCGGCTTAACGTGCTTTCCGAGGCACGGAGGGGTGTTTGTATGTACAGATGGTCACCCATCCACGGACTAAGCCTGGCCACGGGACATTCGCTGCAGCGAAAATTCAGCACGCATCGCGATTAAACGCTTTTGTTTTGAAATAGCTGAAAACGCCAAATACGCACTGCGGCTAGCAGTTATAATGTCATTTAGATACTCCATTTTATTTTTCAGTACCACCATGAATTTTTGGTGAGCAGCGTGTGTTGTGGCTAATGTGTCTTTGGCTTAAAAAAATTGAAAACCTAAACAACGCCGCCACTATAGGCACTGGGTAGGTACATCGACTAACCGACCAAATACATTTGAAAGGATACTATTGCAAAATGTACAGACGCCAGCACATCAAGCTACTGCAATCTGTCAAATCTATCTATATATATAAAAGGAGAAACTGACTGACTGACTGACTGACTGACTGACATATCAACGCACAGCCGAAACTACTGGGTCTAGGAATGTGGAATTTTGCACACGGCTTCCTTTTATAATGTAGGGGAGCACTAAGAAGGGGTTTTTGGAAATTCAACCTTTAAGGGGGTGAAAAGGGGGGATTTCGTTTGTATGAAAAATCTTATTCCTTCAGTTAATAAACTTGAAACTTGGCACGAATACTTATGTAAGTAAGTTATGAAGTTTGGCATTTTTTGTTTTTCTAAACTACCCCCTAAAGGGGGATTGGGGGGTGTCAAAATTTGTATGGAAGAATTTTAACGCGCGGTCCGATTAACTCGAAACTCAGTATTTATACTTAAGACCAAAAATAGAGAAAAACGTATATCATGGTTTTCCAAAAATCTACCCTTAACGGGGTGAAAAGGGGTAGTTAATTATACAGGCGAGGACTTTACTGCGTGACTTGATTAACTCGAAAATTGGTATAAATAATCTATGAGTCAAGTAATGAACATATCCCAAAAGATTTTTTGAAATTCCACCCCTATGGGGGTGAAAAGCAGAAATACAGTTTATATGAAAAATCTTATTCATTTGGTTAATAAACTTGAAACTTGGCACGAAAGTAAATTATGAAGATTGACACTTTTTTTTTCTAAACTACCCCCTAAAAGGGGATTGGGGGGTGTCAAAATTTGTATGGATGAATTTTAACGCGCGGTCCGATTAACTCGAAACTCGGTATTTATACTTAAGACCAAAAATAACATGTATCAGGGTTTTTCGAAAATGTACCCCTAACGGGGTGAAAAGGTGTAGTTAGTTTTAGGGTTTTTCAAAACTCGACTCCTACCAAGGTGGAAAAGGGTAATAAAGTTTAAGGGGTGGATTGCTGGGAAATATAGTAGGAAATGCTGTATCCACTAGCACATAGCGCCACCAGTGGTTCGCAGAGCACTGGCTCCAGCGAAAGAGCCAAAATGGTCTCCGACACATGACCCTTTGCACGACAACATCCTTGTGCCAGAAAGGCTGAAAAGTTGAAACAGTTTTTTAAAGTGTGTCGTCAACTCACTGGTGAACCATGACAAGAAAGACTGAAGCTGTGGCGAGACAGTCCTTCCTTACCCAAACCGTTCGTCCCACCCGCTGAAGACCTCCCACCTGGAAGTGAGTAACCTTGGGTAACCTGGAAGTCTTTAAACAGACTCCGGACACAGGTTAGCTGAAGTAAGGAAAACCTGTTCAGGTGGAGATTCATAGACGACTCCGCCTTGGAGTGTAAATGTGGTGCTGTTCCACAAACGATGGGACACTTAATATCGTGTCCTGCATGTCCTGTCAGCTGCACGTTATAGGAACTGGTGGACGCTGGTAATGGCGCCAAACAAGTAGCCGAATTCTGGGCCGAGTCCATTTAGATTGCTATCGACACGCTAAGAAGAAGAAGGGGTGGATTTTACTGCTTGCTTCCATTAACTCGAAAATGAGTAGGTATCGGTCTTTGAGTCAAGTTATGGACACGTCATCCCAAACGATTTTTAAAAAATCCACCCTTGTTGGGGTGAAAAGCGAGGATCCTGTTTATCAGAAAAATCTGATTCCTTTGATCTACAAACTTAAAAATTGGCCCGAATACTTATTAATCTAAATAAATGATAAAGATCATAAACATACATATTCAAAATTTTTAGAGGAAAGTACGAAATACACGCGGACGAAGTCGCGGGCAAAGTGCTAGTTTCTTTAATAGATTTTCAACTTTATCGCTAAAGCATAAGGTTCAAAGATGATTGGGAAAATTTGACAGTTTCGGGTAGCTTGATGTGCTGGCGTGGTACAGACGCCAGCACATCAGGCTACTACAATCTGTCAGATTTCTTTAATAGATTTTCAACTTTATTGCTACATTTTAAGGTTCAAGGTTGTTTGCGAAAATGTGACAGTTTCGGGTAGCTTGACCTGCTGGCGTCCGTACAACAACGTGCGAGAGCATCCCAATATTTTCCTTTTTTTTTAACTTCTACAAAATTTCGATCTGTACTTTTGATAGTCCTTTCACAGTTGTTTTATTCCTCTTCCACTTTTGATTCACCACTGATTTTGCATCACTGTCCAAATCACAGTGATCTTTATCCTCGTCAAAATAAGGTTGCTGTTGGGTTGGTGCCATTGACAAGTCTGACAAAATCATTGTGATCTTTATCCTCGTCATAATAAGGTTGCTCTTCGATTGCTGCTGTCAGAGGTAAAATAACTGTGAACGGACTGTAATAAGCATCACAGTGACAATCCCTATCATCCAAGCATTGAAGCATCAAAGTGTTTTTTGGCCAAACCAAGGAGGGCATGGCGAGGGGATGTGTACAAAAGAACTAAATAAGGGTGTCTATATAATGAAGCGGGTTTCTGTTGTTCTCTTGGCGTCGGCTATATAACATTTAGAAATGGTTACCATGCAGTCAGTCCCTCTTGCGGAGGCCCGTGTCCCAGCAGTGGGAATGTTATAGGCTGATTATTTTATTCTAGCAGTCAGTTTCTTTGGCATGGCAATGTTTTATTTTCGATACTGAGCTTGGGATTGGCCGTAGACCACCCATACAGATAGATCGGGCGGATGTATTTTTTTTTTCTGCAACATCTGCTGAACCAAAACATCAGCTGTCGCTTTGTTGAGTAACTAAAAAATGAATGGACTATCTCACAGGAGGAGGCAACTTGACGAACCTAAGCATTTGTTAAAAATATAATGCTAGCTTAATCTATCCTTATTTATTCGATTCGACGAGACACGTTATTTAACAATTCTTACTACAAAATAAATGTTGTATTATGTTGGCAAAATATATGGCAAGGGTCTCAAATCCTTGATTACAGGTACACTTGGAATGAGAACTTACCTACGATGCCATTACACGGTAGAGGTACAATACTAATATGTACTCGTATAATAGTAGAATATTTTGTCAAGGGGATAAAACAGTGTCTTATGTCCCGGGCGCTGTATGCTCCCTAGCGCAGCGAGGGATTCAAGTTCGCACTAGACCATGATACATTTTTCGTCAAGGAGAAAACTCTACTTACTTTTCACACGTTGTGCGAGGTTTTTTTTTAAGTTTTAGTTGAGGTTCCAAATTCAAATCACATCATTAAAAAGCGGGTTATAATTACGTACTTTAAATTAAGTTCGCATGACACATTTTGGCATTATTACATTATCTTTATGGTGCAGGTGAATATTTTTGTTGTTACTTACCAAGTACCACTCATGGCTCCAGAGCTCGTCATTGAACCAAGGTTCTCTAATTCGATAGATATTGATGTTATTAAATAAAGTGTCATTATCTTCTACTCTCTTCACTCTTTGTAATGGCTGGTCCATATCGGGCATGGGGTAACGTTTCACCCTTGATTTTGAGAAAAGCTGCTCTGCCCATCTTACCTGGCGAAAGAAGATTAATATTACAATATTTTGATTTATAGTGTCCGTGGAGTTTCTTGCCCGTTCTTCTCCATAGGCTACTACGCTTTGGAATGGGCAACTGCTTCATCTTTCTGTCTGACCGACACCTTGACAGTTCAAAAGTATTTGGTTTAATTGAAATAAATGCTTTGAGTTTGAAAAATTTTTAGTAAAATTTTAGTAACATGATTTATCAATTCCGTAGATTTAAATTTTTCTTCCTAGACTTCCACCGTTTCAAAAGCATTAAAAAGTATAAAACGAACGTTACGATTTCAATCTCTTATCTCTATTCCCACGATAGTTCTGTCTCATTCTACAAGTTCTTTTCAATAGCAATCCCCACAGTCACACACAGTCGAACATGCACTCAAAAACCTTGTGCCACTTGATATGCTACGTTTAAATATAGCGGCTTTTGAAACAGCCACGTGTAAGCAGAGTTCAAAGTTACCAGGCGCACAGATAATGCAAGAGATTTAATTTAACTCACCCTCCTGTCCTTGATGAGTGTCGAGGTATGGTGACTAGGGGTGCGTCGCTGCTTCCCATGTTCATACTTCAAAAATGTGTACGTGTCCGGGAATCCGTTGACCTGATAAAATAATATTTTAAAATATGAAAAATACGTAATTTTACTGAAACTTCGGACACTCTAACACTTGTAAGTACTTGTAGTATAATATTTATCCAATGCTAAGAAAGATGAAGGAAGTGACCTTATTTAAAACATGTCATAAAAATTTGTTTGGAAGGAATATGTTAATTTAATTAATTAACCATCCAATCCAACTAGTGCGAATGTTTTAAAATTCAGTGACAAATGACAATGCATTGTATTGGACGTACAGTCAAATCCGTAGGCGGATAGAAGTCAGATCTCAGACGTACTTATGTAGCTTTCTTTGGACTTATTATGCGAATCAATATTTTGATTTGCTTTGCGGGGTAATTGCGAAACTCTAACAGGGCAAAGGCTTTCATTTTGACAGTTCAACAATATTCATTGCGTTATTTACGTTGTTGAGCAGACAAATTTTTCGAACATATGAAGCAATGGATTAACAATATTGTTCAAAATCATTCAGATTGTGATTGAAAAGGTTTTACGCAATTAGGGTGCTGATTATGATGTCAGGCACAAACTTAGGATTAAGTATACAGAAAAAAATCCAGATTTATGTTTATCGTCTCCCAGAAATTGCTGCCTCTCCTCGATATTAGGTAGGTATTGTACTGTACTGTACTGTACATACTTTATATTATGCAATCATAATTGTTTTCCGTTTATTTCAAGGTTATTGGGTAATTTTGTACTAAGTGTTTTAAGTATGTTCAAGCCATGTTCTTCTAACGATTAAAATGGGGATGAATGTTTATATGGAATTAGGTTCAGACTGGCTACAGTAGACTCATCTTTTATGGGCTGTTTTAAATGTTATAATAAAATACCTCCCCACATTCTTCAACTGAATGAGACAAAATTCAAGTCTTGTATAAAACGCACACTATGCAGGCAGGCATACCTATTATAAGTTAGGGATTACATCGCTGATAAAAATGTTACAATGCTGGTCCTGCTCCACAACCACAACTAATTGATTAACACTTGAAAATACTGTTGGAGGTGCTGAAGATTGTAAGACTATCTTTGAATTGTATAAACTCAGTTTCTTTTGTATTGTATAATTGCATAACACAGATGTGAGTTCTATGTATGTACTATAGAGCTACCATTTACCGGGTAATATGTCTTTCATTGACTTGAATGTGCCCTGGCGGCTGATAGTAGGTCATGCTCAAACAAATGTCTCGCTGACGGTGGCGTGTGTGTTGGATCATTTAGCTCCCTTCAAAATGGTTCAGCTGAATCAGAGTAAATTTGTTTTTTCTATGGCTGAATGGTGCTGATCTATGCGTCATGCTCGTGAACGGGCGCCGTCAGTTGGGGCTGATCATCACTTAGCTGCCTCGGCTTATTTTTATTAATTATTTTATTTTTGGATTGTTTTGTTACTATTTTCTCTGGACGCTTTTATTGCGTAGGTACGTCTTTATCTTTTTTTTGACGTGACAACGTCTTAAATTAGGTTGCGGCTGGGAGTCACTTATGAAAAAGTGTAACGCTCGGTAACGTTACGTTCTTATTTTCATTTAATTCCTTGTTCCTATTGTGCAATTTAATTATATTCATATCAATAAATATTCTACCGAGAAAAAGACGTTGTCACGTAAAATCTTCGCCCGTAAAACCGACTTTACAGGCAACCATTTTTTTCTTTATTATATAAGAAGAAGAAGATGTATGTATGACATCATTATGAAGAAGTATCTTAGACTAATTTAACTTGAAATTGAAATAAAAGTTAACGGCATAACAAAGTTCATATAAAAAGCACAGCGAAACCGCCGAGCAAAACGATGCATTCATCACCTACTTGTGTGAATAGCAAAGTGAAACAGCCACGTGTAAGCGAGTTCAAAGTTACCAGGCGCTTAGATAACATCAGGGGGTTACTGGGAATATATTTTTAGGGTCTTTCAATGACAACCTCTGTCGTGTGACGTCATTATATACAATGGCCGAACACCCCTGTATCGTATCACCGTACCTATGTCTGGCTTTGATGTGTACTTTGAGTACTTAATAATACAGGGTGAGCAAAATAATAGGTATACACTTTATTTTAAAAATGTTAATCTATGAAATATAAAAATTATTAATTTTTTTTTTTTTAATAATTTAGTATTTAGGGCCGGCAATTAAGTATGGAAAATAATGTCAGACGAATATCCACCTCTAGCAGCATGGCAGGTGTGAATCCTTTTCATTGCGTTTTTCATGACATTTTCACACATTTCCTGCGTTATCTCAGTGACTGTGTCTCGGATATTTTGTTTTAATTGTTGAAGGTTCAGAGATAGCCAAGTCACACAGAAAAAAGTGAGCTGTTAAGATGATATGTTGAAAAAAATGTGGTTTTTTTTATTTCTTGTAACTTGTTAAGTACATAATGTGGAATACGGATTTAACATTTTGGTACCTATATGTTTTTTGACTCTTTGGTCTAGTATCATGTAAAAGGAATACACGATTCAATGATTTTTTTTTCGATACAAAAAAATTGCAAAGTTAAATCTATTTTTTTACTTTTTTGACATCACGGTGTAACGCTTATGAGTCATTCAATGGAATTTACTTTAAATCATAGAGAATTATTATATTAAAGTGTGTGTTTTGTTTTGATTTGCATCGTATCATAAAATTAAACTAACGTGGCATTTTAGAAATTGTGCTTCTGGCTGATAGTCGCCACCTAACCAAAGAAGAAGAAATGTGGTGTTTATACAAAGAAATACTGTGATAATATCGTTTTTACATTGAGTAAGCACTGTGAGCGCGCTCACGGGCGTTCCGAATTGTTGACAGCTCTCAGCTGTCATAATCGTGATATCTAAATCGGAACGCCATGTGAGATGATGTGAGCGCTGTGAGCGATTATAGCTAATTCGGAAAGCGCCCAAAGTTTACTCAAATGGTGGTGAATTTAGGACTTCTAGGCAAAAACTGTTTTGTAGAAAGGTAAAGGTTCCTATTAAGTGTGAGTCATTATCTACGTTGTTAATTATCAACAGAGATCCTATTTTTAACGTTCAACGGTACCAAACTACAGTTTGAATAAGTAGTAAAAATACACTATGTAAGATGCTCATTATCTCCAAAGTACGCAGAGGTAAGCAAATACCTAGTTCTTTCGAGCGAATTACTCAGAATGATTAGTTTTCTAACATTATGATTGCCATCTCAAAATCGTTTAACGTTTTTGAGAAATTACATAAAATGTAATAATTCCCAAAAGTACAAAAATTACGAAACATTATTCGAGGTAAGTACCTACGTCTACGACAATAATATTTTTTTGTCTTATTTGTTATCATCACTAGAAAAAAAATATCAGTGCTCTAGGACCAACGTCCATTTTTTATTAAATCTGGACCAGTGTGCGACGCTTCAATAGGACGTATTCCACATTGGGCACAATGGCACGTGAGTGAATGTGCCGCTGACAAAATCTGGGGGTCTACTCCGAAGCGGTTAACCACTGTATCGGCCGAATGTTCGATCATTTTCTAATACCATTAATTTCCTATATTGACTATTGGTCCCGACCAAACTGCCAATCCGAACCTTTTTAGAACCCTTACCTTTTTTTTTAAATTCGTAGTAGGACAACAATATTCGAATCAGAAAATGACCGAACATTCGGCCGATACAGTGGTTAACCGCTTCGGAGTAGACCCCCAGCTGTTCCCTACATTTTGACTAGTTATAGGAACATAAATGTATGGAACAGCTGATTTTTTTTTCGCGATTTCAAGTTTGGTCCCATAGTAAAAGTTGTTCTTAATGATATCTCTGTATATATATAATGATATCTCTGAATAACTCTGTATATATATATATCTATGCCCTGTTACATAAGAGTTAACGATAAACGGCGAAACGTGGGTGTAGGTAGTGAAGGTACTGTTTACACCTCTGCCTGCCCTACCTATACCTAACTAGGTAAGTGTAACGCTGCTCCTATATATTTATAAACTCAGCCTATCGCAGTCCACTGCTGGACATAGGCCTCTCACAATCTGGGCCTTCGCTGTGCTGTCCTCCGCCTTCCACATCCAGTCTACCCCAGCCACCTTCTTTAGGTCGTCCGTCCATCTAGCTGGGAGGCGTCCCACACTACACTACGTCTCCACTCGTCTGCTCCATGGCCAATCCACTCCCAATTTTTAGTTTGCATACTCTGCAAGCTATTTCGGTATCTCCGGTTCTTTTCCGGATAATTTAATTCCTGATTTTATCCTTCAAAGAGACTCCGAGCATAGCTCGCTCCATAGCGCGCTGAGCGACCTTGAATTTGTGGACCAGCCCGACCGTCAGTGCCCACGTTTCAGCACTGTATGTCATGACGGGCAGGACGCACTGGTTGAAGACCTTAGTCTTCGAACACTGCGGGATAGGCGACGAGAAAACTTGAAGAAGTTTCTATTAATCTAATCTATTTATAGCAAAGTAGCGGATGTTGGAGAAAAAACAGCAAGGCTGAAGTGGGAGTGGACAGTGGCCGGACACGTCTCACGAATGCACCCGGAGAGATGGGCAAAGATCGTCACTCACTGGACGCCTGAGGCAGGACATCGCCGTCGAGGTAGACCAAGGCGAAGGTGGCGTCGTGGCGTGACGATCTAATATCATCTGCAGGGCCAACATGGCCAGTAGAGAGTTTCATACTTTTAAATAAAACTATACAACAGCACCCACACATGCCATTCGCTCTGTTAATTCCACCCTCACTGTAATCTCACCACCCCAGTGCGATAATAATTAATGAGTTCTGAATAACTCCTGTGCACTCCTCTGTTCCTGGTATTTGCCGTCCGAAACAATAGGATGTAGGCGGCGCCCTAGCACGGATTTGAGAACGAGCTGGGCGGTTTCAACCCTCAAAGGAGGGTCTAATGCCCTCTCAACAAACTGGGCACGGTCGTTTTAAGGTGGAGAAAAAGATTTTTACTAAAACATGGGAAGTTCATGTGAAGGGAAAACTGCTTGTATGTTTGTTAAATCTGAAAATATTAGTTGGCTTTAAATAAAGGAGATTGATTATGTTAAAACATTATTCATTAAAAAAAGCTGGCTGTAAGCTGTGAGTGAGAGCAAAGGTCACAGAAAGTCTAAAACTAAGCAAACAAAATATTTGAGCTGGGTTTCATTCTAAACATATAGGTTAAACCGAAGTTATTCTTAAACAAGTATGTTTACTGAAATATAGCCTTTTATAAATCCTTGACATGTTACATACAAAAGTATTATCTAAGACACAATCTATAGACATATTTGATAAGAAAGATCAGTTGAGACAGCTATACATTTACATATTTTAGTAATTGAAAACAATTTATTTAATCTCCAATTAACGTTAATTACTTAACTCATTAGCTTTCCACTAGCGCATGTGCGTTCGTGTCATGCAATTAGCATTTATATTTATTTCATACATTACGAGTAGGCATTTTTTTATTATTTTTTTGTTATTTATTTTAATAAAATAGGTCAAAATATTTGACTTTATAGGTACATGGTTTATTAAATATATTAAAATAAATATATATTATACCCAACTTCAAAGTTAACTTGAAACAAAAACTTACTGAAGGAACAACAAAACGAGTTTGCGTGACAATGTCACCGGTGTGACATGTGTGTCACATGAAAATGGATGCCGTCATGTGATGCCACAAACACACGTATGTACTAGGGCACCATAAACGTGAGGCGATAACGCATTTCCACACACATGTGGCTTATCAACATACGAGCAATGAGCATGTAACGCCCCGCCTACACACGCCTGTGATAACGCGATGTTTCGCGATACGATAGCGCACCAGTCGCACTCAAGCGATAGCAATACTTATGATAACGTTTCAATTGAAAGGATGTTCAATGTTATCATTTTATTATGGACAAGCGAATAACATAACAAACGTATTTAATTTCTTTTAATTAATTATTAATATTAGCAGCGTCATTTTTAATTATTATCAATGATATTTTTAGAATATCATTGATTATTATTATATTCCTCCGATAGCAAAAGCCGTCTTTTTATTACGTTCTTTTATTTATTTATTAAACATTATGCACAAGTAAAAACTGTACAAAGGCGTCTATGAATCTTGCCTATATCCCAATTTATTTGCCGTCGGCGCTACATGTCTTTTATTATTTTAGAAAATTAACTACCGGTCCGCCCCAGCTTCGCACGGGTGCAATTTTTTGACGTGAATACGTCTCTATAATTGCTTCCTTATTGGGAGGCAAGTCAACAAAATCGGGGGATACAGTTTAGTCATCTCCATGCTGAAACGTGGTCGCTCACAATGGGCCTTATAAGAAGGCTAAAAGTCACCCAAAGGACAATGGAGAGGGCTATGCTTGGAGTTTCCCTGCGTGATGGAATCAGGAATGAGGAGATCCGCAGGAGAATCAAAGTAACCGACATAGCCCGAAGAATTGGTGGCAGTGGGCAGGACACATTGCTCGCAGAACAGATGGCCGATGGGGCCGAAAGGTTCTGGAGTGGCGACCGCGTACCGGAAGACGTAGCGTTGGAAGGCCTCCCACAAGGTGGTCCGACGACCTTGTGAAGGCTGCAGGAACCCGTTGGATACGAGAAGCACAGAACCGGTCGAAGTGGAGGTGCTTGGGGGAGGCCTATGTCCAGCAGTGGACGTCTTTCGGCTGAAATGATGACCCTAAATTCAATTACACCATTGGATAGCTAAAGAATCAAAGAACTCATTACGCCAAGTGAAGACTGTGACGCATCGCGTGCTGTAGAGGGGGAACCGCCACCATTTTGAGATCATTTCGCTGCGCATCGACTAAGTATCGAGATTTCCACTTAGTATAACTTTTGACTCAGAAATGCTACAACGTTCGTTTAAGTTTCAATCGTCAGCTCTCGTCAAAATCCATGACGACGACATGTGACCATGACACAGCGACACCCCATGTTTTTTTTTTTCGAATTTCCGAAATTTTCTTTCATATAAACCTTGTCCTGGCAATACCGAACACAACAAAAAAAGAATTATCCAATTTGGTGCAGTCATTCGGAAGTTATGTATGTACACACATTTCGGCGACTTTGTTTTATACTACGTAAGGATTACAATCCTTTGGTGGCTGTTCATTTATTAGCTAAAACAATGTTGACCACTTTCTGACCCCCCCCCCCCCCGCTCAACGTAAGAAAAAATAAGATTTGTATGAACCCCTTCCCCCTCAAATCTTACGTAATAAATGAACAGCCCCTTGCAATTTCTACTGCACAAAATAACATAACGCACTACATTATGCATAGGACTAAGACTGAGAGTTATTGTTTTTTGCAAAGTGCCTGAAAATTCGACAGTGTAGTGTAGATAAAAACATTTTTCTAGAGTTTGCGAGTAGTGGCTAGCCTCCTGAAAGATTTCCGTTTACAAGACTAAGTACATTTTTGTACAAAGTACTCACTTTAAAAAAATTTAAGGGTCAACAGTTGGATAAATCGTTGAATGTTTGTTTTCGATTCAGGAAGACAAACAATCTCACAAGTCCTCCTCGATTCTCCACTACTAGAGTAGACCTATTGGCTACAACATACAGACATATTAACAGTCGCACACAACATAACATAAACACACGCATAGAACATGGCTACGGTACACATACGATCTAATTCCCTGCATGTATACCACACAAACAAACATACATACATTTTACACATGGGAGGGGTCGTATGGAAACGTCACACGTGTGTAGCACGTGTCATTTCGTGGAGTCATGTGAGTTTTCAGAGTCACATGTGTACTAGGAGAGCAAAGAGCTAAGGAGATACTGCGCACATATGCACGGTACGTGTGAGGGTGTTGGTGTTGGGGTAGGTCGGGCTACGTAAAGGGTGTGTCGTGTGACGCGTAGGGCAATAGTTGCATATAGCTTTCATACGTTTATGGTGCCATCGAATTTGGCGGCATTGTTTAACAATATAAGATATCATGGGGTTATTAAAGTAATGCGTTTCTCTGTCCTCAAAAATGAAACAAAGGACGAGTAGAAAAACAATAACCAGCACACTTCGCTAATAGCCACTGCCGATGTAGAATAGTTCCAATTAAAGAAGTACACGATGATTTTCGCGTCTGCCATTCATATCCAATTATTTTTTTAATAGTTGTGCCGACCCGGAATGATTTTTCCTGAAAAATTAAATGATATGGCAAATCGATAGCTAAAATAAAAATGTGCTAAAACTGACATTAATAAAATCAAGCAACTAAGACAGAGCTTGTTGCAAATATGCGTGTCTTAATGAGCGCCTGGATTTTTCAACTAACTTTAGTTCCATGTTGACTTAGCATTCATGAAAAAAAAACTATTTCTAAACAAAAAAAAATCAACAATAAATAAATTATGCTCGCACGTGGTACACAATGTCATTGACTCGGCTCGTAAAGTTGAACGACACGATTCGGTTTTGTAAGAAACTACGTAAACTCGACAACGGGCTACCACAGCTGTTTTATGATACCCTGATACCTCACACATTTTTGTTACGTTTTAAGTAAAAATGAATATTTTTTGTTATCTGTGGGAGATGTTGAGAAAGTTTTCATAACATTGGACGCAGTTACAGAGCGGTTTTATTAAATTCGTTCTTGTCTTGTAATAAATTCTCGCAAGACGTTGATTGCTTGTATGTTTTAATTATTTTAAAACTGAAAACTTTGTTTGTCTTTTTCGTTTAGCAATTCCAACTTTGTTAGTACGACGATAATCATAAAATTAATTTAAATTAAATTTATTCAAAACATACACATGAATTAAAAACAGCTAACTGTAGTATTACGCCATGTACGGCCATTCACATTATTGTATGAAACAACATACCTACTCGTAGTAAACTGTAAAATAATTATTCAGGTAGGTATATTTTCAAGCTGAAATATGCACACAGCAACAGCATATTATGACGACATCAACCTTGACGCACTGTGACGCACATAACAACATGTGTTTAGAACACACTCATGTTGGCAAGCGCCCTACAAAACAGAAGTCCCGCCCCCTGTAAACTACGGAAATAGATTGCCGCTGAAACTCGCTGAAAAACATTTCCTTCACGGTTCTGCGAGCCTGGTACGTGCGACGCTAATTCCACAGTTAGCGCCGCCTGAAAAACTGAACTCTACCGTTTCAGCATGTTTGCGCTATTAGCCGCAAGAGGGTAGATCTATTTTATTCTAATGTATTGCTACAACGACTCTCTTGCTTACAGCGCCATCTATCATGTTTAGGTAGAAGTTTTTCGCTACGAAAGTACGAATATCCAAAACGTAGCTATCTAGCCAACTGTGCTACGTCTGCTACGAGCTCGTGTTGGACGCTATACTTTTTCTCAAACGTTCAAAGATGACTCTAGCGATACAGACTGTTTTGTGGTATGATTATCTCCTGTATTATTATTATACTCTTTGATGATTATCACAAGGTTTTAAAATCATGAAATGATGATAGTGATGACGTTCTCTATTATTTTCGTACTCTAAATGCCGAAATAATATTCAGATCTTATCTACCACACAGTAGAAGGTGTAGGTAGGTGTACCATACAGTACCTACCTACCTATTCATTTAAAAAAACAACAAAATACAACCGTTTTAATTTAATAAAACAGTTTAGTAGGGATAATTATTAATGAATATAACTAATATTGTCAATAACTGAACAAAAGCTCTGAAATAAGTAAACTTTCTTTGCGCTAAAAATAGCCACTAGTTCTTAGAAGCGCTTTTCTAATGTCAATTGTCTTGACATCTAGGTTGTTCCTTGTGAATTAACTTCATACTGAGAATCACTCGAACTGACGTAAATCTAGTTAAGTTCTAGAAAAATAACCCACAGTTTATCCGTTGTGTAGACGTCACCTGCCTAGTACGCGGTCGGTTCTAATGAACGAATGTAATACAAGTGCTTCAAATTAATTCAATTAAAATGCTGTATGTTTAGAAAGAAAACATCTAACTAAAATAAAAACACTGCCTTATTATTGTTTTAAAATTGGAATATAATAATGATGGCCAGTGTGGTTCAGACTGATAACATTACCAAGCAAGCATGAATCGTAAGAATAAGTAGGTACAAAAAGTAATCGAACACAAACGGCGCACACTCATTTTCCTCTGCAATGATTTTAATTATCTATCGCTCACATTGTAGGTATAGGCTTGAATAGAAACTACCTGCTAATCAAGCAAGCATCAATGGACTTCAAACATCATGCAAGTGATACTACATTGGAAGTACACAGACACCAATAGAAAAACAAAAACGTAGGTCTATAATGTTATTATTCCTGTGAGGTTAATACATATTAGTAGTAGTGTGGCGATTAGGATATCACATAAATTGAAACCACGTATTCTACATTACGTATTTTAAACATACACAATTATAAAATAATTGGTAGATATCAATCAACATTCTAGCCCTAGGCCCCTTTTTTTGTTTTAGTATTTAACAACATTAAACTTAATTTGTGATTACTTGGTAACAATACCGTACTATTTTTACGCTACCTATTTATTTTGTTTGAAAAATTCAGTATTCTATTTTTAATAACATTGATTATTTTAGTATTTTAACAGACTGCTATCAACTTGTAACGTGATAACCTAATCGCCACTCAGGAACTGTCAAAAGAGGCCTCATTTACTTCTATTTTGTTAATTCTTACCAACTCCTAATTATCTTTTGACATAACTATTTATTGTAATAAATATTCCGATGTAATTTTTGTCTGAAAACATAATTGTAATTAGTTTCAGTACGTTGTCTTACACGGAGCACATAAAATAAAGAGAGTCGAACAAACAAATGATTAGCGACACAAACTGAGACAAATGGACTGAACTAATTCCTGAACATTTGTCACGATTAGATGGAAGGCGACTGACATGCTATATGAGACAGCTGATTGGCTAAACTTCAGCCTGCAGTTGCCAGATACGTGAAATGTTTGACCTTACTTAGTTTTGAAGAAAACTAGTGTGAGATAGATAAAGACCAGATAAAGGCGAACGGCAGGGTTGTATGGGAGTTTCGTACACCTAATAAAATATCGTGTTTTGGGATATTTTTTGTTTTAATTGGTAGTCAATACGATAGACAAGCCCTTTTAAAATTCTTAGATTTTTAGAAGTTGGGACCTAAAAGTTATAACCAGTTTTATTTTTGAGGTTATGTCTCAATAAATATTATTACGTGTAGGCACATAAACATTGTTTTGGTGAAAAAGGATATGTTCTAGATAGCTGATGCTATCTTTGTAGTGTTTTACTTATCATTAAGTTGGCAAATTGACATGAGAATTGTACCTATTCAGTAGGGTGCTTTAGGAGAGACCTACGTCCAGCAGCGGTCTGCAATAGTCTGATGATGATGAAGTGTTGATGGAGTTTTGAGTGTGGGTAAATAAAACAACTTTGTTGTTGTAGGAACTTACATTTATTTTATTGTTCTTATAATTACCTACTTAATCGATTCTTAATATTATTTCATCTAAGAAAGGGGCAGGTCGGGTCATACCTTCATGACGAGCGTAACTAAGGTACCAAATAATGCTCATAACATGTGAGCAGCATCCCACTGTTCTTAAACCTACAATGCAATTACAGCAATAACTTTTGATTGCGTCCCGACCATTCATATTTGTTTCTGCAACTATGAAAACAAAATAAGTTCTAGCAGAAGAATGGCGGGACCTTATTTTAGCTCGAAGCAACATTGGGTTTATTCCCTCTAAGCCATGTATTCTCTCTCGAGATACCTCTAATGTATATACTCCATGGAAGCGAAAATGCTCACCCACATATGAACGAGCCTGGCGAATTTGATATACACCACAAGCAAATAATGTCAATTCCTCCATGGATAGCCGCGGAAAGGAGAGGGTTGTCGCATCTATGGGTACAAACCAGGCACCGTGCCTGTTTAAATTATGTAACCTAACTAATTCAGCTACAGTATTCGTTAAAAACAGGCGCTCAAATATGATTGACACAAACTGCTCTGCATGTATATTTTCTGTAAATGGCGGAGTAAACGCATTCAGCAGAGCAGCTGCTATTTTAAAATCTGCCATTAAATTGCGACAACCACGGTTAAAATATTCATGGCGGAATATTTTGAAGTCTCTCTTAAAACGGCCATTCACAGCTTCTACTACCCACCTATTAATAGTGACACAGCGTGAACGGTTGGCATCAAGAGTAGATAGCTGTGATTGACCGTCTTCTTTGGTTTCAGGCATATGACCTATGTATCCTTTTTGATGCAGACTATCCATGCAGTCACGAAAACCTCTATCTACAATGAAGATATCGTTTTCGTTATAAAAATCATTAAATTCAGTTTCGTTTAATAAATCATTCATTATGGTGGCATCATTTGTAGTGGCACTATATGGTCCGCGTACATCTATAATATATCCATCAGAGGCACAGAGGATAAATGGCTTTAATAAATTCCTATATTTATGAAGGGAATATGTATCCTTTTGGAACAAGTAATTACTACTTTTTTGTGTATATATATATGTTGCATCAGCTATTGTGATTGCAGGTTTTTGATTAGCTGGTGTATTAGGCTCACCAAAAATGTGATCGGCAATGTATGAATTTCTTGCTGCCACTTGCTCCCTTCTTAAATGAGAAAAACCAAGAAATTGTGGAACATAATCAGTTAGCAAAATATTTCTTGCTACAGACATTAATGTCTCTAGGGTCCTTCTCGGAACTTGAAATAGACATGACAATCTGTCCCCTGAATCCCCAGTCCTTAATTTACACAATAAGGCTGTTAATGCAAAACTACCCCGATGCAGATTCCTAAGCCTGGGTGTTACATCTAATATTTGTTGATGTTGTTGTTTATTTATGCCTATAAAGTACTGTACTTGGTTATCGGGGTAGTTTTGAATATTCTCATAAGAGATGTTACTTAACCCTTCCATTAACATAAAAATGATCTCCTCTATGTGTGTGGAAGTAAAGCTATTAAGGCTATACTCAGCAGTATACAGGTTTTGATAATTAGCGTCCTGTCTATGTAAGGAGCAAATACGAGCTCCTCTTGGTATAAAATATTGATACCTAACCAATACACCTTGTCTGGTTTCTTCAGGCACAATATTTCGCTCTGGTTCCATGCACTCTTGGAAAATGCAGTGTCTTGCTGTTTCAGCCGCTCTTCTTATATTGGGCAACACAATATGTTGGGGTCTTTCTTGTGGTCCTTCAGGAACATGGAAGTTCAAATCTCGAGCTTGGCCCCAGCAAACTCCACATACTTCATTCATGGATGACATCTGTAAATAAATAACATTGATGAAATACAAATTAAACACTAAGTTTGATAGACATAAATTGCGCCCAACATGACCAAGCTACAGAATAGTTCTTGACATACAATGATTGGTTTTCACCTTACAGAAAACCTTTACCAAAAATATCTATGTTGTGTTAATATGAGAGAGAAGGGCTATGTGACAATGGAAAAACCAGTATCCTTTTGTTGTTAGTAGAGCCAACATCATCACTGTCCCAGATTTAGCAACATAAAATAGTAATTGCCCTTTGCATGACACGTTTTTATTTAAAGCGAATTACTATAAATATATTATTTCATATATACCTGCTGGTGCTCCAACAAACGAGCAGTGTTATCGGGATTCCACTCTTGATCTGATGTTGGGGTGGATAGACTCTGACCACATACAGCACACATCAAATCAGAATAATCACCCTCCAGATGATCAGGTACAATGGGTTGAATATCTTCATTTGGTGAAACAACCCTAGTTCTTCTAGCTCTTAGCCAACACGGCACACAAGCTTCATCTTCAGAACGAAGCTAAAATAAAAAATATAAATAAAGAAAAGCTTGCATTTAAAAATGCATAGTATTAGTGGGAAAAATTGAAAAGTTATAATAGTTAAAAAAGTTATAATAGGTACATGTTGTTATACCTCTCGTGGTTGGATCCAAGTAGCAACTGTGTTAGCAATTCTTTGTCCTTCTTCAGTGGCACCTTCAATCAAAATCCTGCGTCGACTGATTCTTAGTATGGATCGTCCGCATACAACACAAACACTTTGATGGCCTATGCGTCTCCTCGGCATATTATCAGAAGAATGTGGATGAGTAGCTAGCTGCCAGCATGCATGGCAAACATGGTCAGCAGGTGTTATCTGGAAATAATGAAGTGATTTTGAGTATGGCTCAACATTGCTTTATATGACTATGACACTATGACAATCATACTAACAGAGTACCTAATAACTATTATAACAGTGTTAGGCAAACCAAGTTAGAGAACCACGCGTTAGGCAAGTAAACAATAGGTACATGTAAACAATCACTTATGTGTTTGTACATTAAATAGGACAAATTGTAAATATTTATACAACCACAAGGGTGTTTGTTATTTTTTCAAATTATGTTTAGATCAGTTTTAGTACACACATATTATTTTAGTATGATATCGTGTAGTTTAAATGGTAAGGACTACTTTTTAACACGTAAAAGTTATCACTTCGTAACTGGCACACTCGTACGCAAAATGTTATTTGGAAACTACTTACATCTCTAGGATATGTCCACAGCCGAATAGTATTGACGATATCTTCACTCTCATCGGATAGAGCGTGCCTTCTTATTCGGGACAAGCGAACGTTGCAATTGATGCATTGCAAACTCGTCATTTTAATTAAAGCACGTACACACACAGCACAATTAATAAAGCGTCCTTTCGCGAAAGTACTATCAACAGATAGAGTACGGAGGAGCAGTAGCTCAACTCAACGTAAAAATGGCCAGATAATTTGCTAAATTGCTCAGATGCAGTTACAAACCACCATCCAAAACAACAGCAAAGAACTGAGCAGCGACTCTGAAAGATTTTCCTAATCTGTCAATAAAATAATTGCCAATACAAAAAAAAACATTGATGGCGAAAATAATTCCTATCATTAAATAGTTAATTATTAAGATTGTATGCAATAATTATTAATTGTAAGGTATAATGTGTTATTGGTTAATTATATTTACTGTTATTTCTATTTTTAAATAATTATTTATAATTTTGAGCCTCGTGATATTTTACAAATGGCAACTTCTACAAACATAACTACGTTTAGTTGCGTTTAGTTTAAGATTATGTTACGTTTAATTACTTAAATCTTTTAAATTGATATAATTAATTAATCCGGACTTCTAAAAATACTAATGTTACATGAAAATGAATGGTTTAGTTGCCTTAATAAGTGATACAAATTCTATCACAGAACAGCAAAAAAAGTATGTGGTACGAATTCTGCCGTTCGCCTTTAGACATCAGACAAAATATAATTATGGATAATCTACTCCTGCAGCTCCGTTTACAATGCTACTGATTGTAGTTTTCTTATGCCTACCTTAGAACCTTAAATATTGGGATTAAAAAACCGATTATAAAGTTTATCAAGTGTCTAAAATTCTAAATGAAGCTTTTCAAGTTCAAGATAAGTAGGCAAGTTTGTGTTTAATATTCTTAACGATTATAAAATTTTCTTTTTTATTAATAAGCGTCGCAGAAAATGACCTTTCTCAGATTTTCACTCAGCTTTTCATTGAAGACCTGCCCATCACTTAACTCCAGGACCTGTTTTCTACAAGGTCAATTAAGTCTTTTGAAGGCTGTCTTAACCTTCAAAGCCAACGTTTAAAGAAATAGACAAGCAAAATGTTTCGTAGATTAATAGTAGCAAGAACGACTATGAAAAATTTATTAAAAAATCTCTGTTTGTCGAGAAAATAACCCTGTCCATATCTACTTACAGTATATGGCCATATACTGTAATTTCTGCCTTAACATGTTACCCTTTTATGATACTGCCAAAGAGGCCTTTTTAGGTCCCCTGGAAGCGTATAGCGAGGCCAGCACCCTAATTGCGTAACACACTATGTGCTATTATCATTTTGAAGCATATTGCTAATCTATTGCTCCATAAGTTTGAAAAATTGTATTTGCTCAATGGATGTTGTTCAACTGTCAAAATGAAACCCATTGATAATGATAATGTGTTACGCAATTACCCTGCTGGTTTGAGGTGGCGCTGGAAAAGAGTTCCTGGAAGGACTTTGGAGACCTTCGCCCAGCAGCGGAGCTATACCTACTGTAAGTAGATATGGCAAACCTTTGTGGCTTTTTTCAGGATATTTTTAGGTAGGATTACTATTAGGTAAAAAATGTGATGTGTGAATGAAAATCTCTATTCAAGCGTAACTCTTTCTCGAATTGGTTGATTATTATTTATTATATTTCAGCAAAACAAAGTTAGCAGTTATATTTATTAACTACTACTAGCTTCTGCCCGCGACTTCGTACGCGGATCCTGTTGGTTATGCCAGCGACAACGGGGTAGTCAAAATCGAAGATCTGAAACGTCTGATGTCGAATTCTAAGAACCCGGAGACTGGATAACAACGGGATGCGCGAGACGATTCGAGACGTCATTTTCAGGCAATAATGAACCAATAGGGTGGTAAACTTGGCCTTGTACTTTGAATGTTGGCATAAATGGGCCTTCTGAAATCTGTTTCGCAACAAAAGATGTCATTTGAAAGGCATTATTGTACGAACGTATGTTGTCCAAGAAATGTTTTGACTGTGATGGTCACCGATTAGCAGTGATCTTAATATTTCTGGAGGATTTTGTAATATTTCAATATGTACTTTCCCACCTGAGCAACACATACCGTTTGTTTCTTTTTGCTATTTAACAGCTTCACAAAAAGTAAAATTTTTAACCATACCTCCGATGGTGGAATATGTGGCGTAGTCAATCATAGGAGTATACGTAAATGCACTCCGTTCCTTATCAACCCAAGGAAGGTCGCCATGCCCTACGGCTATATCTTGAGACACATCCGATTCTTCAGATGATATCGACATTCTGTTCAGAGAATGTCGAAGTCGATCAGAATTCAAACGTTCGTTGCGCTCTTCTTAATCTGTCTCTTCATGCCGTACTCCAGCAATTCTTTCTTTCTCAGTTTCTGATTATGAATATTTTGTTGTGTGCTTGTTCGGAACAATGTATGATAATCTCACCGTATCAGCGGTCAGTCGCGCATCATATTCTTCACTGGTCTCTAGAGATCTGGATGTAGATGCGTAAATACGCTGAGAACGCAGGCGTGCTTCGCGATCCAAAGAGGTTTCCACGGAGCGAGTTGCAGCCTGATGTTCTCAAACTGCTCCCCTACCACGGGTGCCCAGACACAGGATCGTCTGGCCCATGTGCTGGTTTGGTCCCTGGGGTGGTCACGGCGTGCTATGTGTTCTGGTGCGCCGGTGATGGGGAGTACTCCCCAGCGGAGGGTCCGGTGACGGACAGCCGCGGCGGGTTCACGGATGAGTACTAACGCGTGCCCATGTTCCCGCCGTAAGCGGCAGAGGAGGACACAGTGGAGTTTTAGTGGGTTAGAGTCCCACATAACTGCACTATCTCCCCGTGGTAGTGCAGAATGCATGAGAATTTCTTGACGTTAAAAAAAAATGGGAGTTTTGGCCAGTAAAGTCAAATTTTCAATGATATACCATCGTCATCGAAAATCAGTCCTAAACTGTTACCGCCTTCACCGCGTGGAGGTGAAATTAGTGATAGCTTAGATTTCCACATCAGATGTTTCTGATCTTCGATTTTTATAAGTCAACAGGAAATGCCCATCAGACCGAATAACTTTTACTAAGACGTCATTCCTATATGTGTTATGGTGTAGCTGGGCTCTTGGAGTTCCCCATCAGGTGTTCCAGATCTTCAAATTTATTCTCTCAGCAGAAAATCCTCATCACGTGGAACAATTTTTGCTATGGTACCATTTTTGTATCTCTTATAGTTAAGCTGGTCTGTTTCGGTTCTGCATCAGGTGTTCAAGTTTCCAAGAAACATTATAGCCTGAATGTTGTCCAGCCATAATAACTATACAACAAAAAAAAATCATTCAAATCCGTCCAGTAGTTCCGAAGATCGGACGCGCAGGCCCGAGGCGTGTACGTACTCTGATAGAATACCTTAACAAATGTTCGCCGTGATTCTTTAAATTGACATAACTTTTTTATTTATGAACCGATTGACATGAAATAAACACTAAATGTTAAGTGAAGCCTACTACAATATATTAGTGAAAACCGCATCTAAATCGAATAAGCCGTTTCTGATTAGCGTGCACAAACAAACAGACAAACAGACAAACCGACAAACAGACAAACAGACAAAAAAAAAATTTATTACAATTTCGGGTTCGGCATCGATATAATAACAACCCCTGCTACTTTTTTTTTATATATTTCCATTGTACAGACACCACTTTTCTACAAATTTATTATATGTATAGACTACCCAAGTAGCAAAATTCTCCTATAGCAATTGACTTATAAGATTACACGTCTTATAGAAATCTAGTAGACGCATTAACTCAGGCCACTGATCCTGCTAAAGCATCTTCGAAGATAATTTGCACTACAAGTACTTTCGAGCCTATCATATAATTTTATAAATGTTAATAGGATTATTTTACACGACTCTTACTAGAGCGGTCAGTCAGGTTCAGTCTTATAAGTGCAAGTTATAGAAGTAATTAGCAAAGTGTGACTTTTGATCCGATAATCGCATTTAGTAAGATCGTTTTATCTTGTTAACGTCTTGTTTCATACTTCTATAAGACATGCACTTCCTATAAATGCCACAGATATAGCTGCTAGAGGTAAAGATATTATAGAACAAATTTATCTTAGTCGTGACCCTTAACGGATTTTTAGCACCAAGCTAGCATAGCCTGTGATTTTTATAAGTAAGATTCTACTTAAATGTGTTCTACATTTGCTATTATTAGAGTAATTGGCCATCTTGTGATTCGTTAGAGAAAGCTGGAACAATATAAATATGGATTTAAATAAATGGAGACGATTTAAGCGTAGTGGCGGTTATCGAATTTGCAACAACTTACAAGATTTGCTCATTACCGTATGGTTTAACTCACATTACCCACAGAACCCTAAAACTTAAATATGGTGGCGTAGGTATGTCATGTAAGCGTCTTAACTTTGATTAAAAAGTCATTTAAAGGTTCTGATAAATGCAACGTAATGGACGTGCCATTTTCGCCAGTTTCGACCATAAGTCGGATAGGTATTTATTAATTGACAAATAATGAAAATGTTAAATTTTGAAGGCGCATGAAGATATGTTTATTATCATCTAACACTTCATCAATAAAATTATTTTCGCAAGTTGAGTAGGCACTCCTTAGAAAACAGTTACACGGCAAATTATGTTACTTTTTATAATGACAGGCATTATTTTTGAAACCTTTTGAAAATAAAAAAGTATTCAATGTCACGCACCAGCACAGTACAATAAATTAACGAAAAAAGAAGGAATGATCGACTGAATGAATCTACTAATGGTATTACGCTGATCACTGTAGGATCAATTACTCTAGTAGCGGCACGCGCCAGATCATAAGAGGACCGAATCGCTTTTTAGATGCATTTACCGGATTTTTATAGGACAACTATATTTTGTTAAAGCACTTAATAAGGTAATTATAAAATCAAATAGCACTTTACCGGATTATAACAAAGCGACTATAGGGCGTAATAGTCCTATAAACTGCGCCCAAATACGGCTCTATAAACGTTTACAGGATATCTATAGGATTAAAAAATACGTGCTCCTAGGATAATTATAGGGCCACATTTTGCTACTTGGGTAAGATTAACATGAACGTCACAGATATAGCTTATGGAAAACAGTAATAATGACTGATCGTGGGTGGGTCGTTATTTAGGCAAGTCGCGAGGTGGCGCGGGCGTGGTGTTTAGTGAGTGGGTACCTAAGTGGCGATGCAATTAAAATACGCCTTTATCTTTTTAATGAAAATTAATCAGTAGATTAGGTACTTGCAGAGAGAGAGTTAATAATATTCTCATAAATACCAATCAAGTAAAATTATTGAGAATCAATGAGAAAGATCGCGGGGAAGACCTGGATGAGACTCGTGCAGACCAGGGAACCATAATACAAAAGGGCGGAGGCCTATACTCATCAGTGGATTGAAGAAGGCTGCCAATGATGATAATGAATTTTACAATCTGTGACTACAGTAACTCACACACTTGTTAAAATTCTAGGAAAATCTTCTACTTTTACAATATTTGTAAATAATTTGTAAATATGTGAGCACCTAATTCTATCTATCACATAATTGATTTACCTGTCATTGCTTCATTTTTAATTCTTTTTACCTTTTGTGATAGACTAATTTTATTCTAGGTGCATCGTCTTCACATATAATTATATTATGTATACAAAACTTTGTACAACATTTTAAAAGAGTAACGGTAGAGTTTCTTGCCCATTCTTCTCCATACGAAAACTACCTCTTGGAATGGGGCGACTAGAATCAATTCTATTTTATTGTAATCTTTGACGTTCGAAAGTGCCTTTAATGTGCCTATTTGAAATAAATGATTTGACTTTGAATGAGAGAAGGATTTCGAATGATCGATTAATGAGAACGTCCAACCTTGTAACATAAAAACTAATCTTTCAAACTATAAATTATATTTATAGAGAAATATTGTGTCGAAATCATATAATATGGTTTGTGGCGCGTTCTAAAGTAAACATGACCTTGTCATCCCAAGGGTTGAGTGATATCGATATTAATTACGATCGTTAGCTCATGGTCCAATGGCCAAAAATAGCAATTGGAAAACCAAAGGCCTACAGTTACTCGCTTCTTGGTAATCGCCGGCCATGGGACAGATGCCTAAGGTAACATATTCTTCCACCTCTATGCAGATTTTAAAATAAATGTTAGATTTATGAAAATGTCCTTTGATTAATCCGAAACCCAGTGAATCCGGACTTTCTTTAGTGGATAGGTAGGTTACATACCAAGTGTTGTGTTTGTTAATCAGTGTTGGTTTATTGGCGTGTGCTAGCTGGCATATGGCAAATAATTTAATGTTTTGTGTTTCGTAATGTTAATTACTTAGCATGCTATTGCATATAATCAAGTTCTTCTAACTGAACAAACAGCTGTGCTGCTGGGAGTTTGTTGCGCCACTTCTTCTTCCTTGCTAAAGCACTAGGAAGTGGTGAAGGGATGCGTTTTGTAGGACTGTCCACTGTCATGTAACTTTGACGTTCGAAATTTGAAATGTGCTGATTCTCAGCTTGCGGGGTAAAATAATTACACACTAACAGTAGGAATGGTTTTCATTTTGTCAGTTCAACAACATTCATTGCGTCATTTACGTTGTTGCTGACAAATTTTTGGGAAAATATGAAGCAATGGATTAGCAATATCCTTCAAAATGATTTAAATTGTGATTGGTAGTGTATTACGTAATCAGGGTGATGGTTTAAAAAAGTTACGTTTGTTTTATTTTATTTAGTCCTATTTATCAATTATTTTCATCTCACCCTGTAACTAACATGAGCCATCAGCATACGCGTACGCGTACGTGTTCCACGCGCGCCTCAATGAGATGTCAGCATCAAGGAAGGGGTCCCTTAGGGCCGAAGCCTGCCGGGTCAGCGGGATTGTCCGAAAGGGTTACCGCTGGCCCGGAACATAGAGGGCTAAGGAAGGAACACGGGCGGGTTTTAGTCAGTAAGAGTCTGACACTCCCTTCCGCTCCACGCGGCGCGGGAGGGGTCATTTGATGATTACCTATCCCCAAAAAAAAAGCCATCAGCATCTATTTGTGTGCTAAAAATAACATTGTAGATATCTAAGTATATCTAATGCAATCTCAAAACTGTCTGTCAACGTGTTGATGACCGCATTTCTCCAGGGAATCGTTCGTCGTAGGAGCCGCTACAAAAGGCCCAAATACTTTAGGCTTTTACGAAAATTATGAAACTTCTCACAAGGTTAAGTGACGCGTTTTATCTGTATGTTCTACAGAAATAAGTAAGCTTTTAGAACTTTACGGTCGCCAAGCGGATTGGTAATCTAATCGTAGATGGTATTTTAAACGCACAGAAAGATGGTGTTACTAATTCCTTTGGATCAAACTTAGATCAAAGATTAGTTCTTCAACACATTGTCGATGTGGCAATCTCTATAGTTACTTTCATTGCAAATTGTTTAATTTATTTTGTTTGACGAACCTCTTTACGACACCTAGTTCAAGTGCAAGAAAAGACTTTCGAAGGACCAAAAAATCATCCATCTTTAGTGACGTATCTTCTGTATTTTTTGCAGCCCTAGTAACGCTGATAAATTACTGCCTTCCACGTCAGTCATGATATATGGAGTGTAAACTATGCAATAGGTATAGTGGGTCTGCTATCGACGAGTGCCACTTCAGATATGGACGGCATCATAGCTTTGATTTCAGCCTTATCTCAAGCACGTATGTACTGCGAACTTTATTATAAGTAATGGATTTTTGGAAGCAAATACTTGAATGACGTTTGTTTTGTTTCAATGATCACTAGGAAAGCAGATACAGAGGAGTGGTGGCAGTGGTATTGGTCCCGACTTACCGAGTTGTATGTCGTGAATTCGAACCAAGCCAGGCACTTCAGCACTGCTCTCAAAACGGTGAAGGAAAAAATCGCAAGGAAACCGGCATGTCCTAGAACCAAAAATTCGAAGACATTTGACATCTACTAACCCACACTGGAACCATGTGGTGGATTACGGCCCACTCCACTCCACTCCACTCTCACGGCTTGTGACCCAGCAGAGGAACGTGATTATGCTGCTATGATAAGCTATAGCAGATACTTTCGTTCGGCAAATCGACACAGCACACTCGAAGACTCAGTAATCAGCATCATGGTAACGTCTACCATAAGCTAGAACCTAGAACAGCTAGTGATATTAAGCTACCATAAACAACATGACCATACTAAAACTTTTCCTATGAATCTACACCCTAATTGAAAAGGATATTAAAAAAGGAAAGGATATTGCTAATCACATTACTTCGTATGTTCGAAAAATGTGTCTGCTCAACAACGTAAATAACGCAATGAATTTTATTGAAAAAAAAAAAAATCTGCTGTTCCATACATTTTGACCGCGTAGGTATTGCATGTTTCTTTGAATCAGCTTGTTTATTTTATGATAACCGACGAAACGTTTTTTGGAATGCATGTAGAAGCCTCCTCGTGTAGCGCATTTTTACCCGACTGCGCGACGCAAAGGAGTGGTAATGTGTTCATCAGCCTATGTATGTATGTTTGTATGTTCCTTTGAAGCACTATACAGACCAAACGCCTGGGCCGATTTTTATGATTCACACGTCAATCGATTCCTCTTAGTCCGGCGAGTGTCACTAAAGACATGACGTTAGTGAAAATTCAATATGGCGACTACTATGTATGTAAGTATGTCTTCAAAAAAAATTTTTTTTCTCAAAACCTATCGAGTGGGGTATCAAAATAAAGGGCTTTAAAAGACGATTACAAAAATATAAACAACTTATATGGTTAAAAGTAATTCGAAGTGACAAATCGTAAAAAACACGTACCAAGAACTAAATCGTCAGCGAAATCTTTCACATTTAATTTTGTAAACTAAAAAGCTGGAAATAAAAAAAGTTATTTAAAAAAAATAAAAAACCCGACTGCGGTAAAAAACTTAAGTTAAAAGAACTGAAAAGCTAAAAACAAGCCCAATAAAAGTTGGAAGCAGGCGGGACCCATTTGAATTTGAAAATATAATAAAAATGGTATGGGTCCCGCCTGCTTCCAACTTTTATTGGGCTTGTTTTTAGCTTTTCAGTTCTTTTAACTTAAGTTTTTTACCGCAGTCGGGTTTTTTATTTTTTTTAATAACTTTTTGTTCCGCCAGTTACTCAACTGAACCTGAACGCTCGCGCTCGGCGCATCCTGGACATTCAGACCCAACACCTTATTTGACTGGCCAATTCTTCCCTTGCGGTGTCCGGAGTCCGGCATCAAGCAACCTGCTGTGTTTCGTCGATGCGTGGGAGTTCCAGTCTTGGGCACGCTCGTTCCCTCATAGACCTCATCAATCGCTTTCCATCAGGCGTGTTCGGGGTCAAGAGCGGGCCCACTCAGAAAAATAACACATTTCTACGGTACGGCGTCTAGAATCATGTACCTACTGAACCCATGGTAGCCGGTTGCGCGTCGTTGGCCCTACCACCCTGTATTTTGATAAAAGTGACGTCAATTAATTATTATTTAGAAGATTTTTAGGAGTTCTAGAGTCTTAAAATATAAATTTGTACCCAAAATAAAGTGGCTCAATGGAACTGTATCAGGTAGCCTTTTTGTTTTAACAAAATCAAATACACAAAGCTCTTTAATTAAAATTAACAAACAGGCCTCGACCGAGAGCTTGCTTCTTAATTACATTTATATTTGTTTAACAGAGAAAACCGTTTTTTGTTAAAATCATAATACTTATAGAAGGATTTAAAATTGTTTCCAATTACATGTCTGGCTCAGCCGGCTCTTGCTGTGGTCAAAGGGCTTAAGAGCCCATGGTCCTCTTGCACCACCAAATATTTCCTTCAAACAGGCGCGACACACGATAAAATCGCGGGCGACACAAAGGCACTGAAAGTCGCGCAACGAGCTGTGCCTTTGTGTCGCGCGCGATTATATCGTGTGTCGCGCCTGTTTGTAGGAGCCTTAACGCTAAACGAATTTAAAACATCGTTCTATGTCTCCCAATCGCTTGAAGATGGCAGAGACAGAATGATGTTTTAACTACGTTTAACGTTAAATGTATTATGTGATTTGTGCAAGTGGGCCTAAATGTTTAAATCAGTAAGGGTGACCATTAGGGGTGGGTTGTTAACTATCGTCAATATTTTTATGTTCCGGTACAAGTGAGCACTCATTCTCTTCTCACTTACATAGACATAAGTACGTCAACATCAAAGACAATAAAACCACCCTCTCCTGAATATGGCATGGGGCAAAAGAGACTGTACTTACTGAGCAGTGGGCAGAACAAACCTGCCAATGTTGATATGACAGATGAGTACCCAGTAACCAGTAAGACTTGGTGCCATAATAAATACATTTATTTTTATAAATACACACTAGCTGCGCCCCGCTGTTTCACCCGCGTAAATGTCGATTCCGTGGAAATATCGGGATAAAAAGTAGCCTATATGTTAATCCAGGGTGTCAGCTACCTTCATACAAAATTTTATCAAAATTGGTCTAGCCGTTTGAACGTCAAGAAGTAACAAACATATAAACACACACACACACCCCCGCTAACTTTCGCCTTTATAATATTAGTGTGATTGACATTGATAAATTTTACATATACAGTGACATGAATAATTATATACCTATACTTTGTAAAATATTATATTATTTTAATGATTGCGTGAAAACTATTGTGGGTTAATTTTCTTTTTCTTTATTTTTTCTCAGATAGTTTTAGTCATGGTCTGGCAGTTTGAGTAATATAAGCGGCCTACCCAAATGTCCTTTATTTGGTATTGTTCGTCGAATCGTTGAGCTCCTTAAGTTTTCAGTTGAGCTGCATAATTACTGACAAATGCGTGCACTGACTGGACAGGTCCACTCAATCTGTGTGGTTCTTTCCTCAAAATACCATTTCAGACACCAATCTACATGGTCTTCACATGATCTGACCAAGATTATGTCTGTACTTTAAAAGAGACTGTGACCTCTGAGTTTGTTTCGGCCTTTCTTCTCAGAGTAGTCAGATAGGAAACGCCGACCTCATCTCCTTTTTAATTAAAAATATGATTGACATGTAAAAGTGTTTGTAAAACCTACTTACAGAAATAAAGTCATGTATTGTTATTAGAGCATGCAGGGGTGGGCCCCGTGGTGAAAGAAATCATCGTGGGGAAACCGGCATGTCAAAAAATTAAAAGACATGACTATGACATCTATCAACGAGCTCTGGGCCCGCGTGGTGGATTACGGTCCACTCCCTCTCACAGAGAGGAGGCCTGTGTCCCAGCAGTGGGAACCTTATAGGCTGATCATGCTTATGCTATTATTAGTACAGCCCAGTGCCTTTCTATATATTTATCGTTAAAAGCCGGCCATTGAAAACGGCCTGGTAAATGGTAAGGAACGGAGAAGCTGGCAACAATCGATCTTCCAAAACATTGGAATCGGAATCGCTCTTCAAAACCTGACGACGCGAAAGAAGTACTCCAAGAGATTCATTTTAAGTAAATGTCAGTGACTAATGTAGCGTGGCTTTGAAAACTATGAGCTAAGTGAGCAATCTTAAGGCGCCACCCAAACGTAGGACAACGTAAAACGGTCAGTTTTTTTGTCGCACAGATAGGCGTATTGGTAGATATTACAAGACAGAAAAAAAAAATGTCAAATGTTCAAAGAAAAGAGATGTCCGAAAATATTTCATAAAAAAAAAATAGAATCGTGCTATAACAATAGTAAAACAGAGCTCAAAAAAAATTGAGCATTATCTATCTTAATTGAAATAGTTTATTGAAATAATTGATTTACATAAATACATTTACAAATTATTGCCTTAAAGTAGTGGTAAGTATGAAATAGTTGGATTCCACCTGAACTATAATAACTATATTTTATCTAATGATAATAAAGGGAATTCAATCAACTCATATTAACAACTAATACTTACTAACTAACTATGTAATTAGTGTTGTACCATTTTAATTAACTATAAATAAATAATAACTAACGCCTTAAATAAGTTATATAAAAGTGTTCTCAGAAAATATGCAAATAAGAATCTAAGTTCTAACTTAATAAAATGGCATTACTCAGAAGTCTCAGTGCTAGTTCGATAAGTATAAAGACAATTTAGTAGTTTTTTTTTTGAAGACAAAGTAGGTAGGTATTTCTTATAATAATTTTTTTGGTCCTTCGATCCACAATGTCTATTTTTAGATTGTTTTGTAAGTAATTAAATAAAGTTTTTTTGCCATTTCAAAAGCTCTAGTTTACAATAACAGATCCTGGCTCGTATATTCTCTTGAATAACATTGAAGCCTTTGTGAAAAATTACTTGAATTTTGTCAACAAACTACATACAGTATATGTATTAAAAATATACTTACCTAGTATTAGAAAATAATGAAGTATTAAAAATTTTAAATGGATTGGATTTTTCTATAGCCATAGCTGGCTGTATTATTTTGGTTTCGGCAAACATATTCAAAGTTATTTTTTTTTTTAATTCTGAATTTTGGCACTGAAAACACCAAGACATCATAAACTTACCTTCCCTCCAAAAACGTATCCCAGTTCCAGCGCAACCAACTGAGCTACTTCTTCACCACCTTCCACCTCTACGGTCCACTCGTTCACAAATTCTTTCGCATGCTCCAACCCGTTATGCACTCCTTGGTACCCATAGTGCCTTGGTACCCACAATTTGGGCTCATTAGGATACCATGACAAAACCGAAGTAAACAAACTGGCAATTAGAAGAGAAAAGAGCGTCATTTATACGTTATTATGGTGTATTTATTTGTATTGGTATGTATTTGTGATGGCTGATGGGAGTTCGAGCGAGGTCGGTGTCCAAACAAACACTAACGGTCGGCAGACAACACGAGAGGAAAAGTGTGATTTTTCCCAAGCGGCGCGGCGGTATACTCGACTGTTGTAGCTAGATTATATAAGGCATCACATAGCGCTTTTCACATTTTATATTTTGTTAGATATTTATTTAGATATTATTTTGGTTTTATTCGGTTTTCGTTTTTTTAAGAAGTGTTTCGTATTCCGAAATAATTTTTCATTTAAAAATGTAACAACAACTTTGATCCAGAAAACATTATATAAGTATACAGCCAAATTATAATACTAAATATTGACCAGCAAATAGTACCATTTTTCAATACGAAAAAAAAACCGAACATTTCCATCAGTCGGGTATACCCGTTTCAGTCATTACTATAGTGGCCGCTAAACACACAGACAGATAACTGAAATCGCGATATATTTGAACTATATATCTAACTATCTATTTAATTAAGTCGAGTATCGAGCTTCAAATCAATAGAATTTCATAACAGCTTTTTTCTAATCTATGGTCGGGATATAACATAGATTGCAGCTCATAGCTTTACGTAGTAAAGCTACGTAAGCTCAAAACTAAATATTTCATTTTTAGTGCGTGTTTTTTGGTGTAATCTCATAGTATTTTTTTTATTATAATAAAATGTAACAAGGATCCTACTAGATCTAGACCTGCGGGGTAATTGCGTAACACACTAACAGTAATTCCTACTGGTTTTCATTTTGACAGTTCAACAACATTCATTCCGTTATTTACGTTGTTGAGCAGACAAAGTTTTCGAACATACTTAAGAAGCAATTAGATTAGCAATATCCTTCAAAATTATTCAGTTTCTGATTGGCTCATACCTTACCTAGGTCTTATTCGTACAAAATTATTCAGTTTCTGATTGGCTCATACCTTACCTAGGTCTTATTCGTACAAAATTATTCAGTTTCTGATTGGCTCATACCTTACCTAGGTCTTATTCGTACAAAATTATTCAGTTTCTGATTGGCTCATACCTTACCTAGGTCTTATTCGTACAAAATTATTCAGTTTCTGATTGGCTCATACCTTACCTAGGTCTTATTCGTACAAAATTATTCAGTTTCTGATTGGCTCATACCTTACCTAGGTCTTATTCGTACAAAATTATTCAGTTTCTGATTGGCTCATACCTTACCTAGGTCTTATTCGTACAAAATTATTCAGTTTCTGATTGGCTCATACCTTACCTAGGTCTTATTCGTACAAAATTATTCAGTTTCTGATTGGCTCATACCTTACCTAGGTCTTATTCGTACAAAATTATTCAGATTCTGATTGGCTCATACCTTACCTAGGTCTTATTCGTACAAAATTATTCAGATTCTGATTGGCTCATACCTTACCTAGGTCTTATTCGTACAAAATTATTCAGATTCTGATTGGCTCATACCTTACCTAGGTCTTATTCGTACAAAATTATTCAGATTCTGATTGGCTCATACCTTACCTAGGTCTTATTCGTACAAAATTATTCAGATTCTGATTGGCTCGTACCTTACCTAGGTCTTATTCGTACAAAATTATTCAGATTCTGATTGGCTCATACCTTACCTAGGTCTTATTCGTACAAAATTATTCAGATTCTGATTGGCTCATACCTTACCTAGGTCTTATTCGTACAAAATTATTCAGATTCTGATTGGCTCATACCTTACCTAGGTCTTATTCGTACAAAATTATTCAGATTCTGATTGGCTCATACCTTACCTAGGTCTTATTCGTACAAAAATACCAATGACTCTTGTCGCAGCCAACAGCCAACTAGATAAGGAGCTTACAGGACCTAATATTTTTGATACGACAGATAAAATTCATGAAAATACCTCTAAAAACTTTATTTTTACAATAAAAACCATACTAACATACATTATAATCGTGTTTTAATTTTTTAGTCCAAAGAATAGATTTTTGTAAATAGATAATTGCTTCATATTTTGCAATAAATTACCAGGTGTCATCGCGCTTCTTTTTCTTTTCTATGCAGACAAAGACCGCGTTTTAGGTCATGTAGTCGCCTTAAATTAGCCGTTTAGTAAACCGCCTGGCCTTTAGAAGTAGTGCTCGCTTCGCTTCGCTCTCCCGGCTCGCACGCGGTTGATCAAAGAACGATTTGGTCGGTCGGTGCCCTGGCTTAGTTACTGCGATTGGTTGGAAGTTGGAAGTATGTACTTCCAACCTAAACTATAATCGAATATGATTCAGGCCGTTAGTTGAACGGCCGCCGGTTTAGTTAAAAGGCTAGGCGGTTAACTAAACGGCTAATTAAACCAGTTGGCTGCGACAACTCCATAGTTTGATTTGTATCAAGATTAATTTCCCATGTAAATATCGTATAAGTTTAAGTATTTTTTTAATCGTCTTAGAAATAAAACACGCGCGGTGTCGGTTACGGTAACAGTGTCGCGAGTTCAATGGTTTTTTCCCATTTCAAAAAATGCCCAACGCGGCTAAAGAAGTTTTCACTTCAAAAAGAAAAATATATATTTTTTTTTTATGGATAATGTCAGTAGGTTCAGTTTACAAGACATTACCTACAACAGAAATAGACGCATTAACCACCACGACATCGAATAAGAATATAACGACGCTTGCAAATGAACTATTTTATGAGCAGAGGAGGTAGTTAAACACTAATTCCTGGTCATTAATCTTAGGGGCACGAGATCCATTTGCCCCACGCTCTGGTTTATATTAAGATGTCTTTATGTACTTGGTATTGCGTTGATTCTAGAACAAATTAAGCAGCAAATTTTTCTATTATGTGGTCATCATCTCATTTGCCGAGCCCATTCCCAATTAAGTTGGGGTCGGCTTCCAGTCTAACCGGTGCATCTAAATACCAGTATTTTACATGGAGCAACTGCCTATCTGACCTCCACAGCCCAGTTACTGCGTAACCCGGTACCACTTAGTAAGACTGGTTGTCAGACTTTTGGGTGGTTTTACAAAGAAGTTAAAATAAAATTTTTGGGATGTATGAAGAAGCCTCCTCGTGTAGCGCAGTTTGTTCCGCCAGATACTCAACTGAACCGAGCGCTCGGCGCATCCTGGACAGTCACACCCAACACCTTATTTGACTGGCAAATTCTTCCCTTGCGGTGGTAGGGCTAACGCCCGCCTGGTTTGCAACCACCCTCCCACCGGAGTCCGGCGTCAAGCAGCCTGCTGTGTTTCGTCGTTGCGTGGGAGTTCCAGTGCCTTAGGGAATTTGAGAGTTGGCAGTTGCGTTGTCCAAGGCTAGTCGCAGCCCAGGAGTGAACGTCGTCATGGCAACTCACTTTGGAGGGTAGCGGGATCCGAAGCACGGTCTTGCCGTTGGCCGACCGCAGGAAGTTGGGGGCCCAACTAGCACGCCAGCCACGTGTGAAAGGCTGCCCCGCCACCTCGCGAAAAATCCCGAAATGTTCCGCCGTGCCAGTCGGCGACTGGAAGGGAGGACCCGGCGGGCATCTTTGGGGGGGTTCGGGCGTCCCCGCAGTCTCCAGGTGAGTTTCCTTTTTTGTCAAACTTTGCTCCTGGGAGCTGTTTTAGTAAATTGGACTCGCCTCGCTTTTTCCTGAATTCCCTAGAAACTCTAAACCTTATGAAGCGTAAAAATAAAAGGAATGAATTTAAACAACGGCGGCACTTCCTCCCACTAAAAGTGCATTTCACTAACATCCGTGGATTGCACTCAAATATCAATTCGGTCCATCACCACCTTGAGACCGAGAAGCCGCATTTGTTTCTTTTGACGGAGTCGAAGATAGCGACCCCGTTAGACGTGGCGTACCTCAACTACCCAGGATACTCATTTGAACATAAGTTTAAGAAGCAGGCTGGGGTCTGTGTGTACGTCCGCGATGACATATGCTGTCAACGTCTCCGCTGCTATGAGGTAGCGGGTTTCTCCACTCTGTGGCTACTGGTGGACACAGGCTCCCTGAAAACCATCTATGTCGGTGTTTATAGGTCGCACAGCGGTGATCAGGAGACGACAAGACTTTTCGAACATCTTTCGGAGGCAGCCGAATTGGCTCAACAGAAATATCCTACAGCGGGGCTTGTCTTTCTGGGGGATTTTAATGCCCATCATAAGGAATGGTTGTTCCCGTATCAGAAAACTGACCATGCTGGAAGAGAGGCGCGTAAGTTTGCGATATCGCTAGATCTCCACCAGCTGGTTGGCCAAGCTACCCGCGTTCCGGATGTTGACAGCCACACACCTAATTGCTTAGACCTTCTGCTGACTACAGATCCAGACAGGCACTCTGTATCGGTCTGGGGTCCGCTCGGATCGTCTGACCATTGTCTGGTGAAATCCGTGTCTTCCTGTTCTCCGCCTGATTTAAGCCCTAGAGGCACGAGGCGGGTATGGAAGTACGGGTCAGCAGACTGGGATGAGATGCGGCATTTCTTTGCATCTTACCCATGGCGGCAGACTTGCTTCTCTTCGCGCAACTCTTCCGACTGCGCTGACGCAATTGTTGACGTGATACGTCAGGGAATGGAATATTTTATCCCATTCTCAGACGTGTCAGTTGGCTGCGAGGCCCAGCCCTGGTACAGCGCGTCTTGTGCGCAAGCCGATTTGCTCAAAGAGCAGGCATACCTCGCCTGGGCTTCGGCCCGCAGTGACAAGTGCAACAGTCAAGGTGCTCGCGCAATGAAAAGAGCTTACAATTCTGCCGCCAAGGATTGCAAACGGGTCTTACGGAAGGCGCGTTTCGACCATGTTGGACGAATTGGGGCCAAACTGTCGTCTTACCCTTCGGGTAGCAAGGAGTTCTGGTCCCTGTCAAAATCGGTCGAGACGAACTTCTGTCGTCCTACGCTGCCTCCTATGCTGAAGCCTGATGGAACGCTGGCTCATACCGCGCAAGAGAAGGCAAATTTATTTGCCTCCATCTTTGCCGAAAATTCACGCCTTGATACGGCCTCTAACATACCACCTAACATACCTCACTGTGGCTCCGCAATGCCGGAGATCTCGATCCATCTCAAAGAGATCCGTAAGGCCCTTAGCAGTCTAGACGTGAATAAAGCCAGCGGACCTGACGGAATACCCGCAAAAGTCCTGAAGAGCTGTGCTCCAGAGTTGTCTCCTGTCTTGACGCGCTTGTTTCGCCTCTCTCTAAAAACCGGAGTGGTACCGCGATCCTGGAAGCTTGCTAATGTGCAGCCGGTGCCCAAAAAGGGTAACCGTGCCGATCCTGTCAACTATAGACCGAATGGCCATAACCTCCATACTGTGCAAAGTGATGGAAAGGGTACTTAACAATAAGCTGCTGGCATACCTCGAAGACAATGAGCTCCTCAGTGACCACCAGTATGGTTTCCGTCGTGGTCGTTCAACTGGGGATCTTCTTGTGTATGTTACGCATTGCTGGGGCGAGGCCATTGAGAGACACGGCGAAGCCCTTGCTGTGTCGCTTGATATCTCAAAGGCCTTTGACAGGGTCTGGCACGCCAGTCTGTTGGGTAAGCTTCCTGCATTCGGCATCTCTGCTGACTTTTGCAACTGGATTTCTGACTTCCTGAGTGATCGATCGATCAGAGTGGTCATAGATGGCTGCTCATCGGAACATATGGCCATTGATGCCGGTGTTCCTCAGGAGTCTGTTCTTTCCGCGACTTTATTTCTACTGCACATCAACGACCTATTACAGCTTGGTGCAATTGGGTACGCAGATGACAGCACAGTCGCAGAAAGATACCTGTCCAGTGCAAGAGCCAGCAGAGAGGAAACAGCTACTCTTAGAGAGGCCATGGTAGAGCGAATGAATTCGTCATTAAATCTCGTTTCCCAGTGGGGCGACGATAATCTGGTCAAATTCAATGCTCAGAAAACACAGGCATGTCTTTTCACTGCAAAAAGGAGCCAGTTCCAGTTATGTCCTACTTTCCGAGGTGCATCTGTACCGGTTACCGACCGCCTACAGCTTTTGGGCATGGAGTTGACATCTGATCTCAACTTCGGCTCAACCATCGAGTCAAAAGCTCAGACTGCAGCCAAGAAGCTGGGCATCCTAAATAAGGTGAAGCGATACTTCACATCAGGACAGCTTTTAAGTCTGTACAAAGCACAGGTCCGTTCCTGTATGGAGTATTGCAGCCACTTGTGGGATGGCTCAGCAAAATACCAGCTTGCTGCACTTGACTCGGTGGAACGCAGAGCTAAAAGGCTTATAGGCGACGAGTCGTTGGTAGCTACGCTCCACAGCCTAGCTCATCGGCGTAATGTTGCTTGCCTGTCGATCTTCTACAGATTGTACTTCGGAGAGTGTGCGCAGGAGCTCCATGACCTGATCCCACCATCGCCCTTCTACCACCGGACAACAAGACGTACTGCAGCGTACCATCCGCACTTGGTTGATATCCCCACGAGTCGTACTCAGCGCTTCTCCTCCACTTTTATTATGCGCACAGCCAAAGTGTGGAACTCTCTGCCGGCATCTGTGTTCCCGCCCCCATTTAACCCGTCTGCCTTCAAAGCAAGAGTGAACAGGCATCTTCTGGGCACGCTCGTTCCATCATAGACCTCATCTATCGCTTACCATCAGGCGTGATCGGGGTCAAGAGCGGGGCCCATTTAGTAATAAAAAAAAAAAAAAATACTTTATTTACCATTCTTCTTTGACTCAAATTTTATCCGACCAGGAATGTAGCCATCTGGACAGATCTATCATTGGCCTTGTTTAAATCCTGCAAGACATGATAGGCAGGAGAGGAGATGAGGCATATCCCGTGAATATGAGGGTATCCCCCTTCTTAAGAAACGTTGTATAGCGTCTGTATAGTTACACAACGCTTTATCTTTTCTCGAAAGTCAAAATTACTGACGATTGAAAGAGAGAAATCGGTGTGTAACTATTCATCTGATATAATACGTTTATTAAGAAAGACTAAGCGTCAGCTCACACCGAGACGCGACGCGACGCGCAGTTTTCAAGATAGAAATACAATATTACAGACCTATCTACTACACAAAAAGGTACACGATTCAGTGAGCTACGCAGCGCCGCCGCGCGGCACAGCGCGGCGTAGCTCGACGTAGTGAACCCTGCATTGTACCTTTTAGTGTAGTAGATAAGGTCTGTAATTGTATTTCTATTTTGAAAACTGCGCGTCGCGTCGCGTCTCGGTGTGAACTGACCCTAAAGCGTACCCGGATAAACACGTGTTTGTTCTGGAGCGCTTTCAATTAAAAACGTTCAACGCCCTATCAATCAAAGTAAATAAAAAAATTACATCAAACGGAATCCAGATTATGTACCAGGATATTATAAATACATGTTATGTGTTTATTGCACAAGCGGCAGTGTGTCAGTAGATCGATTGATCGTGGCCGTGAGCCGTCGTCGGCTCCCGCGCATGGATACCGTAAACAAACACTTTACAGACAATTACAGATAAACTGATGTGGCCACGAATGTTGTAGAAAAGATCTTTGTTTTTTTTGAATAAAATCTACTTAATTTTATATGAAGTTATTAAGTTATTTTTAGTAAGTTTTTTTTAGTTCCTTTTAAAAAAAAATTGCTCTAGAGGCATTATTCAGGAAGAAAATATGGGAATACATTTGGAGAATCGCACGGCAATAATTTTCACGGTAGCCCACGCTGGACCACGGTTCATATACCTATTGAATTTGTTTTTTGCTGGCCTAACGTAATGTGAAATTTCAATAGAATAAGAGGCAGCTTATACTGGTTACGTTACATCTCTACATGAACTTATGAAAAGGCGCTTCTTTGAATAACAAAGATATTTGTCTGTTATGAAAATCCGTTTTTCCTAATAATTTCACGTTTGATGGTTATACTAACGATAACTCACGGAATCGTCCGTGACGGCCAAAATACTCGAACGTCTTATATCCATCTTATATCTACCCTGCACGCACTGGAGGCGCTATTTCGGGACTATTACTAACTACTAGATACATCGGTGCTCAAACTTTTGTATATCCACATTTTTTTTTTTCGCCTACCTGTGCCAAAAAAAACTTATTATACCTAGTTTGATATGTTTACAATTCCTGAAATCCGAAAGTCTGACAATGAGTCTTACCAATGGGTCTTACCCATTTGTGGAGGTCAGATAGGCAGTCGCTCCACGTAAAATACCGGTATTCAGCTGCATCAGGTTAGACTGTAGACTGGAAGCCGACCTCAACATAGTTGGGAAAAGCTAGGCAGATGATGATGTTTACAATTCATTATAGCTAGAAATCCAGAAGATTATTTTTTTCGTATTGGCCTAATATTGACAAAGTGACCAACCGATCGTTCTATAAAAATCTCCCTGGGAAAACTTAGATGAAGGGAGCTGTCAATAGTGTTATAGTCCGCGCGGAACTAGTTGGCCGCGCCTCGGGTGGGGACGGGGGTGAGGGCAGCGGGGTTGCCTATTGTTGCAACGCACGTACTGAGTCATGACTAAGCGCCCCCGCCCCTCCGTCCCACCGCTCACATACCTAAGGCGCGTCCAACTAGTTCCGCGCGGACTATAGTCCAGGGACCTCACACTGACACGTCACAAAAGTTTTTACAGTGAGATTTTTACAAAATAGATCGCTTGAAAAGTAAAAGTCTACATTATCTAAGTAACAAACAAAAAGAAAATAAAATGAAACATGTATCTGCAATAAACTTCACCCCGGTGAGTTGATACTCTTTTACAACTGCTACTCTATGTTCATATTACTTTTTTTATTGCGTAATGGGTCAACTCTTGACCTCGATCTCGCCTGGTAGAAAGCGACGGATGAGGTCTATGATGGAACGAGCAAGCCCAGAAGATGCTTATTCACTCTTGCTTTGAAGGCTGACGGGTTACACGTGGAAACACAGACGCTGGCAGAGAGTTCAACACTGCCCGTGCGCATAATAAATGTGGAGGAGAAGCGCTAAGTACGACTAGTCGGTATATCGACCTTAACATTACTTGTGAACTACGTCATACCGATGTTAACACTTCGGCCATAATTAAGAGGAAATGAGGTCGGAGAGACTTTGAAAAAGCCTAAGTAAAAAGTCATAATTCGAGTTTTGGCTCTCGCCTATTTTCTCCAATAATAATGGACCAATTACCTAATGCTCAAAATTGCCGCTGTCAACAGAGGCCTAGTATACAAATTTGACAACTATTAAATGAAATAACTTTTAAATTGGTCCAATATTGGAGGAGAAAATAGGCGAGAGCCAAACCTCGAATTATAACTTTTTACTTAGGCTTTTTCAAAGTCTACTCCTACTAACTATTTTTGGCACAATTCTTCTTCCGCCGTGTTATATGAAATATTATATTTTGTTGAAAACAAACGAAAGTTTACTAAAACTTTATTGGCTTCTTCATAAACTTACTGTCAAACTTTTTTTATTTATCAAATATTGGTATACGTTCTATTTCAACATTACTTTTTCAGGTTTCAGGCGTGGCCGTGGGTTTCAATTATGTATTATGTTCTAGCTCCACTTTACTTTTCTTAACTTTGGCCTAAAATTACCTTTATCAATTACCACAGAATACAATATAATCTACTAGCTTCTGACCGCGACTTCGCCCGCGTGAAATTTTGGCTTCCGACCCACCGCATCGTAACGCATCGCCTGCCCGCGCTATTGCTTCGTTTTTGTTTAGCGCTCTTTCTGACTTTATTTTAATTTCCTAAGGGTCCTTGCGTGATGTTAAATAGCCTATAGACTATCAAATGCAACAATATTTTTTCAAATCCGACTGACAGTTCCGGAGATTAGCGCGTTCAAACAAACAAACTCTTCAGCTTTATTATTATATAGATAGTTAGACAGATATTGGCTTCTATTAAAGAAAGCTTTGCATATCTAAAATTCTAAATAATTGTCACATTGTTCAATTTCTTCACGGGACGTGACATGACGACAGACGACGATGACATGACGATGACAGAAGGCGCAGGGCCCCGATTCACCACTATTTTCAGAATTCCACTGAATGCTACTGTTTACTAAATTATGGTTATGTAAAGTGAACAAATATGGCGCATTATTTATGCAACGAGGAAAATTATATCATATTATTTCGTGATAGCCGAACTTATAGGAAGTCGTGTATGCGAACATACGTACAACTATAACTTTGGCTATCACTGCTCAAACGCATATCCGCGGCGCGCGCGCAGCCACAGTCGCGATGCGCTCGCCGCTCGCACCCGCGGCCTGTGCCGCCTTACTTCTGCTCTGGCCTGCCTCCCTGGTACTCTGCTATCAGGACGAGAGAGGATACCAAGCAGAGGACGCATATTACGACGATGTGTTAGACGTGTGAGTGATTCATGTGCTGCTAGTAATTCTGTGAAGCTGCTCATCTCCAGTGATCTTCAGTGATTTTTTTATTATAATTATTTCTGTCATACGTATCGGTTGGTTGGCGGAAGTGAAGCTCGTAAAATGGTTGCTCCAAATAAATTTATTTCTGTGGATGAATAATGACGATATCATGTTTCGACGCAAAGTTAATTCTGAAAACATCTGAAACAAGGAATAATTAATTATAATTCAAAGCGCAAGTTTATGATTAATTACGATACGGCTACAAGGGAAAAAATTGGGTTCGAATTAGCACAATCCCATTAACCCATAGGTAAAATGTTTCATTAATTCCAAAGCTTTCTAGAGTGACAGCTTCACTTACAAAACAACTGAACGAATCAATAAAGGAATTGTGACCCAGAGTCCACATTTCCTTTGATTACTTCAATTAATTTATGAATCAGATGCATTGCCCCGTTTAAAAACCAAAGTGCGTGGGTTCAACGACTGCTACTGAATGGAGTACACTGCACTTGCACCATCATAATATATGAAGTATTACACCACAACGTTATTGCACATGGTATTAATAGTCCAGTGTAAGAACCCATTGGAGTGTTCTTGGAAAGCTTAGGGCAAAGTTTAGATACTTATATACTGGTGATGTGACCGAGGCTAAAGCACTTGAGTTGACTAATGTTCTGAGTATTGAGCTTGTTTATATGGTAATTGATATTGGAAAGGTTGCTTAGCGTCTTCTTATATCTAAATAAAAAATCCATTTTAACCACATGGATTTTTCCACTGTAGGACCAACAAATGACAGAAAGCTTACAAAAGGCCAAAAAGGGTATTGTGTAGGTAAAGAGGCTATTTAGTCACAAAGCTGTGTAAAACTTTAGTTATTGAGCATTTCATCAAATAGTGGACTTTTTGCAATAATGATGAACACTGTACTCAGGCTGCGGTTTGACCACGCATAGTTAAAAATTCTATCCACTCTATAGTTTCATTAGGTTAAAAGCTTTATGTGATGCTGCTGTGCTATATGTGCACCATGAACATACCCTAATAGTTTATTAATTGACCAAGGCTTGTCTTAGTGACGTTTCACGCCAATTTATGGGGGCAATGCAGATAGCTCTGGTATATTATGTCAGCCTGGTCACACATTGACACTCTAATTATTCTAATTAAGGTCAAAACTAGACTAGTTGCTCGGCTAATCTAGATATTTAACTCCTTTAGGTAACGCCAGAGCACTCATAGCAGCACTGATAACAAGAATGACATTTTTTTTATCCCAAACTTAACTTTTAAAAATCCTAATTGATATCCAAGAGCTTGATGATGGTAGTAGATATAATCATATTTCTTTGGATATCAATTAGGCTGTAAAAACGAAGACCGAAGTAATATTCGTGGTCATTTAAGACGAAGAATTATGTACCTATATGTATACGCTACGACGATAAAATGACAAAATTAATTAGACAATACTAATATTATAAATTCGAAAGTAACTCTGTCTGTCTGTCTGTATGTTACCTTTTCACGCCTAAACCACTGAACGAGTTTCGATAAAATTTGGCAGAGAGATAGATTGCATCCCGGGGAAGGACATAGGATAGTTTTTATCAACATACCTCGCGGGCGAAGCCGCGGGCGAAAACTAGTGGACTATATTATATTGGACTTTGCTTGCATACCCTGAAACTGGATCAAGATGTCAAGTGTTTTAGTTTATAATGTTAGTGATATTTATAGAGAACGAGCAGACAGACCAATCCCGCGGTAGACGAAACCTCAGTCTGGCATTTTTTGTCACCTTTTTGTCTTTACTAAATTCCACCATCACCTGCCTAGCCTTTTCCCAACTATGTTGGGGTCGGCTTCCAGTCTAACCGGATGCAGCTAAATACCAGTATTTTACATGGAGCGACTGCCTATCTGACCTCCACAACCCAGTTATTGGGTAATACGATACCCCTTGGTTGGTTTGTCTTTACTAAATTATAATGTTGAATATGAATATGATTACCTAAACTAAAAACACAAGTAAGCAAGAAGTTCCAAAGGACCATTACAATCTTAAACTATCACAATCATTATCCATGTCACGTGGATAATAACCCCTAACCTTTAGCGAGCTATTGGATTGGAGTTATAGTAAAAAAAAATTTAATTCATTCTAATATTATAAATTCGAAAGTAACTCTGTCTGTCTGCATGTTACCTTTTCACGCCTAAACCATTGAACGGATTTCGATAAAATTTGGCAGAGAGGTAGATTGCATCCCGGGGAAGGACAGGATAGTTTTATCCCGATATTCCCATGGAATCAAAACTTACGCGGGTGAAACCGCGGGGCGCTGCTAGTTATTAATAATTTAAAATTAACTATTCGTATTTTTTCTCATGTAACAGATACTCCTGATCGAATTAAAATAATTGTATTTAAGAAGAGAAGTTGGAAAGGAATAAAAAGGTTGTTTGTTACGTTACGAGGATAAAACGCTCCAATTTTAATAAAAAAACAAAAAACTTAATGAACTTGTTTTTTCTATGAAAAAACGCTAAAAAAGAAACAAAAAGGCCTTACAGACAACCTAGTAGCTATAATTATACATCATACTAATATGGCGAAAGTGTGTTTGTTTGTTTGTAACACTATCACGATAAAACAGCTGAACGGATTTAGATGAAATTTGGCGCATGCATACCATGACCTGGAGAAGGACATAGGCTATTTTTCATCTTGGATCGCAGACAAAGTCGCAGGCAACAGCTAGTTTTGTCATAATATAAATCATCTTTGTTTGACACAGACATTAAACTTCGGGGGAACAACAAAGAAACTTTATCTTATCGTTTTATGTTCTACAAAGTCGTTTGGGATGCTGATTAGCTCATTAATGAATAATAATGACCTAATTATTGTTGACATGCGTGTGAAGGAGATTAGGGACTACAAATCGTAATTGACAAGGTTGACGAAGTTGGGTTAAATGGTACGTTTTTAACATAAACCACCGATGTGGAATGCCTATTAATAAATAGTCTTGTTATTTTAATAAATAATTATGAGGTTAGCTTAGTAAGTATTTATTTACCACAGATGTAGATACACCAAGATAACGCAAGAGCAACTACTTCGCGAGCCACAAATCGCACCAGCTTACGTACAAAAATCGTAAGCCGCCTGTCCTGGGTGAGCGTGTGACTTGTGAGTGCTGGCGCTAGGCCCCGGGTGTGGCCAATTGAAGAAATTTCACGCGGACGACGTCGCGGGCAGAAGATAGTAGATAATAATCCTCATTGTGGGTCGAACCTTTTCCTAATTAAGTACCGGACAAATTCAAAGCTCGACTTAGCTAAGATTTTTTTTTTTTTTTTTTTTAATCGTTTCCCCACACTAGGAATTTCCCCGCTGTACCGTATGCACCATTGACCTGCTTGTGGGTGCGTTTACAAACATTTAAAGTCACATACACAAACAGCCAGACCCGGAACAACTACCTACTTGTAGGTCATACAAATATTTGTTCCGTGCGGGAATCGAACCCACGACACGCAGCGCAGAAGCCACTGCGCCAACCGTGCCGTCCGTAATTAAAGCATGTCTTAGCAGAAGTCGAGTTTCCCATGTAACCTTTAAACCTAACGCAAAAATATCATCAAGGTAAGGTTCTATTTGTGAAATATCTAAATTAAATGATGCATCATAAAAACTCACACAGACGTTACAGAACTTAGGTACAGAAGCCAGAACATCAAGCTACCCGAAACTGTCAAATTTTCCCAATCAACTTTGAACCTAATGCTTTAGTGATAAGTTGAAAATCTATTAAAGAAATTTGACAGATTGTAGTAGCTTGATGTGCTGGCGGCTGTACGGCTATGTGACGGCTATTCTTAGAATATTCATTGCAAACTTCTTATCAATCCTTCAATGATGTCATCAGATGATGCACATCATCATGCTTTGATCCCGCATACTCAATACTCGGCAGAAAACTGTGAGGCTGTGAGATACTTACAAGACGGGTAATACACAAACAATGGCAACGCCTTTGATTTTAACAATTAAACAAAATTTATTGCGTTATTTACTTTTTCGAACAGTGAATTTATCAGCGGAGGGGCCCGTGGCTAAATAATAACCGCCGCACAGGTCGATCGATCAGGTTAAGCTACCCTTGCCGCGGTTGGTCTGTGGATGGGTGACCATCTTTAAATACCGTGACCCCTCCGTGCCTCGGAAAGCACGTTAAACCGTTGGTCCCGGCTGTCATTCGTGGATCTTTGACAGTCGTTACGGGTAGTCAGAAGCCTGAAAGTCTGATAACCAGTCTTACCAAGGGGTATCGTATTACCCAGTAACTGGGTTGTGGAGGTCAGATAAGCAGTCGCTCCATGTAAAATACTGGTATTCAGCTGCATCCGGTTAAACTGGAAGCCGACCCCAGCATAGTTGGGAAAAGGCTAGGCAGATGATGATGAACAGCGAATTTCTCAAACCAATAAAGCCTTCCGGTTAGCATTAGCAATTTCCTTTAAAATCCTTCGAATTGTGATTGAAAGTGGGGACACAATTGAGGAGTTGGGAAGTCTTACTAATCTATCTTTTACTTTCAGATTAGACGGCAGTTCGCCATGCCCCACAGACCGACTCCTGCGCACCCGCGAGATGTGCCGCGTGCACGACGCCGACATACAGTGCATGAAGTTGAGGTGCTGTGACACTCATGTCCTCATAGCTGGGAGGTAAGAGATTAATGCTAGTCTAACACTTACTGAACGTTGGGTACGAATAAAACGCAGCAGGTCAGGCAGAAAAAAAAATTACGTGATACTTGCCAGGACCCCCCTTCTCCCCCACGTGAGATTAGGTGAGAATCGGCTTGACCCCCCCCCCCAAAACGCCTCACGTAATGAATAGTAGCGAGTAGTAATAAGGTAGAAGCGGTAAAGTCATTTTAATTTTCATACTTCTTAAATTGCTGTGCCCTTAGTTCATGTCAGGTTTTAGACCCCTATTTACCACATCAGGGGTGAGTGCATTAAATATTTGAGTTTGTGTTTGTCCGTATTAAATCCTCTTTCTATCGATCAATAAAGCATGTCACAGCACACTGCTAGAAATGGACTAGTCCCATATTGCACCGCAGCCTTTTAAAAGCCCCTTAGGGCCGTAGCCTGCCGGGTCAGCGGGATTGTCCGAAACGGTTACCACTGGCCCGTAACATACAGGGCTAAGGAAGGAACACGGGTGGGTTTTAGTCAGTAAGAGTCTGACACTCCCTTCCGCTCCACCCAGAGCGGGAGGGGTCATTTGATGATTTCCCATCCGCAAAAAAAAAAGCCTTTTAAAAGTGTAGGTACAAATAGTGAGTCGGCGTCAACATCCTTACCGTTTACGACACCCAATAAGGTCATACTTACCATTTGCAAATCACATTCAAAGTTAAATCAAAGGCAAACGCCTGATTCCAATTAGAAACATGAGTTGCATGACTTGTATGCGGCACAAAGGACCAAGGGATTTAGTAACAAAGAAAGTTGTGACCTTTTCCATCTTCGTCTATCTCTGGCGCTCTGACGAGATTTGATTTATATTCCAGCCGCGTTCTAGCCAAGGGCGACGTGTCTTGTTGTCATGTGAAGCATAGGAATGAGGATCTCTAGCATAATACATCACTATATTCATTCACTATGGTAATTGATTAGCTCTGCTTGCTAAGCTGAATATTAATTGTTGTGACTTGTTGTTTATTCTAATGGCATGTTAAAAATACTGAGAAATATTATTAGCCGATAGGTAGATTGTGCTAATGTGCTGCAGGGTAACTGCGTATCACACTATCAGTAGTAATGGGGTCCGTAGCTAAATAATATCAGCCGCACAGGTCGATCGATCAGGTTAAGCTACGCTTGCCGCGGTTGGTCTGTGGATGGGTGACCATCTTTACATACTGAAACGCCGTTGGTCTCGGCTGTCATTCGTGGATCTTTGACAGTCGTTACGGGTAGTCAGAAGCCCGAAAGTCTGACAACCAGTCTTACCAAGGGGTATCGTATTACCCAGTAACTGGGTTGTGGAGGTCAGATAGGCAGTCGCTCCATGTAAAATACTAGTATTCAGCTGCATCCGGTTAGACTGGAAGCCGGCCCCAACATAGTTGGGAAAAGGCTAGGCAGATGATGACTATCAGTAGCAATGGGTTTCATTTTGACAGTTCCACAATTATTTACGTTGTTGCGCAGACACATTTTTTGCGCCCCGCGGTGTTACCCGCATAAGTGTCGATCCCGTGGGAATATCGGGATAAAAACTATCCTATGTCCTTCCCTGGGATGCAATCTATCTCTCTGCCAAATTTTGTCGAAATCCGTTCAGTGGTTTAAGCGTGAAAAGGTAAAATACAGACAGACAGAGTTACTTTCGAATTTATAATATTAGTATGGATGGATTTAGCAATATCCTTCAAGATTATTCAGTCATTCAGATTGAGATTGATAGTGTGTTAAGCAATTATTAGGGTGCCAGTTGTGTTGGAATGGGCATGTGATGAACTGATGAGGAGGAATGAGGAAAATGACGTAAGGAAAGTTTTGGGTAAGAATGTGGATGGCTGTAAGAGTACCTAAGGGAAGACCAAAAAAAGATGGAAATACTGTGTGACACATGATATGGCTAGAAGGGTGACTACCGAGATGACGATTAATAGAGAAGTAAGGACGAAAAATGCTTGTTTCGCCGCGCCATATCAATTAACAACTTATAGACATGGGTAGCTCGTGAGCTAGTGATAGAAAAGAGCTAGCTCTTTTCGATTGACGTCGCTCTCGCTCACTCAGTCGCGCGCTACGTAGCTCACTAGCTCAGTTAGCTCCACAGAGTACATTATAGTGGTTAGCTCACTCAGACTCACTAGCTCAGTACTTCAGCGATGCACGCGATCGGCCGAACGGCTCATTCGGCTCGCTTCGGAATACTTCGTCGCATCGTTCGTTCTTCCAACAAAAGCTCTCCGACACAATTTTATCAGTTATCATACGACGTAAATCACTGTAAATCTATCTTTATAGTCATTGACTTAAAGTAGAAAATACTTTGGCACATTATAAATAAAAAGGAACCGCATTGTTTCTTGCGTTTCGTTTACGTAAATTCTAAATAACTCATAAGTACTAATACCATAATATAAACAAACAGATTAGAAAAACTTATTTAAAATTATTTAACTTAGTACTTTTTCGGTTGTTTTGACGAAATGACATGCATACCGCTGCGTGACACGTGCAACGAAGTACAAATACTAATACGAACGTTCTTACTATCAAAAACCGCCACAAAATAAAACAAGATTTATTTATCGATATCCGTAATTCCTTAGTAATTCGCGTGAAACGAATCAAATGAGCTAACAGTTGGCGTCTGAGCTACTGAGCTATAGAAGAGCTAGTGAGTAACAAAGAATCCAAACTTCCAAAGAGCTATTGACTATTGAGCGAGCGAGCCGAAGCGCGTGCGGCGTGAGTCAGAAGAGCTAACAGTCGGCGTCTGAGTCACTGAGCTAAGTGAGCTATAGAAGAGCTAGTGAGCTAGAAGAGTGATATAGCTCTTTAGAGTGAAAGAGCTACTCGCTCTTTATCTTTTCAGTGAGCTATTTCGCCCATGTCTAACAACTTATACATATCCGTCAAAAGTTGGCCGTAGCATCTCAGCGCTGATTTGCTGGTTTCGTTTTCTCCTCTACCGATATTTTTTTTCTCCTCACAGTTCATTTTGTTTATATATATGTATGTATCTATCTATCTATGTATTAGTATTTATTCTTGTATTTTATAAGTAGTCATTTCCTAGCTATTTATCCCGTATGTTGCACCTGCCATGTTTTGTCTCTGCATCACCCTAAGGTGTCACTGTCACTGGTAGAAAATGCCTCAGGCATTAAGTCCGCCTTTGTACAGTATTTCTTTTACTTGTGCATAAAGTTTTAATAAATAAATAAATAATAATTAGGATAATGGAAAAAAAGGATGATACATAATGATGATCAGATCGATGTGCTGATAATCAAAGGTGGTCCTGCGATCCTAACATTTACAATGATTGGCTTTCGAAACATTTTGGCATCAAGCGCAGGACTGCTACTACCGCTACATTGTTCGCTCTGCCAAAGAATACGAACTTGCATAGAATCATAGACTAGTAACTGTGAACCCGCTTGTTGAAAATGCTTGGCAAAGTTTGGCAAGAAGTCTCGAGCAAGTTATCGCGATCTGTAGGGAAGAGAGACCAATTTTAGGAATCAGTAATTTGACGTTGGCTCATCATTGTGAGTTTGGAAGAACCACGGAGATTTTGAAGCTTATAATTTATAATAAGCCTTAGACATGATTAAGATATGCCATGAAAAAGACATGTTGCGACGACCCCAAATAAATTGGGTTATGAGCAAGAGAATGATGAAGATGATAATGCACGATTGCCTAAATATTCCCATTTTCCAGGTGTATACCAAGGTCGACAGACCCCTGCAGTCTGCAGCTATGTGAACAAGCGTGCGAGGTGCGTGGTGACCACGTGTGGTGCACGTGCCACAGCGGCTTCCAGTTCCATGAAGATCACTACAGGAGAAAGACACAGCCTTACTGCGTTGGTAAACACAATTACTTAATCTCAACTTTACACACTGAATGCGAACACAGATTTGTGTGTGCATTCCCTAAAGCTATAGGAAAATTCATAAAAAAAAGCCTTGAAGCAATTCTTTTCTAACCGAGAGTTGTAACAACACGGAATAGGCTCCCGGAAAATGTTGTGACGGCTCCCACACTGAACAGCTTCAAGAATCGACTGGACAGACTAAATATCTCCAAGCATACGATACACACACATCAGCTAATTAGCTGCTAGTGTGTCTAACCAAATAATAATAATAGTAGTCTCAAACCACTTATAGACACTCCTTTAACAGCAATGGGGTTTCAAAGCGTCGCTAAAGACAAAATTCCAAAAAAAACTACACTCACCTAATATGATCAGCGGTCCCTTTGCACGGAATTCGGCTGTAATACTGCTCTGCATGAAACCTTGTACCAATATACCGTTCGGCTCTTTCCGTAGTTCTGTAAAGACATGAAGAGAACCGAAACAATTTAGGTCTTTCTTTAACTAATATCAAAACACCTATTAAATTCTGATGTCCTGGTACTCCAGACGTGGACGAATGCTCTTCTAACAATGGCGGCTGCGAGCATCGGTGTATCAACGACCCCGGCGGGTACCACTGTGAGTGTTCGCCTCCGCTGGTCCTCGCCAGCGATGGCAAGAAGTGTGAACGAAGAGTTGCTGTCCGAGTAAGTTGAAGTCGTATCCTCCCGTGATTTTCTAATTCCATTGGCTACTTAGTTGTGTAGTTTAGCTAGGGGAGGTAAACGGGGTAGCCGTTTACCTCCCCTAGTTTATGTATGTATCAATGGACTTACTTAGCCTCGCCTCAATCTAGCCTTGGGACTGAAATCTTGTTGCATTACCAGGTCTTCGTCGCAAATCGTGTCTGGACTTCTTCATTGTTAACTCTCTGGTTGGCTGCAATCATCAGAGCCTTGTTGTCTGCGGCACCAACACCTCATATTTTTTCCCTACATCATCTTTCATCTTGATTTCCAGGTCCACTCACAAAGATAAGCAGCAGTTAATTATTGTTCCCTGTACTATTACTGTACTGAATAATAAACAAAAGATGCCACATAAATCAGCCCTAGTAACTGCATTGCTTCAGGAGCCGCTGCCGCTGGTGCGAGCGTCGTCCAGGTGTTACGCACCCTGTGACACCGTCACCTGGCTGTCTCGGAAGATCAAGCAGTTGAGTGATCAGCTGCATACGACGCAGGCGGCGCTTAAGAAGCTGATGGACAGTCCTGCATTAAGAGATGGTAAGTGATGGTTATAAATTGGCTAAGAGACTAAACTATGCTGCCTTTTACCACGACCAAACCCATTAAAAGTAAAGAATAAAATGTAGGCATTATTTTTACTGGAAGTGCAATAGGTGCTGAGCGTAAGCGCCATTATCATCCGAAGTGTATAAGTAAGTCTTTGACGAACCATCTCGGTAGGTACGTTCACCTATGATGACCGACACCCTATAATTATCATCGTATATACCCTATCATGAACAACATAGTAGAAATAAAATTGTTATCCTCTCTCTCAAGGTGGTGATAGATTCGCAGAAGGCACCTACGCTTACAGAGTATTAGATTCAACAGCACCCTTAGAAGGCGGATATTGCCGGTGTGAAAGAGGTCCAAGGGTAAGTAAATAAAATCATACATTTTCCTATGTAAATTCGTTGTGATGATATTTATTAGATTATGACCTTTCCATGGCTATTATGTTTTAAAAGCAAGAGCAACGGGCCCAATATAAAATGTCCTAATTCAATGTTACAGGGTCCGGCCGGCTCACCAGGTATGGAAGGACCGAAAGGTGACAGCGGACCAAGGGGTCCTCGCGGCCCTAGGGGTCCAAAAGGCTCCTTAGACCTCATGCTACTGATGATAGCAGACCTCAGACATGACATCCAAAACATTGAAGCACGCGTGTATAAAGATGAGGAGAAGTAAGTTCCCAATTAGGATAAAAGTAAAGTAAAATGCAATTACAATGGATATTGAGCAAGAATGTCTGTCCAAATACCGGACATTTGTCACTGAATTGTCAGGAGTAACGTAAGGAGTAACTTTCCATGAAATGACACCAGCCAGGATTTCTACTATCTTACTTCAGTAGCTACTCTTCTAATTATCTTACTATGGTTACGAAAAGAATGGATAAAAAAATTCTTTGCTGGGCTTCTGACACATTCTGAACCATTCGTTATAAGTTTACCAACTGATGGATAGTAAATAATGTTTATTTCACTTTCACGAATAGATAAGATACGATGATATCACCGTTTGTCTGTTTGTTCCGGACTGCGTTAGAGATTAACGAACCTCTACACTCTACAGGCTTAGCTTTTTAGGTGAGATAAGGTTCATACTAAAATCTGTACTTGGTACAAAAAAAATTTGGGACTAAATCACGTTTTGTAAACACGTAGGGCCTATGGCGACGGCCTATATGCTTAAAATGCCATCACACCAGTATACGGTAGAATGACGTTTCTTGCAAAGATTTTGTTACCTACTGGACTTTTAAAGAACTCTGTCTTCACAGTCACAGATTGTTCAGAAACAATGTAACACCTAGCTAGAACAAAAAAAATGCCTTCCTAAATTATATTAATAACCTTTTGGTTGAGTTTTAAATATTTAGAAGCCTAGTTTTAAATCCTACTAATAATTTACACAAAGTAAAGCGCCTGTCTGGGTTCGAACCTATGATCTTACAACTCGTAAGTCGCGGCCGTTATCACTTGGCCACCACTGCTCTGACTAAAGACATGGCTTGACGTTTCAGGCCCGAACGTTTCAACCTACAGAAGGCATGGCGTCGCCAGCGCAAACAAGAGAAGTTGGACCGGGAGAGCAAGACGGAGCAGGAGCTAGAGGCGTACACCGCGCCGCCTATAGAAGGACCTGTCGATATACTGCCTAATGGTAAGTAGGTATTGCTAGTCCTTTTTGGATAAACATCATAAACATAATAATTCCCATCCCGGCACGGATTATCTATAATTCTATATGATAGGTATGACTTCCTGACTGACTTCCTATCAAAACTATACACTTATTTCCCACATTCAAATATTATCAATCAGTTTGTTTTTTTTTTTTTTACACCTATTCAAATACTTAAAAATGTAATTCAAATGTATAATAATGAATAAAGGCAGTGTTTATTGTGTCAACATTTTTGATTTTTTGACATTCTAAAACATATTATGTCACAAAATTGTGTTATTTCAACAAGTTGTAAAAGTTTGATCTTCACTTCCCTAGATGGCGTTGGGATCGAATTAGATCGCGCTATGGTTTCGTTACCGCGCGGAGTATATAAGCTCGGGCGACCCAAACTTTGTTAACTCTGGTTTCCCTTCAAAACGCATAAATCTTTCGCCTTTTACTAAAGATTTCCGTGGAGGGGGACACTCAAATGAGTCTATAATATTTTTGAATGCTCTGCTTCGGCAGAGCTTATAATTTATAAAAAAATTCGGCACACCGCCGCCAGCACAGAGTACTTTTTTGTAACTAATTACTAAAACGAGGATTATGTGAAAGTGGATTCTCCTTTGAGGCTAATTAATAATTTAATACCAGCTGCACGGGTCGCTCGATCTATACTACTACGCTTGAATGGTCCGGGGATGGGTGACCATCTTAACTTACGTATCAAGACTCCTCCGTACCTTGGAAAACACGTTATGCCGTCGCGTTGGTCCCGGCTATCATTCGTGATCTTTCTCAGTCGTCAGAAGCCAGTCTTACCAAGGGTCTCGTTACCCATTAACTGGGTTGTGGAGGTCAGATAGACAGGCTCTATGTAAAATACTGGTATTCAGCTGCAAGAGGGAGAGATCACTCCCGCCTAATGCCGCGATGAGGTCACGGCGCAGCCCTGCTACCTGCGGTACCTGCCGTATTGATGTTTGTTTATCGAGTGTTGTGTAGTAATGGGCCAATGTCAGCAATGAATGGTAATGTGTCGTGGGGTCCGGTATTGAATAAATAATATACATACATACATAAACTCACGCCTTCTTCTCATGGGGGTTAGGCAGAAACTAAATAATTATTATACCAGGATTTATGATCATTTGTTACCGATATAGTTGTACCTAAAGTAAAAGTGCGCAGTGCTGCACACCTGACACCCCTAGTCCCCTACCCTATTTTTAAGTTAAACCACTATCAACTTTATTTCAATGACTATTAAGTTTATTTCAGAGTGACTAGCACTATTGACAAAGTTATAAAAATGTTTGAAGTTGTAGCGAAAACTGAACTTTATTATGTAGGAATTAAAGTTATTTTCTCATTAATTCATATTTGTTTACGTTTTTGGCAAAGAAATCGCTAATTAATGCACGGGAAGTGCATAGACTGTTGACGAAAAAAAATTAGCAAGTTAGATCCCTGGTAGCATAGCATTGTGGTTTATGTGTATTCGTTTAGTACCTACTTTGATGTAGTTTTTACCATAATTTTTACAATTTCGGAGGAAGGTTTAGAAAATATCAACCGAGTAAAGCGGAGGCTGCAGTATAAGTCTTTTGTAACCAATGAAAACAGGAAGAGGTTCTCAAGTCGACGCGTATATGTTTTAATGTTTTATTATAAGTATGACGCTTATCACATTACAGGTTTGACCGGCGAGATCCTCCATGAATCTACAACGGACTGGACCCTGGTTAAGGGCGAGCCTGACCCAACAGACCTGCCCCTAGGTCTCATGGATGACATGGCAGCCTTGGAAAAACTCCGCCAGTACCACATACTGGCAAACCTGACCAATTCTGATGACGATGAGGAACCAGACAACGATTATGATTACAGCTTTTACTAGGTTTACATGACGATAAAGGAGTTTTGTATAATGTGGCGTTTGTTTTGATACCTATAACACCTATTTCTAAATATTTTTTTATTTTCACCACTAACAGGTGTTGTGGCGCGACTTGAGAGAGGCTGGATCATAGAATAAACTGACTTGATTCGATTCCAGTTTGCTTCGATGGTAACTGAGATCTACTCGATACAAAACTATCTTCGGTTTTCACTTAAATTAAGTTCGTATCCTTCGGTTCTGAATATTGTTTTTTTTTTAATAGGGGTAACCAACCTTTTTGTAAGTTGGGTTGATGTTTTAAACCACCAAATAATAATAAATTACACCCTACACACACAACATATCTACTTAAAAATGTCTTCAACGAACGAATACGCTACTTACACCTATATAAACCCTTATATCTTTTGAACCAGTGACCGACAGATTCTGATATTTGGCGACTGGTTCCGACTAAATATGAGAGAAAACAGATCTTCGCTAGGTGCCCTAGTTTTTGAGATATAAATGTGGCCCTGCTGGGGAGACTCTCCAGATCGGCCACCTATAAACCTTTATATCTTTTGAACCAGTGACCGACAAATTCTGATACTTGGCGACAAATTTCGACTAATTAGCGACTAACTTTTTGTGTTATCAAAATTAAAATCCCTAATGGTGGCTCTGCCTGAGTCAGTGACACCACACATCCCTTACGCATCCACGCTTATTTCTGGCAACCCAACCTAGAACTATTTATTTGCATCAATGACGCTATTAAGTACGACTATTAACAGTAAAGAGTTCATTCAGCAAAGAGTATGCTGCATTCGCAAACGAATCTAAACAACGTTGTCTGGCCGAGGCAACTTGAACCAATGTTACTTCATGAACTCTCGAAAGTATAAAAAATAAAACGAAAATGAGTCTAAAATACACTACAAAAACTACAACCAAACAAAATATAAACTACATACACACAAGAAGACTAAAATAAAACTCCGAAATTGTATAATATAGGCTCTTTAGTTTACACAAACATATATATAGAATCATAAGTGATATTGAACTCTATCGCTACGTCCGTAAGGTTTAACTTGAGACGGAGGGCTGGTACTGCGCGGCGAGGCGCTTGAACTCGTTGGTCTTAGCATGATGCTCCTTCGTGTAGGGGTGGTCTGGGTGGCTGTCCAGGAGTTGGGCGATGTACCGGTTGAATATCTGGAAATAGAAATAAATTAGTGTCCAACCGAAAAACGATTTCCAGCAGAAACCGTAATTAAAAAATATTCGGCTCTTCATTTTGAAACTTATGAAATTAAGTAAATGTTAAATTGACATGATTGACCCATCGTTTGAAAATAAATAATATAATAATAATAATACTTTATTGATACAAGTCCTTACAATTATGCATAATATCTAGCTAAAGTTCACAATAATTAAAGGCGCACAAAAATTGAAACCCTGGCTCCTAAACTAGGAATACCTGTGACTTAGGAGTCAGTGTTCTACTGCCACTTGGACACTAGATCCCTATGGAAATTATGAGCTGGTAAGCTGATATTAAAAATAAAATAAAAAATAAGTGTTAGCGGATTTTGAGTTATTGTAATAATATATAAACGTGCTGGTGCATTGCATTTCATCATTACCTATACAAATCAAGATCGCTGCGAGAACTAAACGAAAGTAAACGTTGCTTAAAGATAAATAAATTATTAGTCTGCTTAACCATACATTTTTTGGCGTTTAACGTCTCTTAACTTTAACTTTTATAAATAAACCATTATTCGCGAAGCGTACGCGGATATCAAGATCACTGTTTGGATATAAGCCGTGCGCCTGATGGGATTTCCCATCAGCAAAAATTGAGTGTTGCCATACATACTTTCATCCCTTTCTTAGCGCTCACTATTAAATAAGGGCAACTAGTGCAAAATTCCAAACTCCCTAGACCCAGCAGTTTCGGCTGTACATTGTCTAGTAGATGATATTATCACACTAATATTATAAAGGCGAAAGTTTGTGAGTGTGTGAGTGTGTTTATATGTTTGTTACTCCTTCACGCTCAAACGGCTGGACCAATTTTGATGAAATTTTGTATGGAGGTAGCTGACACCCTGGATTAACATATAGGCTACTTTTTATCCCGATATTTCCACTGGATCGACATTTACGCGGGTGAAACCGCGGGGCGCAGCTAGTGATATTATAAATTCGAAAGTAACTGTCTGTCTGTCTGTATGTTACCTTTTCACGCCTAAACCACTAAACGGATTTCGACAAAATTTGGCAGAGAGATAGATTGCATCCCGGGGAAGGACATAGGATAGTTGTTATCGACATATCTCGCGGGCGAAGCCGCGGGCGGAAGCTAGTTATGATGATAAATGTGTACAGACCTCAGGCGCCTTCCCACTATGCGCAGCAGTGACAGCTAGTCCCAGCAACAGGTCAGGTTGTTGCGGAGCGCGCGCCTGTGCCTCGGTCAGCATCTGCTCAGACTCCTCCCACATGCCTGGAAAGAACATCAAAAATAAACATTTAGGTAAGAGTGTCGTGAGAAAACTTTTGTCTGATCTCCACAAACCAGTTACTGGGTAATACGATGCCCCTTGGTAGGACTGGTTTTCAGACGTTCGGGCTTCTGACTACCCGTAACTACTGTCAAAGATCCACGAACGACAGCTGCGTCGGATATCTATGGCTGCGACCAACCGCTTAACATGCTTTCCGAGCCACGGAGGGGTCACGGTATGTAAAGATGGTCACCCATCCGCAGACCAACCGCGGCAAACGTAGCTTAACCTGATCGATCGACCTGCGGCTGTTATTATTTAGCCACGAGTGTCGTGAGAAAACTTTTGATTATCAATGCGGATGGCTATAAGAGTAGGGGAAGACCAAAGGAACGATGGATGGACTGTCTGAAAGATGATAATAATTATGGTTGGAAAGGGGGTGACTACCGAAATGACGACTAATAGAGAACTATGAAAGAAAAAAATAAACATGTCCCGACGACCCCAAATAAATTGGGATAAGGACAAGAGAATGATGACTTATTTTTTTGAAGTGAAAAGCTTCGGATATGTTCGGCTGTCCTCGGGATTTACTCGGTTTTAATGTACATCCGATATATCAGTGAGTGATGGCAAAGTGTTCTGTTTGTATTTTGTTTTCACTTCTATCGTCACTCCCGGAGGGCCACTGTTTTTTTTTTAATCAGGACTTTTTCAACTAGCAAGTCTTATCGCGCATGTTGATCGACAATTCGACAGGTTTCAGGGAGGTATTTTAACAGTGTTTATTCACTGTAAATATTTCCACCACAGATATAGATAGACCTAGATAACGCAAGTATCACGATCTGAATGAAAACCAAGCATGCTATTTTTTGACCTACTATGACGTCACAAGCATTATTTAGTGATGGGAGAATCAAATCGGCTCAAAGACACAGCCGCGTGCGGCAACAGATGGCGTTGTATTAATTTATAGGAAAATCAACCGACAATTACCTCGGGAGGCAGCGGCGGCAGCTCCGACGGCGGCCGGGCCGGCTCCCAGAGCTCCGAGCCTTTCTGACAGCTCCATAATACTGTAGTGTGCGTCCTGCACTCCTGGTCCGCCCTGAAAATAAGTTACCAGTTAATTCTAAGTTAAATCAACGGAGAAATCGCTTAATGGATGCCACACACACTACCAGAAATCGTTACGATCGCACTGCACCGATAAATCGAAACGTGTATAATTATGATAAACACTGTACCAGTTTGTACGATTTTATACAACTCCGTCGAGCGGAGCAGTATTAAAATTTGAATAGATAAATCGAAATGGGTGAAAAATGTGTCGATAAAATCCTAACGTGTGGCCTGCCGGTGTCAGTTTCTATATAGTGTCTATATAGTTTTTACATGACATTCAGCTTCTCTTTTCATTAACCAATCTTTACACCAGATCCTGCGATTTGAACGCTTTTTGATTTTTTTACAGCAAATAACAATCCAACAACAGCAAATGATGTCCCACCGCACGGTTAAAACTACCATTTTATGTGTGTTAAATAAAAACTGACAATTGATCGCAATGTTTTTCATTTTGACAGTTTAGCCATGTTCATTGCATTATTTACGTTACTGAGCAGACAAATTGTTCAAACCAATGAAGTAATCAACACCCTAGATGGATCAGTAGTTTTGCTAACCTGTGACAAGTTCAGCCAGGCTTGAGCCAGCTGTGTCAGCGTGCTGTCATCCTCAATGTCTTGCAGAGCCTTCAGCTGCTTGCGAGCCAGGTCGGGTCGGTTCATAGCCAGGAGACACTGCAGGGTGAAAGCACGGAGCTCCAGTGATTCGGCATTGTGGAGGATTCTAAAAATGAAAGGCAGAAATAAGATAAATATCATTTATTTCTCTAAAACATGGCATGCAAAACACATTAAATTATTATCACAGCCGACTCCTGCCTTAATATCATACAAATATAAATAGGTGGGATAAATATTTGATTCATTGTTGTAAATATACCTACTATAATGACAAAAAAATTAAATTCCTAATAACGGCCTGTTTCACTCAAACTCAAACTCAAACTCAAAGCATTTATTTCAATTAAACCATTTTACAGGCACTTTTGAATTGTCAAGAAGTAGGTCAGTCAGAAAAATGTGAAGCTAGTTGCCCATTCCAAAGCGTAGGTACCTATGGAGAAGAACGGACAAGAAACTCCATGGACACTCTTTTTAAATTATATTTTACAAAAATATTAGTTACATCATTACTTTTGAATTTATAATTAAATAATGTGAGAACGATGTAAAAATAAACAAGACGTATGCGTTAAAAGCGTCCAGAGTACAACAAATAGTACTAAAACAACAATCCAAAAATAAAAATAAAATAATTAAAAATAAGCCGAGGCAGCTAAGTGATGACCAGCCCCAACTGACGGCGCCCGTTCACGAACATGACGCATAGATCAGCACCATTCAGCTCAACCATTTTGAAGGGAGCTAAATGATCCAACATACACGCCACCGTCAGCGAGACATTTGTGTGAGCATGACATACTATCAGCCGCCAGGGCACATTCAAGTCAATGAAAGACATATTACCCGGTAAATGGTAAAATAAGGTATAGTACTTACATAGAACTCACATCTGTGCTATGCAGTTATACAATACAAATGAAATTGAGTTTATACAATGCAAAGATAGTCTTACAATCTTCAGCAGCTCCAACAGTATTTTCAGGTGTTAATCAATTAGTTGTGGTTGTGGAGCAGGACCAGCATTGAGCCAGGCATTTTTATCAGCTATGTAATCCCCTAACTTATAATATGCCTGACTGCATAGTGTGCGTTTTATACAAGACTTGAATTTTGTCTCATTCAGTTGAAGAATGTGGGGAGGTATTTTATTGTAACATTTTAAACAGTACCCCATAAAAGATGAGTCTACTTTAGCCAGTCTGAAACCTGGTTGAACTAATAGGTCCCTATTTCTAGTACTATAATTATGTCTTTCACCTCTTTTACTAAAAAGATGTAAGTTTTTTCTTACATACATGATGTTTTCGTAGATATATTGACAAGGTACCGTCATGATGTTAATTTCCTTAAACAGTTCCCTCAGAGAATCGCGCCTGCGGAGGTTATATATGGCTCTGATCGCTCTTTTCTGCAGAATAAAAATAGAATCGATGTCTGCAGCCCGTCCTCAAAGTAAAATACCGTAAGACATGACACTATGAAAGTAACTAAAATAGACTAGTCTCGCGGTATCGACATCAGTAAATTGACGGATTTTTCTGACAGCATAAGCTGCTGAACTTAGCCGTCCTGCAAGAGATGTTAAATGAGGACCCCATTGTAGCCTTGAGTCGAGCGTGATCCCTAAGAAAACAGTTTTATCGACGAATTCTAGTTTCTCTTGATTCAATATTATCTCACAATCACTACTCTTGACATTTGGTAAAGAAAATCTTATGCACTTAGTTTTTTTTCCATTTAATACTAAATTATTAGCAGTGAACCAATTTTGGACCTGCAGTAGGGCGTTATTTACGTCGTCAAAATTTATAGCACGTCTATTTACCTTAAAAATTAAGGAAGTGTCATCAGCAAATAACACCATTTGTGGTTGATTTTTTAATAAATGGAGTAGATCATTAACATACACTAAAAAGAGGAAAGGACCCAAAATCGAGCCTTGTGGCACACCCATTTTTACTTTTAAACCATATGAATTGACACCATTTATTTGGACTTGCTGTTGTCTATCATTTAAATAAGAACTAACTAAACTGAGCGCAAGTTTTCCAAGTCCGTAATGCTCAAGTTTCAAAAGCAAGGTTTCGTGATCGACGCAATCAAATGCCTTAGAGAGGTCACAAAAGATTCCAATGGCGTCTTGGGCCTCTTCCCACGCGTTAAAAATGTGTTTTAATAAGGTTACACCAGCGTCAGTCGTACAACGTCCTTTGGTGAAACCAAATTGCTGATCGTGAAGGATTTTATTCATGTTAATTCACTAACTTTGGAAATTAGTAATAAGTGAATTGATATTATTTTTATTGACTGCCAGATGATATCCATACTAGAGGGGTCCGTAGCTAAATAATAACAGCCGCACAGGTCGATCGATAAGGTTAAGCTACGCTTGCCGCGGTTGGTCTGTGGATGGGTGACCATCTTTACATACCGAGACCCCTCCATGCCTTGGAAAGCATATTAAGTTGATCTTTGACAGTGGTTACGGGTAGTCAGAAGCCCGGAAGTCTGATAACCAGTCTTACCAAGGGGTATTTTATTACCCAATAACTGGGTTGTGGAGGTCAGATAGGCAGTCGCTCCATGTAAAATATACTGGTATTCAGCTGCATCCAGTTAGACTGGAAGCCGACCCCAAGATAGTTGGGAAAAGGCTAGGCAGATGATGATACGATATCCATACTAATATTATGAATGCAAAAGGGTGTCTGTCTGTTACCTCTTCTCTCTTTTTGTCGCTTTTTGTGTATCAGTGTGACCGTGTTGTTCTACTAAACTACACAACAGATTTTCATTCTAGAAGGTTTATGTGTATGATACATTAATACTAAACTTGCATTTAACATAAAGAAATCTCAATGTTTTGTCAGATTGTAAAAACTGTGCGTAGCAAGGGCGGATTGCTAGTAATATGAATAAAATAAATTAAACATACTTTAGTGCTGCTTCATAGTTGTCCTCATGGTAGTATATAGTGGCCGCTACAATCAGGAAGATTTCATTGGACAGCTCCGTGCCTTTAGCCACCTGGAACATTACACAATATGATCAGTTTTGTGAACATATTGCATCATTTCTTTCTATTGTTTATGTGAAAATTGAGTTTTAAACTTGTAATGATTCTCATACACTTAAACTTAAATCATTAATTTCATTGAACTATTTACAGCTGCATTGTATTATTGACAAGGAGTTCGTCAGTTGCTCAGAAAGTGGCAGCTAGCTGTCTGTTTGTTCATCTGGGGAGAGACTATAATGGGGTAACATGTTTAAATAATTAATCAATAATAATGATGAGTTACCACTAGAGATTGCTTACAAAAACTTTATTTTGTGGAGTCATATTAACACTGTTTTATTAGTCATAGGTTTACAACATAGACAAGGTACTCACGCGCGCATCAATATCAGCAACGATCGCTGGCTTGTTGGCGTTTGGTGTCAAGTACTCCACTAATGTCTTCAGCGGCTGCAGCAGGCATGTAGGGTCCGCGGCTTTAAGCTCTTGCAACACAATCCTGTGGTTGCCTTGAGCGATGTACGATCGATACAGGAATGCATCTCGTTGAAGCGCTATGAGAGGTGTTGATGGCTGAAAAAGTGATTAATAATGTTTAAGTATAGTCGATACACGAATATAAAATATAAATTACACTTGAAACATAGGTTTTAACAGGAATTTTGAGAAAAACAGGAGCGTAGGGCGAAGGAAAAAGGAAAACAGGAGCGGCACAACGTCACCGCCCAAAACAAGTTGAAATACGCCCCGAAACGGCCAATTGAAGTCAGTTTTGTTAGCACAAATGTTACTCACGGATACGCTCTGTGCCTCGTTGATTGCTTGTTGATAATTTCCAACATAAAATGCATTTTTAACATCGAAAAGCTCATCAACATCTTGCTGCTGACGTGCCATTTTGACAACTGACTGACGTTTAATTAGTGTTGTTACTTGTTAGGTATGAGCGTTATTTCACGTCACTAGTTACAATAACTGCTTATGGGGCATGTAACCGAATCACTAGTTTCGAGTCACACATAAACTAGTGATTTTTGTAACTAGTTACATTACCAATGCAGTGATCGAATGAAAAGCGAGACACGAAACAAAAGTACGTTGCGAGTCGTTTTTACATGGTTACTACTCTGTGCCTGTGTGCCTACTTCTTTGTACTGACCGGCAAAGCGAGCCGAGAATTCCCGAAATCACGAGTGATGACACGATGAAATCCGAACATGCACACACCAAGTCGCCAACTACGAAAATGATGCGTATAATTTTCATACGTATTACTTAGGACTTAGAGATTAATTTAGATTGGTCATTATTTTTAACCTTCGACGGGCGGCGTACGAACACAAATTTGAAATTGTATTAGTATTTGTTTATGATTACTTTGACAAGTAAACCTTGTTTAGTTCGTTGGTGAATATTGCACAAGTATGTACCTATTGCAGTATTACTAATTACTGCATATTATGTTTACAACATTCCATCCTTCTTTAAGATTTTAGACAACCTTTTTTTGGTCGTTTTTCTGATTAAAAAAATCAAACTTTTGAATTTTGAACTGATGCTGTCAAATGAAATTTTTCTCTTGAAGTTTGGCAGAGGTTTTTTGGTGTTCATTGCTGAAGGTTGCAATTATTTTTGACGTGATAACGTCTTAAATTAGGTTGCGGCTGGGAGTCACTTATGAAAAAGTGTAACGCTCGGTAACGTTACGTTCTTATTTTCATTTAATTCCTTGTTCCTATTGTGCAATTTAATTATATTCATATCAATAAATATTCTACCGAGAAAAAGACGTTGTCACGTAAAATCTTCGCCCGTAAAACCGACTTTACAGGCAACCATTTTTTTTTTTCTTTGCTGTTAATCGTAAAGATATTATGAAAAATACGTCCTTAATCATCTAAATTGGATTTATGTGAAGTCTTCGACATATAGTTATATGTTGATCTTTTGATCTTATCAGGATACGCCTGAAAATATAAGACGTAACAAGCCGAGTTTTCGGCCTTACCCTACCCCTATGCACTAATCTGTTCCCGGATTTTGAATGAGTTGAGGAGTGGAGATCTATTCGAGGGAGCAGTTTCAAAACCATACCGACCAGATGTGAAATGGAATTCAAGATATAATTCAGAGAGAAATAATCCAGGATCTATCAGATTTCTTTTATTATTGATTTTTTACTAATATTACTGTCGTTTATAAATAATTGTTTCGTGTAACTTTAATTGCAGAATACTACAGGTTTTAATCTTTCGTTCGTGATTAGTACTACGCGATCGTAGGGAAATTTCAGTTGCAACTGCAGTTAAACTCGACGCGTAATCTATCTAATGTTGAAATTTAATGTATAATACAAAACCTTAAGTATTATTTCCGTTTCTTTTATAAATTTTAATATCAGCCGCCAGAAGTATTTATCGACAAGTTTTTACCTTTTTTTTTATATATCAGTTTTTGTTATTTTTAATACATTCGGTTATTTTTTATACAAAATTATACGTTTTATAAGTGGCGAATATGTGTTTTCCTTAATATATCGCTACACTATGTATGTATGTTTTCGTAATATTTTTGAATAAATTGTGAATAGTGTAGTACGTATAAAAAAAACTGTGAATAAATAACTTTTTCGTCATGTCTCGATGCAATTCGAGTGTCCTGTGGAAGTTCTTCCAAAAACTACGTAATGAAAAAAAAGCAAAAAAAAAAAACAAAAATAACAAGAAAAAAAATGGTTGCCTGTAAAGTCGGTTTTACGGGCGAAGATTTTACGTGACAACGACCGATCATCCGATCATAGTTGAGTGGGAGAGAGACGCAAGGCATTCGGCGGGCCTCTCTCTCGTTCGGTGACTCATCGTAACGTTACCGAGCGTTACACTTTTTCATAAGTGACTCCCAGTCGCAACCTAATTTAAGACGTTGTCACGTCAAAAAAATGCAACAAGTGTGGTGAATTATATAGCTTCAAATCCTCAACCGCCAATTTAAAAACGCATTTGAAGAGGAAACATCTCGTATTACGTTATAGCATTAATGATGTAACTGCTTAAGGTAACTACAAAAACTAATTCGTTCAAAAAACCTACAGCTTGTGACATGTAACGATTACGTAGGTAACCATATAAATGTTCGTTTCGCAAATACTTCGGTAACACCATTTTGAATCACTGAATAGAATATGACAAATAACTAGTTACAAAAATCACTAGTTTTCAAAACAGGTAAATGTTCGTTTCGCAAATACTTCGGTAACACCCTTCGATCAAGAATAGTACTAGATGCCCGATAAGCGCTTCAAAAACGGCCCGAAAAATACGAGCACGAATACTTTTGTGCTCTTATTTCAAATTAGTATGGTCCAATCATAGCCAATGTTAAGACGTCAAAATGCCTCAGTGCGCGTTCAAAAGTTGTGTAAATAACCACCGTAACACCAAGATTTTGGAAGGAATATCTTTTTTTCGGTAAGTTTTTATCATTAAATGTTTTTCATAAAATAGTAACACAATTAAATAGTAAATATAAATCAATTAGCAAATATTATGATTGTTTGGCCAATGTTTGCGACAACGCGCCAACTACTCTAACAAACATTGAAGCATTGAAACGTAATTCCAAGAACTAGTCTAGTCTAGTTCCAAATTCGAGTAAGTACGAAATTGTCAACAAAATGTTTTTAACCTTATTGCTTAGACGTTAAGTTTCATTTTAGAATAAATATTTTTGTACTTATTATAAAAATGACTTTTTATTTTCAAGTGACATTTTAAATTTATTGCTTCGATGACAGAAGGACTTAAATATTAATCATTTGCAATCGTAATTAAACTTTATGTTAGAGTGTTATGGTTTATAATAATCTGAAGTTGTTAATATTATTAAACTTTTTTCTATAGTTCGTAGTAAGAAATATAAATGTTTATCTGTGTGCAAACGTGGCCACTTTAGCGACTTATTTTTGTTCCTAATCATTCATCTAGTACTATTATTGATCGAAGGTAACACCATTTTGAATCACTGAATAGAATATGACAAATAACTAGTTACAAAAATCACTAGTTTTCAAAACAGGTTACGCCTTTAAAGTAACTAGTTACGTTACGTTTCGCGAAAATCACGTAACGACCCATACGTAAGTGTTGTCAGGTTATTAGTCCTTTTTTAAACGCACAGTGTTGCTATATTCCAGCGATGTAATAAGTTTTGATGTTACCGTACAAGTTTGGTTAAAAGTCGCTAGAGGGCATTACCAAACTACAATTGAACAGAACCATCACGCCATCTCGTTATCCATAAAGGGATTAAGCCAAATGCAAAAAAAACAATGAGTTCCGATACAAAACATACCATAGTGATGCAAATAACTTAGTTAATCGCCGCCAGAGGGCAATACTATTATCGAAATAAACCGAGAACATCACGCAAGTTGTCTCTCGTAAGAACTAGAAGCCGCTACAAAATAACTCGGTTTACAACGTCACCAATGCATAAGTAGATAGGTATAAGGTATGATTACTGTATTTACAAGTAGCCCTATTATACCTACACAAGACGCCAATGAGATAAATAATACACAGTGAATCGAGTATTTTTTTACAACCCTCGTAATAAGTAGGTAGGTACCAAAGCTAACAAGATAAGTACCTAATAAGAAGTTCCTACCTAGATTAATATCACTCCTTATCGATTTAAAGCTACGCATATCAATAGGACCTAAAGCGAGCTTTTCTCAAAAACACCTAAGTTCTATTGAACTTTTCATGGACATTTTAAATGTAGAAAATACTACTTACAATATTTGTATAAAATAATGTCATATTTAAAGAAAGTATATAATCCCCCTTATCGATTTCGAAAACGGCGGCCTTTGAAATTATTATTTCCTAGCGTGTAAATGCCCGGTCACAACTAATACGATAGAGGTGGCGGGCAGATTTAGAGGTATAGGTAGGTATAGGAAGGCTTAGGTCTTTCTAATAGTGCCATACAGTTCGAGCTGCCATCACCTAAATTACGGACCCCGGATAAAATCTTCAAAAACTAAAGATTTGCCCCGCCCGGGCTTTTCACGAAAAAAAAATTAAATTGAATAAAAACATCGTTGAGTATCATACTTACCTAATTATATTATTTTCTTATTTATAGAAATCTATCAAAGAACACTATCTTTCCACTTCAATTATATTGAATTATTATTATTCCGGGTTTCACCCGGACACTCGCCCGGACGCTCCCCGGACGCCCTCCAAACTAGGACAAATCCGGGGAACGTGACAAGCACAATTTTAATTTTTGACTATTTTGTAAACCTTGATTGCGTCGTCGCGTAGGTCTAGTGGTCGCAAGCGCTATTGCTGAGCGTGTTAGTATTACGGGTTAGTGTTACGTGTTAGTGTTAGGTACGTATTAGTGTTACGTGTTAGTGTTAGGTACGTGTTACGTGTTAGTGTTAGGTACGTGTTAGTGTTACATGTTAGTGTTTTTTTTACTAGAGTGTTATTAGGTTTTGCCATCTAAAATTTCTCAGTAGCAGCCCGGAGTTTGGATTTGTGCCCGGGTGATAGCAATAAGCTCGCCCCCTAGCCCCGCTATACTTTAGGGGACTTAAACATAGGTTTAATTTTTTAAACATAGGTTTTTAAACATTTTTAAACATAGGTTAATTGACGAAATGTGGTATAGGTACAGCCGCCCGCCAGCACATCAAGCTACTAAAATCCGTCAAATTTCTTTAATAGATTTTCAACTTCATTGCTAAAGCGTAAGGTTCAAAGTTGATTGGGATAATTTGACAGTTTCGGGTAGCTTGATGTGCTGGCGTCTGTACCTCTGCCCAAACCTTCGGGGAAACATCAAACAACGCGACATCTTGTGTTTGTCAATTAAATTTTATTTATTAAGTAACTATGGCTCATTTGTGCGTATATCGAAAACAAATTATAGTAGCAAGTAGAGGGATTTTGCCTAGAATGCTTCGTCACAACAAAGTCTGCTAGTACAGTAGGTTTTCAGAAAAAGTACTTCTCCCGCCATAAATGCCGCCAGGTGCCGCCCGCAGTGCCACGAGCAGGTGTACCTGTACTCGCACCCAAAAGGACCTAAAATATATTGCGTGATCAAGCTGCAAAGTATTTGAAGAAGTAAAAGACATTCATGACGAAGTAGATAAAACGATATGGTATACAAATGTCGCTAAACCGACGAAACCGCGGTAAATTACCTACTTAGGATATACTCCACTCCCAAGGAAGAAAAAAGCAACAAAAACTGCCCAAGTGCGAGTCGGACTCGCACACGAAGGGTTCCGTACCACAAGGCAAATACGCTGAAAAAAAACAAGTTTATTGTACGGGAGCCGCCCTCAAATATTTATTTTATTCTGTCTTTAGTATTTGTTGTTATAGCGGCAACAGACATACATCATCTGAGAAAATTTCAACTGTCTAGCTATGACAGTTCATGAGATACAGCCTCAGCCTGGTGACAGACAGACAGACTCAAACCTTCGGCGTTCGGCGGGGCGGCCGGGATGACGGCACGGCACTCGAGTGGAGGAAGTGTGAGTGGCGGACACGTAGCCACAGTAAGACCACATTCGCACGGACGTTAAAATATCGCGGCGGAATGTTATCGCGCAATGGATTTTCAACCCACAGCTTAACACTGAGAGTCGAAAATCCTACAATGTGTTTTTTTGACGCGCTGGGGTGCGTGTTGTTGGATTCTCAACGCTCGGCTCAACACCGAGAGTTGAAAATCTAGTGCGCGATGAAATCCCGCCGCGATATTTTAACGTCCGTGCGAATGTGGTGTTAAATTTATGTATCACTTCTTCGGCGCGCTCATCTCGTTTTCGGTAACTTTCCGAAAACTGCTGCGGTAGATAAATGCACTTAACTTAGACTGACCCTCACAGTCGTCAGCTGATGCTAACCAGTAACCTTTGTAAAAATGTTTGAGTGTTGATGAACCTTAGAATATGTGTAAAAAGATACACATACTTACCTACTGGTTGAACAGGCGTAAAATAAAAATATATGTAATTTAACCGCGACATCCTCGTAACATTGACCTGTATTTATACAGTACTTGTAGTTATGATAGAGGTCAGTGCCTCATAACCAAAAAGCAAAAAAAACATAGATGAGTAGTCAAACAATGCTTCAAACAAGGCAGGCGATACAGAAAATAGACACCGTATTATTAGATATTATTTTCAAACGCCTAGTAAATTTTTAGGGTTCCGTACCCAAAGGGTAAAAACGGGACCCTATTACTAAGACTCCACTGTCCGTCTGTCTGTCTCTGTCTGTCACCAGGCTGTATCTCATGAACCGTGATAGCTAGACAGTTGAAATTTTCACAGGTGATGTATTTCTGTTGCCGCTATAACAACAAATACTAAAAACAAAATAAAATAAATATTTAAGGGGAGCTCCCTTACAACAAAGGTGTTTTTGGCGTTTTTGCCTTGTGGTACGGAACCCTACGTGTGCGAGTCCGACTCGCACTTGTCCAGTTTTTTTTTAATAATTTCGCCGGTGATGCGCTTGTCGTACCTACATAGTTTATGCTTAGAGTAATAGGTACCTAATTCTATGAGTGTATGCAGATCTTCTATACGACCATAAATAATGTACCTACGTACATTGTTGTACATGGTCCTCCCTGTAAGTACTTGCACACAATAAATAGTAAATACATTGTTATCCAAATGGATAACAATGTATTTTTTGTGTGCAAGTGCTTTCAACAAATGTTGAAAGGAAATAATCTTCGTCTATTATTTAACGCACTTTTTCTGATACTTCCAAAGTCTCAGGTAGACAGTAGTAGGTACCACCTGGCTTCCTTGGACACGTGACTGAGACCATTGATCGTGAAGCTGATCTAATAGTACATTATGATGCATGTGTGCTATGTTGATCATTATACTCGAGGCGATATTATTCGCGCGAGCCGCAGGCGAGAGCGATAAGAAAGCCGAGTGTATATTGATTAAAGCACACGCGTTTCATACGACGTTTTTCAACACACTTGAGAGGAAAAAAAAACAGACTTGTATTGTTAAATAACTTGTATGGAAAATGGCGCGCTGGTTTTGTTTTCCCGCGCGCCGTGCTAGCCATAGAGTAGTGCTAGCCAGCACTAGCGATTAGCGCAGCATTGACTCTCATTTTAAATATGATTAGTCTTTGGCACTGACAAAACTGTTAAAAAGCCTATAGAAAAAAAAAAAAAAACACAAACTAGCTAATGTTTAGACTGATCGTAGTGTTGTCGTACGTCAAATTGTAGTGTATTTAATATGGAATTAGAAAGTACTATTGACATAGAGAAATATACATTCGTTCAGTGAGAATCCGCAATAATAGAACGCCAGTCAGGGTCTTTTCCGTTTGGTTTCGGAAGGGACCACGGACTAATTTAAGGTATTCACATTATTATATATCAGGTTGTATCTTGATCAAATATGATTCGCGACTACCTATAATATATATGTATTTATAGAATTATAGTCATTAGGATTGAATCCTTAAGTTAGATTTGTTCCTAAAGAACTTTTTTCCATAAGAGATTTGTTCTTAAGGAACAAATCTAACTTAGAAAGATGTATTAATGATTCTAATGATTATAATTCTGTAAAGAGGTACCTGTTATAGCCGCAAATCATATTTTGATCAAGATACAACCTGACACCGACCTGAAAATTGCAAAAAACCTAAGAAAATTTGAATTTCGCGGTCTACCACTGGGATGGCATTCACCTTAAATTGTCCGTGGTCCCTGCGCATTCACCTTAAGGTAAATAAATATTAGTTCATTTTGCGACCAAGGACAATCCAGAATATTTAAAAAAAAGTGAAATAAAGCCCGCGGATTTCTTTTGGCATGAAGTCTCTTTGATGAGAATCTCCGACTAGTAAATAGTTATCTGTGGTATTACAGCACAAGTGGATTAAAGTAAAGAAAAAGCACGCGTTCGTAATACCCGCCATTATGGACCTAAAAGCGGTTCAATAAGAGCTACTTTACGAGCAAGTGTGTTGAAAATTATTTTTAGTGACCCATTTTTTATTTGAATTCGGCATTTTTAAAGAGATAAATATAATTATTAGTAGATATTTTTATAAAAAACATAATTTCTAAAGACATGCAGACTTATTTCAGAATAATGAAAGGTGAATTTAGTTTTGAAATTAGAGGACAACAATAAATGTTATTAAATTGAGTAGAATGGAGCGATGAAACTTGTAAGGCATTATAAAAAAAAAAGCATTATAATGAACCTAAAGGGAAAAATATCTCAAAATGCAAAAATACTTGTTAACATGTTACCATACATTACGTAGAGTATTTTTTGCGTTCTTACTCAGAAAGAACATTGTCGAAATTTCAATGGAACTAGGACTCGGGGAACATGAATGGATAAGAGAAGACGACAATGCCTATAATAAACCATAGCTTGTAACAATAACACATTATTTTCGCACCTTTCTTTTGTAAAAGATAAAAGAAATTCTTCTTTAATTGCTCCGTTTATCTGGTAAATAAGGAACACAAAAGCTTTAAAGGCTTAGTTAGATCCTGCTTACTTTTAGTTGTAAATGCGTTATTATTAACGAAGTTAAGAAGTGACGAAGTTTTAAAACTTCAAACACGTAAAACAAAAGCTTGCGATGACGATGACTATGACCTTCAGAAATGAAACGGAAATGATGGTAATTTGTCTGCCTAGCATTCAATGTTGTAGATTACATTTTACTTGTTACAGCTACAGTTGTTGGCTACAGTTTCCTAGAAGTGCGGTGGCCGTCTTATTACCTATAACGGCCTTCAGGTTTTTTTTATTTCGTGTGTTTACTTGTTAAGTACCTACGTGGAATAGAGATTTAACATTTTGGTATATGTTTTTTGACTCTTTTGTCTAGTATCATGTAAAAGGAATACACGTTTCAATTAATTTTTTTCGATACAAAAAAAATTGCAGAGATACATCTATTTTTTTACTTTTTTCGACTTCACTGCGTAACGCTTAAGAGTCATTCAATGGAATTTACTTTAAAACATAGAGAATGATCTTATCAAAGTTTACTCAAAGTAATTTTAAATTTAATTCATTTATTTTGTTAAAAAAGGAGTAAATTCGTTTTGGCACATAGGTACGTCGTTTTATTCCGAGCGCACGCACTTATAGCCATCTCTTTTCTTTTGGGTTTAAAATTAATAGAATATTCTTTCTTTAATTAGGTAGTATTTGAAATATCAATTAATAGGTTTATAATAATATCAACTTGAGGGTTTATTTGATGATTTTATCTAATGACTAGCTGTGCCCCGCGGGTTCTGTTCGTTTCAGCGTTGACAGCAGAAAACTAAATATTATGGTCTACCTATCATCGATTTACATCTCTGGCCAAGTATCATCGAAATTAGTTCAGTCGTTAATTGACGTCTGTCAGATTTTGTATGGAAGAACTGTCAAAAATTCAAAATTTATTCCTCGGATAAAACTATCTGGCGTTGGTAGAATCAGCCCAACAACACTTTAAAATATTAATAAATTGTTGTAATGACTACTATTTAACACTTACATATTATTTACAGTCGCTCCATGTAAAATACTGGTATTTAGCTGCATCTGGTTAGACTGGAAGCCGACCCCAACATAGTTGGGAAAAGGGTAGGCAGATGATGATGTACATTATTATTCTTATGCCTACTTATTTAATACCAGCAGCGCCCTGCGGTTTCACCCGCGTAAGTTTCGATCCCGTGGGAATATCGGGATTAAAAGTATCCTATATGCTAATCCGGGAAATGGTCTATCTATGTGCCTTTTTTCATCCAAATCTGTTTAACGGTTTACGCGTGATTGAGTAACAAACATCCAAACATCTTCACAAAGTTTTTCAGGATAGTATGTTCTTCTTGTCTTTTACGTTATTTCCCCAAACGGAACAAACTAGCATGTTCTTTTACTGACGTAGACCCATCCATCCAAGTATGTAATGTACTTTGTACTTACATAGGTACAAAGTACATTATATACTTGGATGGAGAAAAGTCCTAGGAAACAGCTAAGTCAGTCGAGTCTCTTCCTGTAGATTCTTGAAACCAACACATTACTTAATAATTATTAGTTAGTTATTTCATTATATTAGTTAGTTATAACTTTGAGCAAAGCTGATGGGTCTACGTTAGTAAAAGAACATGCTAGTTTGTTCCGTTAACGGAACTATCAAACTGACTAAAGTTCGTAGCTTAAAGTCAGTTTGATAGTTCCGTTAAATTACCATGTACCTAAAAAACACTCTCACGCTGACTTTCGTGTGCAGTATGGATTTTTTCATAAGTAAGTACCTACCTATGTTGTGTATCCGTCTGCATTCAAGTTTCTCGCGATTGCTGCCCAGTCTAGCCAAATACGTTTATATCCGCTTATGTATAATTTTTTGAAGTTTGAAATCAATACCTAGTAATTTTTAATAGTACTTAATATTACTGAGACAAAACCCTGCTACCAGGTTACCATAAATCAATGCATCAACCGTCCCGTTCTCGTTTCAAATTGGACCGTTGAAATAACCGAAATAAAGCGTCTTGCATTGTATGCAACTGCAAGTAGGGCCGGCGGCCGGTGCAACGACAGATGTGAGCCAAGGGCCTGAGAAAAGGGCCCTTACAATACTCACCTTGGGGCTGGGGTCTACAGAAGGCAATGTGAAAGAAATTTCGCAAGGCAAAATCTTTTAGAGCTCGAGAAATTAGGGCGACGTATGAGTCGGTGGGAAAAGCTTTGCATTCAGCACTCGTGGGGCGATCTTTTCAATATAATTTTGCAGCAAATGCGATTAATGTGCATGGACTGCCTTATTATTAGTAGCTTATAAGAAAATAAATTATTAATATATAATAGACGCACTGTAATTCGCGATGTTCAGTCCACACGAGGGGTAAACATAAAATAAAATTTAGGTTAAGGTTACTTAGAAGGAACCAGGGCCGTCTTTAAACTATTGGAGGCCCTGGGCAAATAGGATCACGGGGCCCCTGTGTAGATAAAGAGAAACATACTAATATTTCTTATCTGGGGGGCTAGAAACTTATTGTAAATCGCACTGCAAATCACATATTTTGTAATTGAATCGGGTACTAATAATGCGTAGAATGGAACGGCGGTGGCTGCAAATTTTTTTTATGAGACTGCTCTCATAAAAAAAATTGGGCCCCCGAAGATCGCGGGACCTCAGCACTTGCCCAGAGTGCCCAATGGAAAAGAGGAAGGAACGGTAATTTTTAAGAAAATATTATCCACGTGTGCTCATGTTTGCCTGTGTAATTAATTACTGTAGTACTTAGTACAAGTATTTAGCAAAAGTACCTACTAACGCTTACGTGAGCAGTGGTGGCCCACAGGCCCAGTGGTGGCGACCCCGACTTACGAGTTGTAGGTCGTGGGTTCGAACCCAGGCCGGCTTAACTTACTTTGTGTTTTCATTACCATCACTGATCTCAAAACAGTGAAGGAAAATATCATGGGGAAAGCATCGGCATGTCCTAAGACCAAAAATTCGAAGACACGTGACATCTACCAACCCGCACGCGTGGTAGAATTCAGCCCACTCCCTCTCGAAAAGAGGAGGCCTGAGTCCCAGCAGTGGGAACATTATAGGCTGATTAGAAGCTGTTGACTCTGCACAACTCGTTGCACAGTATAATTGTCTAGCTTATGTTTTTCCTTCCCAAACAGTTACTGACTGATAGATGAGCTAACCTTCACAATTTTTTAGGGTTACTAAAAGTTGGCCCAGTATTGGCCATTGTGTAAAACCATGCCATGTTTAGAAGGGTTACCGTTTTCGGCTTTAGAACTGGTTAGAAAAGATCCGTTAGAAACATTAACCCTTCAATCTCTACTCGCTTGGGAATTAGAGGACCCACCCTTACAAATGATAGCCAGTTTTTCTTCAATTACGACTAATCCTAAAATGGAGTCCGTAAATAAAAATAACGAGTATTGATATGGGCTTTTATTTTAACACAAGACGTAACATTTCTTAGAAATGATAACGTACCTACGCATGACGAATTCGCTGATTATTTTTTGTTGTTATTGAAGTTACTTCATGTTCTTCAATTATCTACATTTTTACGTAGTTACAGACTACAGATGCTATTGCCTTAAACTTCTGTTCCCCTGGTCAATCAAAGTTGGCGAACAAGTAATTTGCCCATTTTTCCGTCCGGCCGGCATTAGGAAAGGTCTTTGACCGCGGCCAGCTGGCAGGCAGGCTTGATCGAGGGTCGCGACCCTTCGCCAAGAAACCAGCCCTTAACTGTACTACACCCAAGATGTGATTTTTTTAACATAAACGGGATGATTTGGATTTTATATGTTACAATTCGAAGTGGTGATTTGAATTTTGATATATGAATTGTTTACCAAGCCTCATTTCGCATTTTAGCTGTCTAGCTAGCAAAATAATGCTTTTTTGAACGTTACTGAAAACGTTACTAAAAGACCAGACACCGATTAGCTATTGAATATGCACAAAAGCTCACGTGAATCATATTTTTAAAACTAAGGTGAGGTTTCCTATCTGACTACTCTGAGAAGAAAGGCTGAAACAAAATCAGAGGTCACAGTTTCATTTAAAGTCATAATCTTGGTCAGAGCATGTGAAGACAATGTAGTTTGGTGTCTGAAATGATGTTTTAATGAAAGAACCACACAGATTGAGTGGACTTGTCCAGTCAGTGCACGCATTTGTCAGTAATCGTGTAGTTTAACTCAAAACTTAAGGAGCTCAACGATTTGGCAAACAATACCGAAGAAAGGACAATCGAGTAGGCCGCTTAATCAAACTGCCAGATCATGATTGATAATAATACAATTACTACCCAACTGTTGGCACTGACACTGTTGATGTACACTTCTTTGTACAAGTCTTGCCCTACATGGCATAAACATCTACATGACCATGGCTAAGAATACTAACATCTACCTATATAAACATTTCAGGACAAGCAAGAGACATTTTATCATAGTGCCCCTTCGAGTAGTAAAGAGACATTTAATCAATAACGACATCCCCCAATATCAAAGAGGTTTACCAGTTCCATTGCCAAAAACATTATATTAATTGGTCTACCAACGGAGTAATGCTGCCAGACTTTTGGGCACTACCAAAGTTATCAACCGTAAACTGTAAGCTTGAAAGACTTGTAAAACTTATAAATCACGTATAAAATTAAGCCCACCAAAGAAATATCACAACAAAGACTATATTCTGTACATACCTTACGAAAACATGAAGTAAATACATGAAATAGGTAATCTTACAATAATATATGAAAGTAACCGCTCAGCTCAGGCATGTAAGTTTGTAAGATTGCATCTTGCATCTTAAACCATTGTCTACGTATTGTGTGAACAACTAAAGGATTAAAAGTGTACACCCGGCTGATATTCTAAAGATTGCAAGACTATCTTTTTCCAACAAAAAAGAAAACATTGCTCTTTTCATTGTTGGAAAGAGAGTGTTGTAATGAGTCACTTGTTTGTTTATTTCGTGGCAGTACCTACTTGAATTTGAATGTTGAAAGCACGTGTTCATAATTTATTTTTACCGACTTCAAAAAAAAAGGAGGTTATCAATTCGATACGTATGTATGTAATATTATTGGAATTGCATTATATTCACATATGATGATCTATTAGGGCTTCCAAACAAATATACAAAATTTCATAGACGTATGTATGTATGTATGTATGTTTGTCCACGCATATCTCCGGAACTATTAATCGGATCGTGACCATTTTTTTATTGGCTTACATTTTCTTCAACTTAGGGAACAGTGCAAGTTTCATCAAGATCGATTCAGTAATTTTCAAGATATGGACTAATACGTGTAAGTGTGACGGCCTGGCTTATTGATAAGAGCTACGGGTGTAGTGTCAAAGGGAAAACATCTCAAAACCTTGGTCAAATACTAGTGCAAAAACTAAAAATTACGAAATAAAAAGTAATTTAAAAAAATTAAACCGACTTCAAAAAGAAATTAACTCAAAATTATGAAATAACTTTAATTTCGGAAGTCGGTGGCATAAAACTAAAATACAGATCCCAAGACACCGACTTCCGAAATTAAAGTTATTTCATAATTTTGAGTTAATTTCTTTTTGAAGTCGGTTTAATTTTTTTAAATTACTTTTTTTCTTCATTCTAAGCCGTGTTCCCAATGGCATTTCCGATCGGCAAAAATGACGAACTTCGATACAGACTTTCATCCCCGTCTGCTTTCCGAAGGTTTTAATCTACATAAACTAGTTTTATGACGGGGATTTCCTCGTTTTAAGTAGCTGTAATTTTATTAATACATATTATGCTCGTTCCATTTCTCTCGTATTTTGCATGTGTTTTTATCCGAAATTCAAGATGTGAAAGCTAATACTTCCGCCCTTCATAGCTACAATTTATCGAGGAGAATACCTGGCAGATACACTTAAACTATTGAATAACAAGATGCGCTGTTAAATCGACGCCAAACAATAGTCACGCAAGATTTCAAAAACGAACAGGAAACCAGGACCGGATACTAATTGCAATATTCAAAAATCGATTCTTCATACGTCTCTCGAAGCATCCGTTTTTATCTTAAACATCGAGCGACATCCAAAGAAGTGTGTAGAAGGCGAAAAAAAAACAGTAGGTACACTCACGGACAAAAGGCCCGTCTCACATCTGCTATCCGGCGTATTATGAGCAGATGGCCTGAAAGGGCCTTACGCTAAAAAAATCACTACCTGCTTGTATTCATTGTTGTCTCGCAGTGTACTTATTCTTGAACTTGAGACGTACAGACTTGGGGTGACTAACTTAACGGGAGTAACAAGGATAGTTCTCACGGTTCAAGTGGGAGGGAGTTTTACATAATACAACGTAGTTTATTTATTTAGGATCTCCGAATAAAGCGATATCAGGTAATAAGTAGGTGAACTCCTCCTTATTAAAGGAGACCACAGTATTCACAATAAAATTAACAACTAAGCTAACAAAGTTAAAATGGTGTCTAAGATTTATGTTACTAACCTCTTCTATGGACTGTAGTTGTCTGTGAATAAACATTTTTTTTATATGTTAATAATATGAAACATTTGGAGAATTTAAGTTACTAAATCGTTAACGTAAATTGTAAGTACTAGAAGCCGTGTGGCCGAACAATCTTTCATCTCCTATTTCACCCCTTTAGGGGTTCATTTACAAAAATCGTTCCTAAGGCGATTGGCACACTGCACCGCATTACGCAGTGGGACGCAGATAACGTGCCCCCGCGCGGATTTTTTACATACAAATTCAATAAAAACGCGCTTCTGTGCGGGGAATTTGGCTCCGTTTCACGCACCCCGCTGCGTAATGCGGTGCAGTGTGCCAATCGCCTAAGTGCTCACCTTCTTGTTTATGGAACTCTTGTGCTAAATACATGCAACCAGACGCAGCGGTTTACGCAATGCGTTGTCTGTCACCGAATTTAGGACTTTTTTTTAAGAATAGATACTTTAGATGTTGTTTAAAATGTCGTGCCTAACTGTTAACGGAAAGAATTTAAGAGGTTAACTGTTTTTCGCAAAAAACCATTGCACATCAGCAAGTTTAGAACATTTCTTCACAACTTCGATTTATGAATAAAATCGCAAGCAAGGCCACCCAATATACTCAGTCTGCATTTCTGCAACAAAAACAGCAGTAAACGAAAGTTAATTTTAGAAAAAATAATACCTACTTCAGAATACAGTTTCACCAATAACTCTTATTTTATCTGTGATGAACAAATTAGATATGATTAACTATCATAAATCCTAAAAAGAATCAAACGCCAGCCTCAGACAGCATCTGCCTGGCATTAATACTGTAAGTAATGGACCTTTTTGGCGTCGCCCGCGCCGTGAGGCTAAAACAATAAGAGGACTACAGGACCTAAACGCAAGTTATAACTACAGTAAACAAAATCAGAAAAATATACGATATTCTTCAGGATATATGCTAGGTAGGTAGTGTGTTGAAAACATAATACAACTAATTTGATACGATAGAAAAAAATCATGAAGATACCTCTAAAAACTTTCTTTTTACAATAAAAACTATACTACTAATATACATACAATCATTCTGATTTTTTGTGAGATTATTCTACAAGCAACATAATAAAGCACTAATGTTTTAAGTTTTTAGTCCAAACAATAGATTTTTTGTACTTAAATAGATATTGCTTCATATTTTGCAATAAATTACCAGGATTGTGTCATCGCGATCGCGCTTCTCTTTCTTTTCTATGCAGTCCGACAGTGACCGCGCTTTTGGTCATATAGTCTCCCTTTAACTTTAAAAACACTATGGTTGTTAAACATTATTTTCACTTTTTTATTTGTATTTCGTGTTTCATGAACTGTGTCCAAATAAAAGTTATCCTTTCTTTCTAAAATATTCTAAATTATTTATCCTTAACGCTATAGCTTGGTCACCCGAACCCCGCCACCGTTTTAGTGAATGCATGTATTGAAGAGAAATCCACGGCTTCATACAGCTTGAGCTCGCATTATAATATAAATATACACAAAAAGAATAGATCAATATGTACAAAAACACATCGGCTCTATAGCCAAAACCTCCATGAGAGAATATTATAATGTGTGAATATTTTGATGCAAATAATTACACTCTTAAAACATTTGGCAAAATGGTCCACAATGTTTTCGGCATAGATTTATAAATCTATGGTTTTCGGCTAGACAAAATTGCGATAGCCAATGCGTCTGCAGAGAATAGTCTACAGAATTAATTTTATCAAAGAAGAAAGAAGAAAATACCTACATTTATTTAATCTGCAGTAAACATGAGACAGAAAAAGAATACACACAAAAAAAAAACAAATTGGGGGAAGACATGCGTCACATCCACGTAAAACGGCCATCGCTCAGCATAATGCTAAGACCCATTGCGAGACAGATCCAAGTAAGTTTTCAGCGACAGCCAGCGGGTTTTGGCGTGACAACAACGACAACGGTATTTGAATAAATTGGATTGTTCTAGACAGAAACAGCAAGCTAACCTACATGACTATTTGTTTTAGCCTAGCACCCACCCTTAAAATATCACCTGGTATACGTATAATACGTATCATGATAGGTACTATTCTACCCTGTTTAATTTGAAGGAAAAAATTGGGGGAAAAGTTTTGCCAGGGCCCTGGTCCTTTTTAAAAAAAAGGAGGGTTATGTGTTTGACCTGTATGTATGTATGTATGTCCGATTCTTTGTTCCCTCGTAACTTCTAAACGAATGAACGGATTTGAATAAATTATACGTCTTTAGATTTGTCTTGGTAGCGCGAGTGTCACTGGCTACATTAAAATCAAAAACAAAGTAAAATGGCGGATTTAGGGTGCCATATTGTAGAGTTCGAAATTTTTTTTTCTTCTAATACCATCGAGTGAAATATCAAAATTAAGGGTTTTAAAAGGTGATTACAAAAATATATACAACTTATATGGTTAAAAGTAATTCGAAGTGACAAATCGTAAAAAACACGTTAAATAAAATAATTATTTCTTGTTCCCTGTTGAGTGACTTTACGGGTCAGCTATTAATTAATACATAAGTAAATCGTCTGCGAAATCTTTCAAATTTGTAAACTAAAAAGCTGGAAATAAAAAACAAGTAATTAAAAAAACTAAAAAACCCGACTGCGGTAAAAAAAATTAGTTTAAAAAAAACTGAAAAGCTAAAAACAAGGCCATTTTAAATTAAATTAAAGTTGGAAGCAGGCGGGACCCATTTGAGTTTGAAAATATAATAAAAAAAATGGTATGGGTCCCGCCTGCTTCCAACTTTTATTTAATTTAAAATGGCCTTGTTTTTAGCTTTTCAGTTTTTTTTAAACTAATTTTTTTTACCGCAGTCGGGTTTTTTAGTTTTTTTAATTACTTGTTTTTTACCGTATTGGCGCGCTTATTCAACAAAATAGGTCACATTCCTTTCGTGACAGCGAAACTTGTCTTAATTTCCTTTTAAACTTCTGTTAACCGTTACGAAAATAACAAAGAAAAAAACCGGTACCTCAACAACCAAGGGAATTACAGAAAAATAACACTGAAGGCTTATTATAGAATGAACTTTTGGATATCGACAACCACCCTTTATTTCGAGGCCCGGGCAATAACCCCGGTCGACCCAGTTTCGGTACGATGTCTTCGAAGCTATGAATCGCACCTATTACCAACGCCATTGGGATCAATTTCGCACGTCACGCGAGGGAGGTATTAGGAGGTCATAGCATTTAGAGGGTAGGTAGTCAACTATTTTCTGGTTCAAAATGAACGAATACATTTAAAACCGGAATTCATGTGGTGCTTCTATTACAAAATCCGATTCCTGTGAAATGTTACATGTGATTATATTTTTGGTTTTTAAACATATTCGATTTAAATATATTTTGGTTGTAATAAATAAATGATCAGTCAGTATTGTAAGTTCAAATCCCATAAAATGTTAGTCTTCTGGTATTTTGTGACACATCTATAAAATGGTGCATTTAAGCTTGGTTGGATTAAAGCGGGCGGTAGCCCTCTCACGAATACACTAATTCATAAGGCAAAACGGTCACTAACTAATGTAGAAGTAAGCAAGTACCTAATTAAGTATGCACTTACAAGAATATATTTTCAAAGTCGCTTAAAAATCAAAGGGGGCTGGAACACACAGGATAGAAAGGAAGAAAGAATAACTTAGAGATACAGAGAAGCTATCAATGATATTTTAGTAAAAATGTCAATGGAAGCCATATTTAAAGGTGTTGGCTGTGTATTTTGACACAACTTGAGACAGGTCTATGTCCAGCAGAGGACTGCAATGGGCGGAGTTGATTGACTTCTAAATTAACATCGATAGAAAAAAGTCGGAGATATACATAGTAAGTACATAAGTAGGTGTGCCTACCAACCTACGTAATAAGTTGTGCTCAAAGCCTATTATTGTCCTACTGCAGGGTCTGCAGGCAAAGGGCTCCTCTCATACAGAAAAGGCACGAGCATTAATCACCATAGCAGGGGATCGAGGAGGGGGAGGGGGGTGGAGGGTCGTTCAGGGGATCAGACCGGAATAAATCTGTTTGCTCAAGACCAGTTGGCGTTTTCAGGAGTTTTTCCTTCACCGATGTCAGATAATTATGTCCAAGATAAACTCGGAAAGTAAATATGAATTGAAAACCTCGACGGATTTGAGCCATCATCCAAACCAACAGTTATCTACCATCATCATCTGCCTAGACTGTTCCCAACTATGTAGGTCGGCTTCCAATCTAACCAGATGCAGCTGAATACCAGTATTTTACGTGGAGCGACTGCTAGGAGCTACTGGGTAATACGATACCCCTTGGTAAGACTGGTTGTCAGACTTTCGAGCTTTTGACGACCCTTACGTCTGTCAAAGATCTAAGAATGACAGCGGGGACCAACGGCTTAGGCTCTAGACAGACCGACCGCATTTCAACTGCAACCGCATCCGAACTGCAATTGAACTGCAATCGGACTGCACGTTTGGTTTGCAGTTCTGCAGTCGTGTCAACTGCATTCAAACTGCATCCGACCTGCAAATTTGCGGTTGGATTGCAGTTGAAATGCGGTCCGTCTGTCTAGAGCCTTAACGTGCTTTACGTACGTAAAGGTGGTCACCCATCCGCAGACCCCCAACAGCGGCAAGCGTAGCTTAACCTGATCGATCGACCCGTGAGGCTATTATTTTATAGCCACGATCCCCCATCGCAGTTACCATATTTCAATATAATTAAATTACCAATCAAAATTAATCCTAAAGGCTTGCTTTTACTTGAGTAAGTACAAGTATGAAATCAGTGGACCATGATACTAGTCGGAGCGTGCCAAAAATAGTTGTCGGGCAGACGGTTAGCGCTTGGTGGCGTTGTGTCGGTGTATCTACCTTGTTGCTAACTTGATCAGTTGCTGGCTGGAATGTTATCGATTGGTCAGGAGGAGAATATGTTGCGAATGTATATATATTATACTTGTATATGTACTTGTTTTGCTGTTGTATTGCTGACTGGAAAATAATTTAGTTAGGGTGTAAAATAGAACAAAATAAATCAGAACGAAGAATTGAATTAGGAGCTGTTTATTTACTATTCGATATATTATGTATGTCGCCGGGTCCTTGGATAAATAATAACAGCCGCACAGGTCGATCGATCAGGTTAAGCTACACTTGCCGCGGTTGGTCTGTGGATGGGTGACCATCTTTACATACCATGACCCCTCCGTGCCTCGGAAAGCTCGTTAAGTCGTTGTTCCCGGCTGTCGTTACGGGTTGTGAGAAGCCCGAAAGTCTGACAACCAGTCTTACCAAGGGGTATCGTATTACCCAGTACCTAACCGAGTTGTGGAGGTCAGATATATAGGCAGTCGTTCCACGTAAAATACTGGTATTCAGCTGCATCCGGTTAGACGGTAAGCCGACCCCAACATAGTTGGGAAAAGGCTAGGCAGGTGATGATAATAGGGGGCGAGCTTATTACCACCAATAAAGACTCAGGGTTGCTACTGAGAAATTCCAGATGGACAAACCCACAAAAAACCCTTTTCCAGAGATATTTGTATTAATTTTAGTGAACTAAAAATTAGTTCACTAAAATCTCTAACAACACTACTCGCCTACCAAAACTACAAATTCATTCCAGCACAAATGCTACAATACGTTCATGCAAGGTTCTACGCAAACCGCGCGCCGCGCCGTAGCAGTCATAGACTCGTAGCACATCGCACCCGTAGTGCAACCTGACGTCATCTAATAACCAACACCTTTGGTAAATTCTTTCCGGAGTACTGGACACCACTGTCTGCACGGATGGATTTTGTGGACACAAATGGACAGAATGGACAAAATTATCTACTTACCTTAGGCCTATTTTTGTTGTCACTAATAGGTATTATAAAGGCGAAAGTTTGTGAGTGTGTGTGTGAGTGTTTATACGTTTGTTACTTCTTCACGCTCAAACAGCGGGACCAATTTTGATAAAATTTTGTATGGAGGTCAATCCAGGCTGGATTAACATATAGGCTACATTTTATCCCGATGTTCCCACGGGATCGACACTTATGCGGGTGAAACCGCGGGGCGGGGTAGTAAATCATATTTTTTTACTTGAAGGTGCAAATAAACAATTTTTTTTTGAACATGCGAGTCTGCAATAGCATGTACTTACAGTGACGAGCATAAAAAGCTTAAAATTACTTGCCCAAGATATGTGATAATTGATAACTTATATGTTGGGGTCGGCCTCCAGTCTAACCGGATGCAGCTGAATAGTGAATAGGTACCAGTATTTTACATGGAGCGACAGCCTATCTGATCTCCACAATCCCAGTTACTGGGTAATACGATACCGCTTGGTAGGTAAGACATGGGACCAGTTACTGGGTAATACGATACCCCTTGGTAAGTATGTCAGACTTTCGGGCTTCGGACTACCCGTAACGACTGTCAAAGATCTACGAATGACAGCCGGCCGGGACCACGTGCTTTCCGAGGTACGGAGGGGTAATATGTAAAGATGGTCACCCATCCACAGACCAACCGCGGCAAGCGTAGCTTAACCTCATTGATCGAACTGTCACATCACATCATCGACAAAAACTTGTCATAAAATGTAGGTAAATGGGAGGGAATTGCCCCTCTGGTCAAGGTTTAAAAACTTACTCATAAGTCATAACATACTACTTAAGTCCTCAAATAATAAGACAAAAAATAACAATACCAAACTAATTGACAAAGTTCACAAAAACAGCATGGTTGCCCCTCCTTGACCCTCTCCCTCCTCCTCGCTCTAGGTCATAGAACCGGAAATAACTAAAAAACGTCGAACTTTTTTCGCAACTACCGCAAGTACCTAGTGAGACTGTTAGGTAACAAGTACTAACTCCTCTCTAGGCCTGCTTCCTTGGTATCGAGAATTGAAAACAGAAGCGAAGGGTGAAAGTTTTCATAAGGATACATAGGTCTAAACACGTGAGCTAAGTTCAAAGACTTGCAAAGGCAAACTTTTGCCCATTCCGTTGTATGTATGACAAATAGATCCAACGTTGATTGTATGCATGATACTCAGAAAGACATAACCCTGTAACCCCCGTAGGTTCAGGCAGAAGTGTACCTATACTATAACTGATTTTTTTTCGCGATTGCAGCTTTGGTCCCTTAGTAAAAGTTGTTCATAATGATGAGTACAATCTCCCATTTCGGTTTGTCGTATGTTTTCAATTTCAACCTGTATGTAATGTCAAAGGGGGCGAGTTATTGCCATCAACCGGGAACAAATCCAGGCACCGGGCTGCGAGCTGCTACTGAGAAATTCCTGATGGGAAAACCCAATAACATCGAGTCAAAAGCTCAGACTGCAGCCAAGAAGCTGGGCATCCTAAATAAGGTGAAGCGATACTTCACATCAGGACAGCTTTTAAGTCTGTACAAAGCACAGGTCCGTTCCTGTATGGAGTATTGCAGCCACTTGTGGGATGGCTCAGCAAAATACCAGCTTGCTGCACTTGACTCGGTGGAACGCAGAGCTAAAAGGCTTATAGGCGACGAGACGTTGGTAGCAACGCTCCACAGCCTAGCTCATCGGCGTAATGTTGCTTGCCTGTCGGTCTTCTACAGATTGTACTTCGGAGAGTGTGCGCAGGAGCTCCATGACCTGATCCCACCATCGCCCTTCTACCACCGGACAACAAGACGTACTGCAGCGTACCATCCGCACTTGGTTGATATCCCCACGAGTCGTACTAAGCGCTTCTCCTCCACTTTTATTATGCGCACAGCCAAAGTGTGGAACTCTCTGCCGGCATCTGTGTTCCCGCCCACATTTAACCCGTCTGCCTTCAAAGCAAGAGTGAACAGGCATCTTCTGGGCACGCTCGTTCCATCATAGACCTCATCTATCGCTTACCATCAGGCGTGATCGGGGTCAAGAGCGGGCCCATTTAGTAATAAAAAAAAAAAAAAAAAAAAAAAAAAAAAAAAATAACACTTTCCCCGACCTGGGACTCGAACCCAGGACCTCATGGTCGGCAGCAGCGCATGCGACTACTAGATCAACGTGGTAGCAGAAAGAATGGTCGTGATTGAATTATTCTTATCGGAAAGTATCAAGGTATGATCTTCAAAGGAATGACCTAAAATAAAATGATCTATGTAATCCTGGCATGATGAATAATGGAGTTTGAACTTGGAACTTGCGTTTAATTCAAAAACACATTCTTTTCGGATTGCGTCACTGAACTGTTACTATGTATTGCATGAATTGCGAAGACGAACCGTGGAAAGCATCGAGCACATAAATGCCCTGAATATTTTATACCTTAACACAATTACATAAGAGTTGCAATGACTTTCATTTTTGCGTGATTGGACCAGATGTTACATTACGTCCAATCATAAAACAGACTACCCAAATAATACTTATGAGAAGTTCCAATAGTTCATGATGACGAATAGTTACCGGACGCGGACATGAGGTGAGCCGGTAGGTCAGATGGCGAATGACCAATGTTCTTCGAATTTCACTGATAAACAGTTCTCACTGACTCTGATAAGGGAACATTACTTTGATGTCGTTGAATGCCGATTACTGATTGTAGGTACTCGGTATAATCAGCAAACAAAGGATGTTGCTTATTAATTATTTCAAAAGCTTTGTTTTCTTAATAAAAAGTATACGCGGCGAATGAGTTCCGTGTACTCTATCAGATGTCTTATAAGAATTCTGATAGATTACGCATTACTGGGGAGAAACCATATTTTTATCTTAATATTGTCCCAGTGCTGGAGAAAAGTCATATCATATCCTTGTACAGACGCCAGCACATGAAGCTACTACATTCTGTCAAATTTCTTTAATAGATTTTCGACTTTATCGCTGAAGGTTCAAAGTTGATTGGGAAAAGACAGTTTCGGATAGGTTGATGTGTTGGCGTACGACGCCACTTTGTGAACATAATGTCCCCACTGCATAAAATAGTTTGGAAGTTATAAGGATTCTAATAAGACACTTGCAGTTTTTAAAAGAAGAGTAAAAGAACACTATCTTTCCACTTCTTCATAGATGAAGATGTGTGTTGATTATTTTGATTACGTTATAATTATTATCATTCCAGTTAGGTATATTTATTTTAGAAGCATGTATGTATGTTTATTTTTATTTAATATAATATTCATATTATATTACAGATATACCTAGTTGTAGAAATTTTACAAAGGGTGAATGGGCGGGTCTTGTCGCTAAGAGCAATCTTTTAAAGACAACCTTTGCCTGGATTAAAAAGGGCATTGATGCAGAAAATACAAAAAAAAGCACCAAAGTCAAATCATTTATTTCAAATAGACTTAGGCACGTGCCTATTTGATGCCTTTAATGTTAAAGGCACTTTTGAACGTCAAAAATTGCAGTAAAATAGAATTGATTCTAGTCGCCCCTTCCAAAAGGTAGTGTTCATAGAAATGTAAATATATCTATGGTAGTGTTCGTATGGAGAAGAATGGGCAAGAAACTCCACCGTTACTCTTTTAAAATGTTTTACAAGGTTTTGTATACATAATATAATTATATGTGAAGACGATGCACCTAGAATAAAGTTAGTCTACCACAAAATACATCACACTCCACATCACCT